>JARLTB010000008.1:600000-1025141 GCA_030141615.1 Unio pictorum | reverse complement strand
CTTCAAATTGACCTTTTGATTTTCTTGCGATGAAATTAAACATCTTACAGGTTGTAATTTATAGCATCAATGTGGATATCTACTAACCCCTAATCACATAATTTTAATCATACTATAGCATCTATGTGGATATCTATTATGAAAAATCGCATAATTTTAATCATAATGTAGCATTGATGTGGATAGCTATTAACCAATAATTGCATAATTTCAATCATACTATAGCACCGATGTGGATATATATTAACCGATAATCGCATAATTTCAATCATACTATAGCATTGATATGGATATCTATGAACTGATAATCGCATAATTTTAATCATACTATATAGCATTGATATGGATATCTATGAACCGATAATAGCATAATTTGAATCATACTATAGCACTGATATGGATATAGGATATATTTTAACCGATAAACGCATAATTTTAACCATACTATTGCATTGATGTGGATATCTATTAAACGATAATCTCATAATTTATCATATTAATGTATTGATGTGTATATCTATTAACCGATAATCGCATAATTTTAATCATACTAAAACATTGATGTGGATATCTATTTAACTGATAATTGAACAATTTCAATCATAATATAACATTTATATGGATATATATATATTAACCAATAATCGCTTAATTTTAATTATACTATTGCATTGATGTCGATATATATTAACCAGTAATCGCATAATTTTAAGCATACAATAGCACTGATGTGGATATATATATATATATATATATATATATATATATATATATATATATATATATATATATATTAACCGATATTCGCATAATTTTAGACATACTATATCATTGATGTGGATATCTATCAACCGATAATCGCATAATATTTACCATACTATAGCATTGTTTGTGAATATCTACAAACCAATAATCGCATAATTTGAATCATACTATAGCATTATTGTGGATATCTACTAACCACAAATCGCATAATTTCAATCATACTATACCACTGATGTGGATATATTTTAACAGATGATCGCATAATTTTAATAATACTATAGCATTGATGTGGATATATACTAATCTGTAATCGCATAATTTTAATCATACTATAGCATTGATATGGATATATATGAACCGATAATCGCAAAATTGTTATCATACTAAAACATTGATGTGGCTCTCTATTTAACTGATAATCGCATAATTTCAATCATACTATATATAGCAGTGATGTGGATATTAGGGCATAACCGACTTTTGATCCGGAAATCGGATTCCACCGGATAGTATGAACTACCGATTAATCGGAGTCGGACAAGGCAGGAACGACCGATTCGGATAATAAAAATAATAAAGTCTAACACTGCGTGTCATTCGATAGTGCGTTAATAAAGTTAAACAAGAAGTCAGAAAAGTCCAATATGGTCAACACAACCACGCTGTGAGACAATCTATTTGAACCGACGGGTGAAAACCGGAAATGAAGCCGGATATGGTAAAGTACTAAGTAACATGCTGGACACGGCAAAACCAGATACCAGAAACCCGGAAACGGAAGATGAAATTTTTTAGAAAAAAAATACGGATTTAGCATTTCCGATTAATCGAATCGTATCCGGAATCGGAAAAATTTCATGCCCAAAATCCGGAATCGGAAATCGGTAGAAAAATGCTAATCGGTTATGCCCTAGTGGATATATATTAACCGATAATTGCAAAATTGTATTCATACTAAAACATTGATGTGGATCTCCATTTAACTGATAATCGCATAATTTCAATCATACTATAGCATTTATGTGAATATCTATTAACCGATAATCCAGAGGCGTAGCTATGATATTTTGCGCCCGGGGACGAACTATAAAATTGGCGCCCCAGCGATCATGTGACCGATGTATTACCCTTGTTTACTTATTATAATGTAACGTTGTAAGCCTCATTTTGGCGTCCCTGTACCTTGGCGCCCGGGACATATGTACCCCCCTGCACCCCCCTAGCTACGCCTCTGACTATAGCATTGATGTGGGTATCTACAAACCGATAATCGCATAATTTTAATGATAATATAGCATTGATGTGGATATATTTTAACCGATAATCGCATAATTTTAGTCATACCATAGCACTGATGTGGATATATGTGGATATATTTAACCGATAATCTCATAATCTTAAGCCAATATTGTATACGTCTTACTATTGACAAGGTAAAGATAGGTAACCTACCACATTCTCCTATAGTCAGCCAATTGTTTTTATTTCAGAAAAATATAAAAAATAAAATAATTTATGAAGAAGAATTTTTTTTAAAAACTAAAGAATACATTTAACAAAATCGCGTTCTAAAAAACTAAGTACTTACTCTAATTTCATAATAATTACGTGCTTGTGAGACAATTATTGTATAGAGTTCATTAACCGATTCGTCTACTCTGTTTACCAGTCAGTCAAACTCGAACATATTTCAAGCCGCAACGGTCAAGTGGTCAGGAGTGAATAATTACGTTTTTTTAACACTTCATTGAATGCTTGTGATAAAATGCACAGTTGATTAAAACCATGTAGTAAACACAAATTCAAATAGATAGTATGTTACCATTTCGATCTATAATCATCGGGATTTCAGTATATGCTTACAATATATATTCGTGTGTCTAGAAGTTGACTGTCGACGGAAAAACTTTTTCTCATATTTATAAATAGGCAAATAGAATTAGTAGGCGTGGCTATATGACAATTAGTACGCGTGGCTATATGACCATGAGTAGGCGTGGCTATATGACAATTAGTAGGCATGTTTATCATTGCTCTGGAAGTAAATTAAATGAAAAGAGATGGAAATTAAAACCGGACTGATTTCCCGTATCGTTTACATATTTTTATAATAGTAAATGCAGCCTGGTGTATTATAAATCATTTTTACAGTGTACTGACACTTAAGTTGACAAGCTTTATATACTTTTATTAAATCCAGTAAACTGTCTGAATTTCTATATAAGTGATATTGTTGATCATGAGTGAGTACCTGTATATAAGATTTCTGTAAGATGAATTGTTTGTAAATAATTTCTCGAATTTGATAATCTAGTGGGTTTTTCTCCGTTTGATCGTCGCGAAATATCTTACCGATATGGTGAAATGAGTTTCGCCGTTGTTTAAGAGTTACTTTGCAGTTTTTGCTGTGAAATTTTATGCGACAATCTCATTCGAACGCAAACTTTGGCAAAATAAAATATTATACCCATTATCTAATATAACATGTTTTGTCATTTTGAGTATCGTAATCAAGATAAATATGGTATTAAGATCGCATCTCCTTCTAGATGTGTCAACTTTATATTTCAGTTTATATATAATTTACAGAATTGTAACAGATTCGTCTTTAATATTTTTTGGATTAGCACCAAATAGCCATTGTTGTGTCGGTGTGCCTCTGAACGCTTCTGCAATTATTCTTTATGGCAATGTCGAGACGTTTGTCAAATAACATTCATAGTCAACGTTTATGCAATCTACAAACATTGACGCAAAAAAAATACACAGACAATAAAACAGCCCAAGCAGGTTTAGAATATTTTGGGCGTTGGATCTATTTGTGGGGGATGGTTAATTTTACTTAAAATTGCAACCTCTCTTCTTCATGAACTATATCGATAGGAAAACGAGGTTTCGACCGAACACCTCCCACCTCCTGAACTGATATACCATACCGACAAAGTTTCCTGGTCTCATTGAATCAACAAATTTATTTTATTAACTTTTAATATATCCAAAGATATCAAACAAAATGACATTGAAGAGTCATATATTGCTTTGCCAAACTAACCATCGACATATAATGGATGTTTCTAATCGATTGTCTTTCTAACTGGGTGGCCAAACAGACCTATGTAAGCCAGACTTTAAGTACATCGGTAACTTAAAAACCAGAGTGTATAATTTCTAATAGATAACGGGTTAGCTAGAAATATGAGGACATGTTTTTGATACTGATAGAAATATCGACGTATCTATTTTTATGTAAGATTTCATATAACATAAAAACATATTTTATACTCAAGTCTCAATAAATACAGGTAACAGTTGGTTCTAATCAATTTCCTTTCTAACTGGGTGGCCAAACAGACCTATGTAAGCCAAACTTTATGTACATCGGTAACATATGAGCTAGTGTCTATAATTTCTGCTAGAGATCCAGTTAGCTAGAAATATGATTTTGTCGAGTGACATAATCCTACCTAATAAAACTTTCACTTCTGTGATCCACATTTTCCAAAAGACGAGTTCAGCCCAGCGGTTGATTTACTTTTATCTTCAAGCAAGTTTTCAGCATCAGATCGGTAAGTCAGATTTATCTACTTTGTAATATATTTTTGCTAATTTGGCTACTAATAAGATCGTTTTCATTGATGTATTGATAGTAGTATTATTACTATTAACTATTACCTTTTTACAGGTTCAATCATTTCAACTGGCGCTACTGCTACTATTACTACTACCAACACAATCACTAATAATATTGCTGCTAACAATTCATATAAGAGTATTCACTAATGTATTACGCAAATTGTACTGTATGGGAACAGATCTAATTAATAAGTCAAACAAAAAAGTCAAAATGTACTGTTTTAATGTCACAAATTTCATAATTGTCAAGTATAAGCATATATCTCTATATATTGTTTTCACATGAAGTAACATAACTTATCAACTTCCATATCCGCCATTTTGATTTTCTAACCACGCACTTGCGTCAATACATTTATACATACAATATAGAATCGGTCCATATTATATACATACAATATTGCATAAATACATATTATATACATACAATATAGCATAAATACATATTATATACATACAATATAGCATAAACACATATTATATACATACAATATTGCAGCTCCTATAACACCATATAATATTGTCTGTGAGTTGTATTGGTAGGAGGAATATGTCATACTAACATGTGCTAATCCTACCTATTAAAAATACTGAATACATAAGTACATGCAATATAGCATAGTACCTACATACACACAATATAACATACCAACCACGCAAATCGGCACCTATCATCTTTCTTTATTGTTTAAAATTTATATCCACCATTTTGATTCTCTAACCACGCAAACCGGCAAATTAAATCACTCTCTTTGGCATATCGGTTACATTGGAACAAAAATGCATGACCATTTTGATTATTTTGTTAAACAATTAAATCAGATTATTATCTTGACAATATGTGATGACTCGTCTTCATAAAAGTTTCCTGGAGACCTAAAATGGCGGCGCAAGATACGCGCTCGTTGCATTATGGGTATTTTCGTCAAGAATCATGAAGGCTGTGAAAACAACCCATAATAGCAATGTTTTAAACACTTATTACTAAAAACATAAAGATGGAAAAGGTTGTTCACCAAAACTCGAACGGAGGTAAAGATCAACGTGACGGCAGCAATGTCATTCTCCCGGAGGTTGTAACCTTTAGCAAGAGTCAACAGACAAGGACATCTAATGTAGATGTATGTTTTTTTATTAATTATATTGCTATTAATATTTCTTACTGATATTACTTAACGCCTTACTAAAGTTTGTGTCTTTATAATATATTATAATTCCTAATTAATTGATAAATATTTCATAAATTATCACACTATGAATACAATTTCAGATTCACTTAGCTGTAATCTGTGGCATATTAAAATTAACAGGCGTGTTTGTTGCAGGTGTCACCGATCAATTTCTCTACAGGTCGTACTAGGATGTATGCAGAAGCTCCATTATTTTCTCACCCAAGCGACAGAGAAATCTAGCTGTTTTGCTAACTTTACTTTTCTTATCTCAGTCTAGCCATCTCAGACCAGTCGTCTCAGTCATGGTGTCCACGCGCTCAGAAATACTTTTAACAAAAGAAACCCTTCTTGTCTTCTGCTCTGCCATAGTTGTTCTCAAATAAAACAACAACAACAACAGCAACAACAACAAATAATATATAACCAAAACATAGTTACTTAAGGTCAAACTGTCTTAGAAAACAAACCAAAACAATAACATTTTGATAGCGACAAAATACACACACGCATACTATTTCGAGGTTTTGTATATAGTTCGTTCTAACTAGCATGGTCAAGTTTATCCTATATGCAGGACTAGCTCAGTACATTTTCAGATCATTAGATGTAGCTAAAGCAGCCGAACTAGTTCTAAACACTTCGCGTGAAACATAGTATATACTGTTAGCTACATTTAATGCATTTTCACTGCATCACTTGATATATTTCCAAGACAGAAATACATGTATAAATTTTCAAAGAATCCGTGAATTAGAAAGTTTAGCACTTGGTTATCCTCTAGGGTCCGAATATTTGGAGGGTGACGAGGGTCTTTTATACGGGAGAGTTGGGTACTCAAAATTGGAAATGATGAAAGGAAACAGTTTCTTTCTAATAAATTATAATTATTTATTGTCAACTTCATATAACCCATATATTAAATGTGATAATACCTCATTACTATGCTACGTTTTATATTGTTATTTTTCTTTGCTCACGAGTATGAACTGCGTACTTCGGACGCAACGGTCACACCATAGCCCTCATTAGCATACTTGTATGCATGCGCCACATGTAAATATTGCGACGTGAACACTAGTAAAGAATTCTTTTTACTTTAAAGGATAATATTGGGTCAGAAAAATAATCTACGTTGGGGTTTGGACCGAGACAATGAAATCGCAGCCACGGGGTTACAAGCCTCGTGGGGAAACAAATAATATAACCCCTAGGCTGGGATTTCATTGTCTCGGTCCAAACCCCAACATAGATTCTATATATCTTTAGATTCCTGTAGTAAGGCGAATTATATTAAATCCTTGGGTATGCTTCTTGGCTACTCTTCGCAAACCACTTCAGTTTGTGAGCGTTATGTCAAATTAAATGAAGCATTGCCTTCCTAGCATACGGACAGGTTCTCAAAGAAAACCAGTCGAAGAATGGCTGAGAAACTAGTGTCCAAATTTCGTAGGGATAGGTGGTTCACTAGAGGAGACTGCTTCCTTGTAGACTGAACTGGACAACGTTCTGAAACTTGATTTTAGAACGGCTGAAAGTCTACAATTTATTTTTTGATTTAGTATTTATTTGACACTTATGAACTTTATGAGCATTAAAACATGATTGCATATACATCGATAACACTTAATATCAAATTATCACAGGTAATTACTCCTCAAGTCGATAGCATTCTATATACTTTTCAGGTATGGATAGAAAACTATAAATAAAAAAATGGAAGAAGTCTGCCGCACACACAGCAAACTTTACAAAGGAAATATATGCGGACGCTGGGTAAGAAATACTCAGGCACCCCCAAACGACCATCAGCAATTGGTTCACCCTCGGTCATGTCATCTTCAGGAAACCTGGATGGATGTGTTCGAGTTACTCCAGGAGAAACGATTAGACATGGTATTATATTTACTGTTTTTACTTTTAGCTGCAATGTGTCGTTATGTTCATGTTTAGTCAATGTTTTTTTTTTAATGTTTTTAAACAGTCCAATATCAAGAAAAGAGTAGATCAGCACTGATTCACCCGTGGGCCCAATCCATAAAACCGTATCGACTTCTGGTACTTTTTCAGTGTGTCTTACGATCATCAATAGCATGGCTCAGCCGACGACGACGGCTACGGTAATTTAATGTTATCGTTGTCGCTAGCCATCCGAAAGACAATGGTCGTCTTCCCCCTCTCCCGGTTTCACCCTCTCTACTCACGATTCCTCTTTCTTCCAGTCAGAAGACTGTCATTGAGGTAGAGTCACAGCACAAAAAATTTTCTTCGGTGTCAGTGACTCAGTCTAACGCAATAATTCCAGCCAAATATTCTGTGCTGAAGGAGACGGTTGTTGAGTCTCTACCCCAGACATGAGCTCAGAAACAACAGGCGGCTGAGCCCTCAAAAGCATTATAAGGGAAGTAGCTAAACAAAACCTAAAACTATCAGTAATGTAGCCACGAAAAGATTGATGAGCCGAGTAAGTCCAGCTTGAATGTATCTGCAGTGAGTTACGTTTGTTACAAGCGCGTTACTCACATGCAGAATCATCTAAATCGTGCTTTTATTTTAACAAGGCAACACCCAACCCAAGTGCCTACGTATTTTGGCGCAGGAACAATCGCGGTATAGCCTTTGGTGCAATACAGTAGTTATGGAATCCAGTCTGTATCGCGATAGCGTGATTGGCAATGACGATCAAGCTTACGTAAATGTCAATTACGTTTTGAATCTGATACAGGACATCAGCGTGTTACTATTCCGCGATACTGAGGACCAGACATTTACAAACAAACTAAAAATGACTGCAGTGTGGACTGAACCCAAAGTCATCCTAAATGGTATGTCACCAACAAACTCATTTTTAAATTATCCCTAGCACCATCTTCACCTGGGTTAGCGCCTGAGCAAGCCGCTAATAATGCCTTCATAGCACCTCTTCCACGCGCTTTTTCGCCAGTAGCGGGACCATCAGGATTACACAATCCAAGACGGGTAAGTGACACCAAAAGACAATTATTCGACGATGGAGAAGAAGAATATCCAAAACTAGAGATGACATTTTCTTAGAAAAAAACTGGTAAGACTAGGACCCAATTTTCACTGTGACGACACGAATAATTTTCTACGTTGTCCGATGATATGCCGCTGGCAACCTTGCAAACAGATTCTCAAAACTTAATTGTTCATTGTAAAACATTTAGTAACACAGGGAAACAAAAAATGAGTACAGCTGGCCTATATAATAAATTTAAGAATGAATCTTGTCCAACATTGAATAAATTTGAAAAGTACTTGGTAGAAACTTTAACATCGGAAAAAAATTATATACAAATATTTTTAATAGCGGACGTCAATAGAATCCTGTACTTTCTCCATCCCAAGTACGAACAAGTGGATACTCATTTCGATAATACAAAACTGCAGAGCATTTTCGCACATATTTTAGGCCGTTTGTTATACAAATTGTGTCTTGGTAACGGTGCAAGTTATTCTTTATATTCTTTTCGGTAGCTGCAGCGTGGAGAGCTATCCACGCATGCCTTGTCCAGGGAGATGGGTTCTCCTATGACGACGTGTCGACTAATTCTTTTTGCGTCACTTATACGTCATGACGTTTTTTAATGTGATGAATGCGTTGAAGTACGCGTTGCGAGACTATAATTCGCTATGGTCATTTGCTTATGCGCTCAAAATAATATGCACACTGATCTCATCACAACATGTAGCTCAAAACTAAAAGATCTCTAAACCAAAGCTTTTATAATATTCTAATAAAGTTTCAACATTCCTCATAGTACGAAAACCAAAAAAGGAAAAAGGCGTTGTCACGTGATTAGTGTTTACATATTTACAAAATCACATTCACATAATATGGCCTTGTTTACACAAATGAGTATACACCAAGAAACTATTGTTGAATTCTTAAACCACGTGGTCCCATCATGACCTTGACAACAACCAATCATTTTAAAATAAAAGCAGAATTTATTCACATGGATGCTACTATAATCTTGAATCAAGGTTAACACCTGGTGTTTATGAAAAAAATGATTAAGGTCAACAGATTTTCTGGAGAAAAAATTATATTCAGTAAATAAATTATTATAATAGTAAATACTAGAATTTAAAAAATTTAAAACAATTTAAATTACAGTAAATATGAATTAAATCTGATATACATAACGTTCTTAAACAATATCAGACGGTAAAATATTGATCTTAACAACTTTTCAACAGTATGTTCCCTATGTCATTGATTAACATACGTGTGCGGAATGCAACTGGTGTCTATGCTTTCAGCCTGCAGTCTGTCACGTGATTCAGTGAGAACCCATTCATATATACCCACCATGTCTGCCAATTCTGCGCATCAGGTTATTCTGCGCAACGATAAGTCTTTGCTCTAAACATTGGATAACGTATTATTTTGGTTCAAAAATCCATTTTGTATCAAGAAAGAACGATTACAGTTTAATGAAGGATAGTGATATTCATAAAGTGTAAAAGAATAAACAACATTTAGACTTAAAATACACATGAAAATGTGATTTCCAAATGTCAACATGTAGACTCACTCCATGACCTTGAACCTGTAACCAGAAAATCTGATTTGACATACATCTTTTAGAATCTTACAAATAAATACATTATTTAAAACATGGAAATGTAAACCTTAAGCAATCCTGCATCTTAATTCAAGTTATATAGGCTCAAATATCTTTCACCTTCTTGACAAAAATTAATTTACAGAAGTCACTGGTGCACATATAGTCTCACAAGCAGGTCGTGCAGAGAGGTGCAGGTTATGTACCGTACAGGTTAGGGTCTGTCAACAAACAACAATGTAATCTTTCAACTCACTGACACCCTTGCGATTCAAAAGAACTGTAATAAAATATATAATTCTTGAATAGACAATAAATCAAACTATGTAAATGGAGTTGAATATTTAACACGTGTTTTATTAATAGCGCAATGCACTGGGTAACTTTGCTACATGAAGAGCTATGAAGCGATACACTATGAGGTAAAGGGTTAAATGTCAATGATTTTGGTTCACCTTTTATTAGAGGCCAGTCAGGTTGCTCTATTTGATCAGGAATCCTTTGCCAATCCTTTTCTTTTATGCGCTTTATAATTCGATATGCGGTAAATTGAATATCTCAGATGACAACGAATTACCGCCTAATGGAAAAAGTGCATCTTTCGTAGTACTGGTGACCCTCAAATTGAAAAAGGCGTTTTTGCGGAGACTATACAAGAAAGGCGAAGTAGTGTGCGATTACCAAGGCGAGTTTATTTCGCATGCGGAAGACATGACGCGGTATGACTTGACTCCAAACGATACAAACCGCTTCATGATGTTCTTAGAAGTTTAACGGCACAACATATTACATAGACGGCAATAAAAACTGCACGTGCCATAACTTCATGAAGGATAAAAGAAAGGGAAAGTTAGGCAACCAGTCAAAGAACCACCCTAGCCTGATACGTAAGGCTCACTTGCTGGATAATCGGCTACACGTTATTATACGCGAAGGAAGACATTACGGTACTGAGTTAAAATGTGATTACGGTGTGGCAAACGACCGTATTTCTCTCTCGTGCAGATGGCGCAAATTCATTTCTGCCTATGTAGTTATCTCCCGATCTATTAATTTTGGTTTCATGACAGTTGGCAATTATAATCAGAAAAGATATCTTCATCATTTAACCATAATCAAAATATAAATCTTACGTAGGCCCTCTAATGTCATTATGATTCATCTCTTTCGACCTGAATATTCAGCAAAGATATCCTCTTTCATTCAGGTAGACCAACATTAAAATTTAAAACTTAGGTGGTTCACTATGGAAGACTGCTTCCTCGTAGGGTTAACTGGGCAACGTTAATAATATTAATTTGCAACGGCTGAGAGTCTCACACCCCATTGTATGTAATTATTATTATATACAGTAGAAACAGTTAGCCAGTATATAAATACTGTTTTTCGAACCTAGCGACATGTGACGCCACTAAACATGGAGGTACATGTTGGCCGTTAAAAGGGCCATTTCGCTTTATTTATTTTGTAAGACATATTTGAATTATTGCTAAGTCAAGCACTAGTTTTTGCAAAAATTCTCTGAAGTACAAAACATATAAAATAGTTTCCAGAAACGTCCAGAATTCAACTATGTATATATATTGTCAATTCATGTAACCAACATTAAAATTTTGTAAATAATGTTATTTTATCCTGGCAATTATTAATTATTTACATACATAGTAACGTACGTGAAAAATATATATAGATAAGCAGCAGAAGGGGCGAATACGACAACCTTTTAGAAGCGTCAATTTGGCAAACCAAGACTTCCTCCAAAATCGTAAGAAATGCTTCTATTTGGCAAACCAAGGCTTCCTCCAAAATCGTAAAAAAAAGTTTTCTTTGGAGACGCAAAGTCGTTGTCGAGTCCTCTGCTGCTATAGGGTTAAAATCTTTTTTACGATGAAAGTCTTAAGACGAAAATCCTTGAAATTGCTTGCAATTTAAGATTTCACAAACAGACTAATTTGTAAAACATCACCTCGTAAATCAATCAGATTATTGGACTGGACAGTGAGTTTAAAATTAATTCTCGTTAACGAATCATTATGACATCGCATATAGACTGGATTAATTTGGTCCTCAATTATTAGAAACCCTGGAGGAGCTGTTGGTGCAAATGAATATAAAATATATCCCTGTTGAGCTTGATTAGATCTTTCGAGATTTATTTGATAACATCACATACTAAATTCAATGCAATCACCGAGGATGTATTGACGTTTTGAGGAGCGATATGTCGCCCACCACCATCTGGGTCATTATTATGCTTCAGGATTGTTGTTGCTTGTGGTTGTGCTATTTTATTCCATGCGTCGTGAATCCTTTTGAAACCATCATCTATGGTGTCATTGAGAGATTTTTCCATCCCTGGAAAGTTATATCCTGGTAATTTAAAATTTAATAACTCTTCTTTTGTTAAATTATATGCGGATAGAAATTTTTGTTTTTCTCCTTCTTCTCTGTTGTCAATAGATTATTCAAAAGATTTTAGAAAAAATTCATTTAATGTTTTAATGTCTTTTATATCAGTGTTCATATCTTTAATTATTTTTATGATTTCATCACGTGAACCCGTTACATCCAACAGATAGTTTTGAAAACTTTGCCGTAGTCTCTCTTTAGCAGATTCGAATTATTCATTTGGTGTTTTCAAAAACACATTAATATGTTCATCTAATAGAACCGTGCATGTACTTTTTTCACCATCGTATTCAAATTCAAAATACAACCTAGAGAAACCCTTCCTATAGAATTCAAAATATATTTTCTTTACTTTTGTTATATCTCCCCCCCCCCTCCAGAAGATAAAAAATTATATCTCAATCTTTTTTATTAATCTCATCTGAGGCAAAATCAATTTTTTTTCGGTTCAGTTGGAGGTGTTTTTTCAGGCCAACCCAGTATTGTTCTTATAGAACTCTGATAGATATCTACGACATAACTGGGTGAGTTTATCTCAATCGCGGATGATAAGGTCGGCTCAAGAACCGTTATATCGATTTTCGATTCTTTTCCAGTAATGGATTTTATTCTGCGTTGTAATTCATTATTGATCTGTTCGATTTGGTAGCACCCAGATGGTAACGAAACAACGTTCCAGTCTGGAGTACCATCGGGTTTATTCTTGCTCGCAAACACCAGGGAATTATTCGGTTGCTGACCACCGAAAGGTGCTGATCTAATATTTGGCCAACTGTGGTATACTCGTAGTTTTGCTAGTGCTATATCCTTAACTCAAATCGCAGTAGGGAAATTCACACTGAATTTAGGGTTTGTTCAGGTTATTGTGATCTTGCTGGTTTTCACCGGTGTGGTATTTTCCGCTATTCCTTGAAGTAGTTCTTGCGATGTCGACATTGTTATTATATTGGTTTGTTTGTTTAGGATTTTTAACGTAGCTTTAACAATTTTTCAGTCATATCGCTACGATGTCTGCAGTGAGGCAGTTTATAGTGATGTCTAGCACTGAGACATCATGCCCCAGACATGTAGCATGTTGTCTCACCCAGTCACATTATCTTGACACCAGGTCGACCAGTCCTAACACTAACCTCTTAATGCTGAGCGTCAAGCGAGGCAGCTGTTAGTACCATTTGTGTAAGTCTTTGGTATGACTCGGCCGGGGATCGAACCGACGACCTCCCGCTTCCGGGGCGGACGCTCTAACCACTAGGCCACCGGAGCGGTTTTTTTTTATTATATTGGTGTTGTTTTTCTAATTTTGACATTGCGGAATCATAAACACGTACCATCGCTGAAAACTCACTATCTGATATTAATGTGTCATCGAGTGACGACGATATCATCGAGGATAATTGTGAGTACGCGATTGACACAACATGGAACTTAACTGTGTAGTCTTGTAGTTTACGCTGGCAGCATGATGATATTTTTTTTTGTTATAATCGAAATTATTCCAGCGATTGTTGTCGCCGCTGATATACAAATTGGAACAGCTATCGGGGCAATTATTGTCACCGATCATAGTATTATTCCAGCTCCGGTGATTACACCTGATACTGAGTACACGGTGACATCAACTGTGGTGATTCTTCCTCGATATATTTTTATTTTTACTTCATACTCCTCAGTGAGTAATTTGAGTTTAGTTTGAAATTCTCTGACCTGATCATAGCGATATTGCTGTGATGACATTTTATTTATTACAACAGAATTCAATTTAGTTGTTTACTTAAATCCGCTACGAATTCCACATATCATGTTACTGAAACCCTAGCCTAATTATATCAGTGGATGTTATTGTGAATTGTTCAATTGTTCCCTTGTCGATGATCGTTGATATCATATTGTTGACCTCAGATGAACTCGTTGATGAAATATTAACTTGAGTCGGTGTCACTAGTTTTCATCGATAAATACCTTTGACGGTCGTGGTGATATTTAATATGATATCTTGTGGTGTCCACGTAAATGATCCGTATTGAATCGCGTACACGTTATTTATGATAACTTTTTGTTAGTGAGGGATTTTATTTTTTCAAGTTTTTCTATCATCCTCGGTAGATCATCCTTGATGACATCGTTGGTCGTTTTAATATCCTCGCGAATAACTTCTAATCGCTGTTATTTCATCGAGTTTTGTGATAATACCAGTGAGATCTATTTTAACAGCATCTTGTTTCGAATTTTTTAACCAAAAAATGTATCAATGGAGTCATCGGTCCTGTTGAAGTTTTTATGTAACGTACTAAATTGAGATACTTGAGCGTCATAATCGGATCGCAATATTATCAAATTATCAATGGCTGCATTTATCTCCGTGAATTGTGGTGTGGTCACCGGTGGATCTCCAAGGAAATCGAATAAAGGAGACCTGAAAAGTGTTAATAGCTTCTTGTAACGCCGTAAACGCATTTACGTGAATGTTGTATTCATTACGTAGATTTTTTAAAAATAATTCTATCGTTGATGAATAATTATCACCGAGCGTTGCTAATTTATCTGTGAGCGTCGAAACAAGTACACCCAGTTTGAGATTACCCTGATCGGAAAACAACGCGAAAGTATCTTCTACTGTGTCGCGTCGTTTTGTCAAAATATCGTCAAGGGAAATATTACTAGTTTCCAATTTACCCTGACGATCTTGAAATACAACTATTTCATTGGGATCAACACTTGCGAGATTTAACATCTCAGCTATTTCTTCTTCGATTATTTTTTTTACATCACTGGTTGCAGATATTTCCGCGGTGGGTTTCTTGAAACTTGATAAAGATCTTCCCCAAATATCAATCATTATACTCTAAGATCTCTCTAAAAAGCGATTACTCGTATAGTCGTGTACGGTTTTATGTGGTGGTTTTCCCGATGATGAAATAGCGTTGATGTCATTTAATACTTATATGCCGCATATTGGTAGGTCATTCATTGTCTGTGTTGGTAGCGTAGAATACCAGATAGGAGTTTTTAAGTGGTTTATATAACGCGTAAATTCTTTAGGCGACGCTAACCCATATGAATCGAAATAAACAATTGCACGCGGATCAATCGCGTATGCAACCCAGTGAGTTCCAGGTCCGTTGCTGTTATCGAGATTAATGATACCGGTTTCAGCGTTGTTTGGTTGTTGTGGTAATTGATCTTTCATTAAGACACCTCTAAAGTTTTTATCGCTAGTTTTTTAGCAGCATCGAGTAAATCAAAATTTGACATCGGCGATATCTGCGATATTGTTGTTAGTTAACTGTTCTTAGTCTCAGGCCGTTTCCACTGTACCATGAATACGGAGTTCCTGGTAGTTTTAGACACTTTCCCTTTCTTTGTATCCCCGTCCCTTTTTTGGTTCATATGATTGAGCAATACTATGTACTGCTTTGCACCAAGAGCTCCAGTACGTCCTAACACGGCGGCTTTACCAGCTGTAATTAATGCTAGAATCTTAGCGAGAAGTGGGAATACACCACCTGATTTTATCATGTTCTTAATCGCAGCCGCAGAGAGATTGATCTGAACACCCTTTTTATCTTTGATGGCATCATTGAAGTGTTTTATCTAACGAGCTGTCAATTACAGTTTATTCTGACCACCAGACATTTGATTGCGCTTCAGCGATAACGTAGTTCAACATTTGTTTAGCTGATTCCGATTGTAATTTTGTTAATTTTACCAGGAGTTAACGTAACACTAACATGACTATATGACATTATATTAATAACAGTTTGATCTAATTGCTACATTATATAATTTTGAAAATATTACATATTTTCCACTGGTGCATCAACTACTTTCATTCGTTCACCAACACCTTCGAGTAGCATTGATTTATCACTGAGTATGACAGGAACTGCTCTGTAACCACCAGCAGAAGCATTGGTTACACGAGCTCGAAAGTATGTTTCAACGACGGATTGTCTGGTTAAGTCAAGATGTTCCAATGAAAAGTAGTAGATGGGATATAGGTTTTAAAATCTCACTGTGATATTTGCAGACCGGTATCTACATTATTATCGCGTCCCATAAATGATAACAAACAATGATACACGCGTGCTATTTGGTTTTGATTGTAATCAAGTAAAATATCCTCGGTTGGTTCTTGTTGGCAGTTTACACTCAACGAGACTTCATTAACACCGAGTTGATCAAATATCGTATGGCTGCGTGTTTGTGAACCCAACCGCGACTTATCCTGTAACGCAACAAATATATGCCGCGGCGCGGAAACACCATGTTTTGATGCCAGTTGCCAAGTAAATATACCATCAATATTACTCTCCATCATATCCGTGGTAATTGCTAGCCAACTTAGTAATGCAGTGCCGCCTGTACTCATAAATGATAGTAATTTTTGCTCTATGATGATTGATGGAGTCATTATTGGCATCCACAGTTTTAGTTTTGTTATATTCACCTTGCCATCAGCAACACTAGCGCCATGCCAGATTGCATCATTATCGTCACCTTTTCGCATTAAGGCTACTGTATGCTTCGCTTCATAGATAACTTTTCTAACATTTCTGCATAATCCAAATATATCATGTAGTGGAATCGCGCATGAGAATAATCTACGATGTCCTTCCAACGTTGATACCCTTGTTGCAAACCCTATATTATAATTAGTATTAATATCTACGACATCAAAGTGAGCTGCTGGTCTCACATATCTGTGTGGTGCTGGCTCAACTCCTGTATCTCGTGTTGCCTTTACCCTAGTATGATGACCGTGTTCAGGGTGATCATTAACGTCCTTAGAGAACATCATAGATGGACGTATCGATCTTGTATAATCATCGGAGTATCTTGACAACGCCACTATTGTTGTGGCAAGATCAACTTCACGCTCTATGGATTCAATCTCTTTTCCATCAATCATGTATCTAGCGCTGTTAAATAGCGTCATTATACCATTATTGACAAAGCCGACTTTGGCACCAAGTGGATATGGCGGATCATTAGCAGCACGATTATATGTTACAATTTCTCCTTCTACTTCGATAAACGCTTCAGAGGGTAAAAAGAATTTGCTGGTATCCTGAACTTGAAGTTCGATTCTTGATCGAAGATTCGGTTGTACTGCATTATAGGCAAAATACTGATAATTAAGTACTGAGTCATCTTTGCGCACTGGGGCGTCCATATTAAACTCTGTGTCAGGGGAAGATTTGAACATATTATTATATATTTCTTGGTCGAAATCTTGATCTCGCTCGCGATTTCAAGCCACTTCCCGCTATCATATTTACAGTAATATTATCATGTCCGCTGCTCAGTGATGCTAGTTTTTGATCCACCGCGTTATTTATTATTTTACTAGTACTTGCAGGCATAATTTCCGTAGATTGTAGTGGTTCCAATGATGACGTCATCGGTGACTTTGTCATCGGTTTCCTTCGCCCCCGAACTAACGCTACTAGTTTTTCTTTAGCCGCGGAAAAATGCCCTCCGGGCAATATCACCAACAGCTCTAATACCCTTATCACGAATGACATCAATAGCTTTCATTGATAACTGTTTTTGCGATTGGTGCTATTTTGGGAGCGATTCTTGCAAATAACCATTCAATGGTATTGCCGAGACCATCTTTATTGTACGCTCTATAAACTGGCAATCGTGAGTTTACTACATAGACCATAGCTGGTTTGTCATGGTTGTAGTGTAAGATCATCTTATTTAAATGCTATTTATATAATCGCGAAATCGAAAACGATTTCCAATCCTACGGATTTTCATCGTAAACGATTTTCATTGCTAGCAATTTGTTATTTAATCACTATGGTAACTGTAAACATCCCTTGGATTTTCAGCTAGTTTATCAATACATTCTCGATATACATCAATATCCATGATACCACTCTCAAATAGTCGTCTGCAGATATCAGCTGCTCATTAATTACTTCCGGTGAGTTATTTCCGGCTCGTTTACCTCCTGCGAGAACTTCTAATCCTGATATATCCCCGAGAATACAATTAGGACATCGAACTATACCACTACCTGAGAAACCCCTTTGATATCCACTCTGAGAAAATCCCTTCCCACTGCTACTATAACCAGTTGCACCCTGTGCATCATCATCATCTTCGTCTCGATCATATAGTGGTTGACCACTATTTGTTTTTGCTATTTTATCCAAATACGAATTATAATTATTATATCTTGAGATTCTAATTCTATCGTATTTTGCCAAATATACTTTATTTTTCCAGGTGTCAAAGCCTTTTATAAATTTTTTAAATCCATCGTTTATATATTTGTCCCTTTCTTTCTTTTTAAAATTTTTAACAACAAAATCAGCTAATTCATCATCCGTGTAATTTTTTAATTTTTGTATCGCTTCTTTCGGAAATATCTCTTGAGGTGTATATTCCACCCCTCTCTATCTCGGAATCTTTCCTTCTTCTTCTTCAATAGTATCATCTAGTTCAGGCGGGTTATCATGTTGGGGGGGGGGGGGGTGGGGTGGCGATATCAATATCACCTTGTTGTTGAAGTTGTGTAGCGGTAATTATATCACCAGGAAGTGTTTTTAAAGATTTCTTTGTTTACTTGGATCTCCTTTCTATTTTTTCAAGTACAGGAAGAAGGGTTGGTTTTTCTTTCTCTCGTTGTTCCTCAGGAATATTTCCCCGTATGGCTTTTTCAGTGGTTGATACGACTTTTCCCGTTGCAGTGGTTACTGGTTTGAATAGATGTTCAGTGTCTGCCGCAAATTCACTTTGAGATTGGTGTCTCATTTGGAGCATATTTCGAACAGAAACACGAACTGGAATAAATTTCTTACTCGAAGTTAATCGTTCATGTGCTAATTTAGTTGTCAGTGCTTCACCTACCATTATAAATATATTATACGATATTAATTGGAAGTAAAAAAAAACCTCACCCGACATTCTTTTGTGTGTTATACTTCCGCGTAGTGATAAATCACCAGTGATACTTGTCTATAGAATTCTGTTTTAGGTGAGTTAGAGCACATACCTGTCTATAATATGGCGTGTTTACTGTGTTGAGGTAATCAAAGGCGAATTTTCATTTTGGCGGATAATCTCTTTGATTGTTTTGATTTTCGAGTTAATTGTGCGTTGGATTTCATATTGTTTTCCCAATATGTTTCTGACCTTTTCGACAGCAGTGAATAACGGGACGAACTTATTGATGTCGTTACAGAATGCAAAGGAGTCATAAATAACATGTCTAATTCTCTTTATTAAAGAATAGGATTTAGATAACACATATTTATTATTCCGAACGCTATCATCAATATCTTGAAATTCAGAAAGAATTTGATTACAATCTAATTTATCTGACAATTGAATTCCTTGATTTTTCAAACTTGAAATCTCGTTAATAATGGCATTCATATTTTCCAAATTCGTATATGAAATATTATGTATTTAATATGAAATAGGGGTCAATTATTTACCCGTTTTTTCGTATGATATGATCAACTCCATTTGCAATAAGGTGTATTCACATCTTTTTACCCCTAGATATATTATGCAAGTTATATATGATTATATATGATTATATATGATGAACTCCATTCGCAATAAGGTATATTCACGTCTTATTAGGCCTAGAGATATATATCAAAACCCCATCTAGAACCCCTCAGGTGTTGTTCACGTAGGAGGGACCCAGAGGTTACATATATAAGACAACACGTCCCCATTTGGAACCCCTCAGGTGTTATTCACATCTGACCGGGCCCAGAGGTACCATGAAACATAGTCTATAAGAGGAGATCTAACTCGTCAAATAACGGGTTAGAAATCCAAGAAGGTAAATTTCGTGAATTGACGTCACTATATACATATATATATATATACATATTTACATATTTACATATAGATATATACAATGAAATGATAGGTATGATATATACAATGAAATGATAGGTATGATATATACAATGAAATGATATGCACATATCACATACACACACGGGAGCTGTTCTACATTCAAACTCAAACCACCATACCCCCAACAAAATACCCCGGGTTGAATCAAAAAACACATTCACACCATGTGACGGTGTGTGGGGTATGGTGGTTTCACGGTTTGAATTTGGAAATTTGGAATGGCTTAAAGCCCCCAATTATATAGAAAATCCTTCAGATCGGTACCGTCGAAAATAATGCCTGTCACGAGATTCGAACCATGGGCCCAGGACGAGATTCCATCTGTGTATACAATACACTAGTGATCGTAATCTATAAATCTATAATTTTGAATACTATATATGTGTATCATGTGAAGAGTTTAATAATGACAACAAGAGATTGCCTCATGCGGAACTTTTCTACCTGGTGAAACATTAAACCACACCAAAAACCATTATCCCATTGAGATACGTGACTACAACAAAAGAGTTATAGTTGTTTTGAAACTACACACACAAGACCACACGAGTTATTCCTCTGGGTGCTATATATAATATTTCAGATGTAAGTGAATTGAATTCTGTTTATATTATTTTTTTTTAGAAAAGCCGATCGATATACTTGTTCTGCTACTTTTCGTACTGAGGGTTCGCAAATATCGAAATACCTTCCAGCTTCAGTCATTTATTAAAATACTCTTTCTTCGTTATATTCTGTATTAACTTTCATTTATATACTAAATACCATTTGTCTAATTCATTATTTTTGCATTAATTATTACTTGAGAATGAATCAATATAGTCTTGAGGTGTTCTTATGATTGTATCCTTGACAGAGTCAAAGACGCTGACACAGTCAGGGTCATTGACGGAATCATTGTTGGGGTTTTTGATGGAGTATTTATCTCGTTTATCATACTAGCGCCTTAGCTCTCTGTATCGCTTACGACCGCAATTCAGACATAACTGAGACTTCCCACGCACACCTACCCCACATCATATGCAAGTTAAGGGCCCTAAGCTTCCACGACGTACACTTTGTAAATTATATTCACAGAATTCATTTCTACACGATTTGTTACAAGCGGTTACTGATCCTATCATAAGCCATTTGCAATGATTCATTATATAATAAATTCTTTATTTAATTACTTGTTTTAATTAAAATATGGAGGAGTTCGAGAGATTATCGAAAATTACACCTTGCAAAAATGTTGAATTCAATCTCGATACAGTCTCCACTGATGTACCAAAGAGTCTAATAAGTGATAGAAGCATGTTGGGTTATTTCCGTGATTGTTTTAATGAATTCAAGCGCGATAGAGCATCATATTCATGTTGGTCGACATTTCGAATTGATTGTAGTGTTAATGCTACCATGAACGATGTAAGCGAAGTAGTGATAATCTCAAATCTTGACCAGAAAAGTATTTATTTAGAGTGAAATTCATTATCCGCTCAGAAACAGGGAATTGCATTATACACGACAAATTTGAACCCATCCTGAAAAATAAGAGAACTGTCACTGTGAGTCATGATTCCAAACCAGGAATTCTGACTGGGATTGACAAACCGTATTACGAGAGATCCTACCTTGTAACAGCAGTTGTTTGTGGGATCTATCCGATAAATGATAAACCGAGTATTGAAACACTAAAACCAATGAAATTTTCAGGGAGAATAAATTGTGTAGCAGAACGAATAATAGAACTCATCACAAATGCGTTCCCTGGAAACAAATTGACGGATCTAAGATGAAAAAATTAAAAAACGAATGGAGATTAACAGTGAAGGAGAGTGGTGCAACAATTCAAGATATAACCTAATTAGAAACATCATTAAGATTGCCAATAACCGTAATGACGATAACAGGAAAGGTAGTACACGAATCAAAATATAAATCAAAAGGAGCTCCAATCAAAATTATTGACCATAACGAACACGCGTGGACACTTGCGGTAACAATATTTCCGCGGGATAGAACCGTAAAATATTAAATGAACCTGTGTCAGTTTGGTTACTTCACGATTTTGAAGACGAAGAGGGTAAATTCGATCAATTTGTAAGAGCCAATGGCGAATAATACCGTACTGAAGCCCACCGCAACGAGATGAAAAAACTAGTTAGTGGTTTTTCAACGGATTACGACGAACAATTATTAACAAACTGTTTTACAATACCGTCAGTTGCAGCTCATTTCACGAAAAAGAGAAATCTATGGAAACCAACACTCATAATTTCTCTCAGATATCGAATCGAGCTGCGTGGAATATAACCATGGTGGATTATGGAATACAAAATATGACCCTAAAAGTATTATTTCGGTTGATATGATTGCGTGTTATCCAGGGAGTTTTCTTGGGTACGGAGAGTGCTCTGAGTATTTCAAAAGATTTGGACAACCAGCACATGAGATGACTCGTGTTGCGATTAATGGACCACTGCCTGATTTTGATTTAACCGGATTCGCTCGTATGGTATCATTTGAACTGGCTAAAGTATTTTTCATCCGTGTTGTCATGTTTGGTTTTGTAGACACATATCTGAAAAACACTGGATGCCAATAGTGTTATTACGGTATATGATTGATTCTAAAATGCTGATATCGCTGATTGTCAGTGAAGCAATAATATCATATCGAGCGCAGACTGAAGTCTGGTTACCACTTCCCGATAGTCTAGATAGCATAATCAGGGAAAACAAAAATCAATTTCCCGATCTCCACGAAGAATATATCGTGAAATGGTCCAAAGAAATATTTGAAGTTAGAAATAAACGCGCAAAAGATTTCGGTAGAAGAATAATTGGTAAATTCACACAAGGTGGAAAATACGACCACAAACGATATTCTTCGCGGTTGATTATATATAACGCTGAATGCGACTTTATAATCGATTTGTAACATCTAGGGGTATATATGTCGATCGTAAAGACGCTTTCTTATCCGATGGAACCAAATAGGTACAATTGTTTCTTACACAGATGGAGAAAATCCTCAATACACGTACTTTTGGTCGTCTATGCTGCCTTATGCTTCTATTAATTTAAATAGATTTCCTGAATCAGCAGTTAGAGTAGCCACTGATTCATTTTATATAGACGTAAAATATAAAGAAGCAGTAGTTGAATTCACTAATTCAGACGAGAGTTGGGGATCATGGAGAATTAAAAAAGAAATACTGCGTGAATACTCCAAATCAGCAGATGGTACGATTGAAAACAATTACTTGAAAAATAATCAGATATCAGAACTATCTAATGCACCGTCGTGTTCCGATCCAATATGTAGATATAAAACAAGTTACTTAAACGGCTGTGGTGGGTCAGGGAAGACGACTCGTGCGATTGAATTATTTCGACGGAAATCATTGGATATTGGCTATTGCTAACGAATACAAAAGTGATAATGTGTGGTGATCATGGTCAACCATCACCATTTGTCGGTTTATCCACACATAATTAGTTGAAGAATTTTTTAGATTATTATGAAGAAATTAGTACTGATCATAGATCACTTGAGGAACAATTACGCGAGTCCAAGACACTAATGAGATTACAACCGGACAGAATCCAGTGTGAAATAGCGCGTGAAATAATTTCAGAAACCCCATTAAATGATTTTTGGGAAACATGGAGACAATATGATTTGATAGTGGCAAGTAGAAAGATTGTCACTTCAGATGAAGTTATTTAACTCGCAATGCCGCTGTGTTATAGACCCGAGGATGCACGAAGACAAAATATCGAAGTTAATATTCCAGGCCTGATAGAGAAGCAGATTCTCGTGTTAAATGATATTGTTTTAGTTGATATTAGTGTCGTCGAAGAAGCGTTTCGCGCTGATAAATCGCCATGGAAGATAGGATACGCAGCGACAATACATTCTTCGTAGGGGTTGACTACGTCCGATACAATTGTTTGGATCATAGATAATCGCATCGAGTGGTCACATTTAGTTTATCTTGAGGTGTCCAGAGTACGAAGAATAAATCAACTTCGAAGAGTTGTTCTAGACTATAACGACACTACAATAAGTGATATTGTCAGCGATAATATAATCAGAAAAAAAAACTCTCTGGTTATAAACAACAGGACAAAACAATAACAGAAAATTTGAAATTGATGCCGAGTTTATAATCACACTGAAACAACAAAATGCGTTGGTGTTGGATGGATAAAGATCCCTGCCAATTTTCCGTAGACAGAAAGAATAACAGTGTTGGTCATACCAGATATGTCTTGAGTGCAATAGACGCAGAGGTGCTAGTTAAGACCACGCGGCGGTAATTGAGTATCATTGGGTATAACTTGTTGTTGTTCATGAGTAAATCCTCGCTGAGGAGCAGTTGAATCCAATCTATCGACTGGCGGTCTAACCGTAGATCGTGTTATACTAGATATTTTATGTGCAGTAACACTCCAAATAGGACCAGTAGCTCTTTTTTTGCCACCTTCGTGCTCTCCTGGTTCATATAAATATCTAACAGTGACATTGCCGAGTATTGGTTTTTTTTAAACATTATTTTGCGGTGTTACAGGTATATACATTTTTTAATCGCATTGTTAGGTTTCATATTATGTGTTCGAGTAATCTCATTATTCAGCTCGGTAATTACGCCTGGTAATCTCTTGACCCATTCTCGGGATCGTTTATCCTGAATACATTCCTTCGCGTATTGATATCCAAATAACCACTCAGCAAGTGTCCGATTAAATCGTTCAACAATTGCTTGATCGCGATGTAGTGCAGTATGTCCTCGTCTGATGGTGACATTATGATGCTTCATTGTTGATAACACTGCACCCTGAAATTCCTTGCCAGGATCAACTTGTAATAGATTTGGCCATTGCAGAGTACCTCGTCGATAAATCTTTTCAAACGCAGAAGCAACTTCAGTTGATGACTTTATCTTTAGCGGTACTGCTTGTTTGTATCGACTCGCAACATCAACTACGGTTAGCTCATACTTGTAAAAACCATCATGCGGCAGAAATAATATATCAGCCTGATGAACTTCATTAGGTGCGCTGACATCAAAATGCGAGTAGTTAATTTGTTTAGGTGGTGGTAGATAAATTTGCCATATTGCCTGTTTGGATAACCGCTGCTGTAGTATTTTTTTCCTTTGAGGCGCTAGCGAGTTTACCGATTGCTGCTTTACCCCTCCAGTATCCTCTTGGAGAATAATAAATAGATTCCATGTTGTTATTAATTACCAGCACACAACATCAATTTACTTTTCATCGCCGATTTTATCAACCATGAAGCCAATTTTTCCTTGAAGGATTTATCAGTGATAGAATTCAACGCATGAATTAATTTTACATCTGCGATATGTCTGTCTTGCAGATTACTGCTTTTATAAGCAACATCATGAGCATGACACGCCTTATCAATGGCGTTTATTGGATACTCACCGTGTCGGGGTTGGTTTTGATCATCGAGTCTGGTTCTGGGTCCACAATGATTATATCCTTGAAGGTGTTTTTCTTTTGGATATTTTGCCCATGGTGTTCCTGGAAGTTTTACTAATTTGGCTGCAAAATCACCTCCTCGTTTTTTTAAAAACTCATCTGCAGATTTCATAGAAACAAATCTAAATTTGTTTGTACCACATTGTACACACATGCCAGCAAGTGCTGATCTGTTATCTTTAGTTGTAATCGTCGTCAATTCGTTTGTGCTAGTACGCTTCTTACATTTCACACAATATGGATCCATAATGTATTTATAATATCATGAATGTATTTTTCGGCGACAATAGCACGAGAACCAGTTAAGCATCATGCAGCGCTACCAAATTATATTCGCATGATTATACTCGGACCATCTTGAAGTGGTAAGACGCAACTGCTACTTAATTTGATAATGAGATGGAAGAAATGGGTTAAACTATATTTGGTAGCCCCTAGTGTAGACGATCAGCGAGGTGTAAATGATTTTAACGAGAAAGCAAAATCGGAAATCGATGAGGATATTATTGAGTTTATAACCAATATCGAGGAAGCACCGAGCATTGATGATATTGATGGAAGTATTAACAATTTAGTCGTATATGATGATGTAGTATTTGATAAACATGAAAACCCTACCAGGATATTTTCCAGAAATAGACATAAAAATATTGATGTGATTTATGTTACTCTGAAGTATACACAAGTACCTAAAATGATCAGAGAAAATTGTAATATTCTTGCTGTATTCAATGGAGTTGACATTGATACGATACGAAATATTTGGCAAACTTGGTTCGACGGTGATATGGATTATAATCAGCAGCAGAGGGGGTGAACCGGACAACATTTTTAGACAAGTATTCAATGGATTACGGCTTAAAAACAATGAAATCAATGGAATCAGGCCCAAAAAAAATCAATGAAATCAGGCAAAGAATCAATGAAAAATTATGAAAAAATCAATGAAATCAAAAACTTTTCAACTATTGCAACGTCGTTGTCACTCACCCTCTCTGCTGCTATGGGTTAACCGAATATTTGATCCAGTCCGATACGATATCGTGTTCGAGGGTCATGTAAATTTATTGTTACAAATCCGTGTGGGGCAGACTGAGCATGACTAAAGAAATTTCTAAATTGATTGAAATCCATATCGGAGCACCATGTCTGCCAAATATTTCGTAGCGTATGTGTATCAACGCCGTTGAATACACACAACACATTACAATTATCTCTGATCACTTTTGGAATCTGAGTGTAGCGTTGAGTGACATAGATCACATCCGTGTTTTTGTGCCTGCCTCGGGAAAATATTCTAGCAGGATTTTTTTGTTTATCTAACATTACATCGTCGTATACAACTAAATTGTTGATACTTCCATCGAGGTCATCCACGGATGGTGCCTCGTCAATATCGGTTATAAATTCAATAACATCCTCGCCGGCAATCTCTGAAGCGTTTTCATTAAAATCTTTTAGCACTTCATAGCATCGTTGGTCATCTACGCTAGGGGCAATTAAATACAACTTATCCCACTTCATCCATCTCATTATTAAATTGAGCAACAATTGCGTTTTACCGGATCCAGATGGTCCGATTATAATTGCGCGGATAGAGTTTGGTAGCGCTGCATGATGCTTAACTGGTTCTCTTGTTTTAGTCGCTGAAAAATCAATTATATTCATATCTCTATACATAAATTATGGATCTATATTGTGTGAAGTGTAAAAAACGTACTGGCACAGATGACTTGACGACGATTACAACAAAAAATAACCGATCAGCGCTTTCTGGTAAATGCGTACAATGTAGTACAAAGAAATTTAGATTTGTTTCTAAACCCAAAGAGTCTTTAAAAAAAAACGAGGAGGTGATATCGCTGCCAAATTAGCAAAACTCCCTGGAACCCCATGGGCAAAATATCCCGGAGAAAAACACCTTCCAGGGTATAGTTATTGTGGACCGGGAACAAGACTTGATATCAGACTCAATGATCAAAATCAGCCCCGACCCGGTGAGGAACCAATAAACGCTATTGATAAGGCCTGTCACCTTCATGATGTCGCTTATAAAAGCAGCAATCTGCAACACAGGCATCTAGCAGATGTGAAATTAATTCATGCGTTAAATGCTATTCCTGATAAATCCTTTAAAGAAAAATTGGCTTCCTTTTTGATAAAATCGGCAATGAAAAGCAAATTGATGTTAGGTGCTGGTAATTAATAACAACATGGAATCTATTTATTATTCCCCAAGAGGATACTGGAAGGGTAACGCTGCAATCAGTAAACTCGCTAGCGCCGCAAAAGTGAAAAAAACCACTGCGGCTCATTGGTTATCCAAACAGGCACTATGGCAAATTTATCTACCACCGCCTAAACAAATTCAATTCTCGCATTTTGATGTGACCGGACCCAATGAAGTTCATCAGGCTGATATATTATTTCTGCCACATGACCACGGTTACAAATATGCGTTAACTGTAGTTGATATTGCAAGTCGATACAAAGAAGCAGAACCGTTAAAAACAAAATCGGCCACTGAAGTGGCTTCTGCATTTGAAAGGATTTATCGAAGGAGCCCTCTGCACTGGCCAAATCTGTTACAAGTTGATCCGGGCAAGGAATTTCAGGGTGCAGTGTTATCTACAATGAAATATCACAATGTCACTATCAGACGGGGGCATACTGCACTGCATCGTGATCAGGCCATTGTAGAACGATTTAATCGGACTCTTGCTGAACGGTTATTTGGATATCAATACGCAAAAGAATTCATCCAAGAAAAAAGATCCCGTGAATGGGTTAAGAGATTACCAGGTGTAGTTACCGCACTGAATAACGAGATTACTAGAACCATCAACATGAAACCTATCAACGCGATTAAAAAGAAGTCAATACCTGAAAAACCACAAAAGGATTTCCCTAGAAACGCTAGCGTTTCCCAACCAATTCTTGGTAGTAATATCACTGTGAGGTATTTATATGAACCAGGAGAGCTTGAGGGTGGCAGAAAAAGAGCTACTGATCCTATTTGGAGTGTCACTACGCATAGCATATCTACTATAACACGATCTACGGGTAAACCTCCAATCTATAAATTGGATTCAACTGCCCCTCAGCGGGGTTTTACTAGACAACAATTACAAGTGATTCCTGACGATACTCAGCTGCCACCACGGGGTCTTAACTAGCACCGTTGCGTCTATTGCACTCAAGACAAGTCAACATCACATTATTTCTGACATGACCGAGATTGTTATTTTTTCTGTCAACGGTGAATTGGCGAGGATCCTTATCCGAATACTGCCAACGCATTATACAATTGCAACTCGCGCAGTGATTATTCTGTTGTTGCTTCAGAGTAATTATTAATTCAGCATCAATATCAAATTCTCGTTGTTTTTTTTTGTCCTGTTGTTTGTAACCGGAGAGTTTTTTTATCAATAATATCATCCATTGTGGTGTCATTATCGTCACCAATGATTTCATCATCGCCTGACTCTGTCAGGACAATTCTTCGAAGTTGATTTATTTTTCGTACTCTGGATACTGAAAGATAGACTAAATTCGACCATTCTATGCGATTATCTACCATCCAAACAATTGTATTCGATATTGTCAATCCCTGTGAGGAATGTATTGTTGCTGCGTATCCTAGCGTCCATGGGAATTTATTAGCACGCAATGCATCTTCAACGACATTGATATCAACCAGCACAATATCATTTAATACGAGAATCTGCTTTTCACTCTTCCCTGGAATATCAACTTCAATGTTCTGTTTTCGTGTATCCGATGGCCTATAACATAACGGTACTGGAAGTGTTGCAAATTTTTGTTTATGCAATTCAAATAACTTCATCTGAAGTGTGTCCCTGACTATTTTTCTACTTGCAATGATTAAATCATTTGGTCTCCACATTTCCCAGAAATCATTCATGGGAGTTTCCGAAATTATTTCACGGGCTATTTCACACTGGATTTTATCCGGTTGTAATCTAATTAGTTTCTTAAATTCTTTTAATTCATTATCAAGTGATCTATGATCGGTATCAATTTCTTCATAATAGTCTACAAAACCCTTTAGCCATTCATGGGGAGATGCACCGACAAATGGTGGTGGTTGCCCGTGATCACCGCACATGACGATTTTTGTATTTTTCAATAACAACCACTCAAGAAATATTTTTAAGACATCTTCTGACACTGTGTCTATTTCATCCCAAATCATGATTTCAGGAATAAATTTCTCTCCCATGCGCTCAGGAGTCCATTTATCTCCCTTCCATCGGAAAAAACTATGATAAGTGCAGGCATTTACCCCTCTCTGTATCATTTCTCTTGCAAGTCTGTGAGTCGGTGTTAGCACAATCATGTTTGGATTGGAAACACGAAATAACTCAATTGCCCGGGTTGTTTTTCCTGACCCACCACAGCCGTTTAAATAAACTGTTTTATACCGGCATATTGGATCAGAAATCGGTGGTGCACTAGAAAATTCTGAGCACTGATTGCTTTCTAAGTAATTATTTTCAATGGTAACATCTGCTGATTGAATATAATCATGAAGCATTTCTTTCTTAATTCTCCATGTCCCCCATTTCTCGTTGCCAGTAGCCTTAAAATCAGCCATTTTGCTATTTATGTAAAATGAGTCAGTAGCAACTCTAACTGCGGTGGTAGGAAATCTATTGATCATTGAAAACAGATTAATAGAAGCATAACCAAGCATAGAAGCTCTCAAATGTGTGTACTACGGATGGTATCCATCAGTGTAAGTAACAATTGTACCTAATTTGGTTCCATTGGACATAAATGCGTCCTTACGATTGACATATAAGCCCTTATTCGTTAAATCCGTGATTACAAAATCGTATTCAGCATTGTCTATAATCAATCGTGAAGAATATCTCGTATTATCATCTTTGCCACCTTGGGTAAATTTACCGATTATTCTTCGTCCAAGATTTTTTGCTTCATTGTTTCTGATTTCAAATAACTGTTTGGACCAATCCATGATTTGTTGTTCATTAAAATCAGGAAACAGTTTTCGCTCTTCGCTAATTATTTTTTCTAGATCAGGTTGTGGTAACCAGACTGATTTCTGTGCTCGATAGGATATAATTGCTTCACTGACAATTAATGATTTTAACATCTTACAATCAATCATATACCGTAATAACACTATTGGCATCCAGTGTTTTTCAGACATGTGTTTACCAATCCAAAGATAACTACACGGATGAAGTCCTTCAGCCATTTCAAATGATACTACACAAGCGAATCCGGTTAAATCAAAATCAGGCAGTGGTCCATTAATAGCAACACGGGTCATTTCGTGTGTAGGGTGTCCAAATCGTTTGAAATATTTCTCGCATTCTCCATACCCAAGAAAACTTCCTGGATAACACGCAATCATATCAACGGAAATAACGGTATCAGCGGTGTATTTTGTATTCCATAATCCTCCATGGCCGTATTCAAGACAGGACAATTTGACATCTGATAAGAACTCACTTCGGGTTGGTTTCCACGCGTTTTTCTTTCTAGCAAAATGTGCTGCAATTGATGGTACTGTGAAACAGTTTGCTAATAATTGATCGTTGTCTTCTCCGTCTCCAGAAAACTCACTAGCTAGTTGTTTCATTTGATTATGCAGTTCTTCAGTACGGTATAATTCTCCGTTGGGCTTTACAAACTGATCAAATCTACATTCCTCGTCTGAAGTACTATGAAATAGCCACATTGACACAGGATCGTTTTTACTCAAATGGTAAATAGCATCAAATAATTTCTGCTCTGAAAAAAACTCTTCGGTTTGGGATAGATATTTTACGGTTCTATCCCGTGGAAATATTGTTACTGCAGATGACCACGCGTGTTCATTATGATCAATAATTTCAATGGGGGTTCCTTTTTTTGATTGATATTTCGGTTCTTTTAATACTTCACCGGTGATTGTCCTTACCGATATTGGAAATCTCAATGATGTTTCTAATTTGGTTATATCCTGAATTGTTGCTCCATGCTCTTTTACCGTTAATTCCCACTCGGTTATTTTTTTTCGTCTTAGATCAGTTAGTTTATTTCCCCGGGACGCATTTGTAAAGTGTTCTATTATTCGTTCTGCTACACAATTGAGCCCTGTCGAATATTTCATGGGTGCTAGTTTTGAAATATCAGGTTTTTCATTGATCGGATATATCCCGTAAACAACTACTGTGACAGGATAAGATCTTACGTAGTAGGGTATGTCAAGTCCAGTCAACATTCCTGGTGGGGAATCTTGATTCACAGTGACAGTTCTGTTGTTCCTGAGAATGGGTTCAAATTTATCCCTAATAATCCATTTTTCATCTTCACGGATAACGAATTTGATTCGAAAAATATTTCTTTCTTTCCCAAGACGTGAAATTATGACTGCTGCTTTTTCATCATTCATGGTAGCGTCAAAACCACCACGAATTCGAAATGTTGTCCAGCAGTGAGATGCTCCATCACGCTTGAATTCCTTAAAACAGTCTCTGATTTTACTAATTATGACTTTATCAAGAATTTTATTCTTGGGTGTATTAGAAACTATATCAAGATTGAATTGAGCATCCTTCCATGGTGATCTCATTTATCCGTCTCTTGGACGTTTGTTACGTTTTTTGGGTCTATCGCGATTAAATCTAGGATTGATTTTCAATAATCTCTTAAACTCTCTCATGTTTCTGTCTACTACACGTTTTTTGGGTCTATCGCGATTAAATCTAGGATTGATTTTCAACAATCTCTTAAACTCTTTCATGTTTCCGTCTCTTGGACGTTTGTTACGTTTTTTTGGTCTATCGAGATTAAATCTAGGATTGATTTTTAATAATCTCTTAAATTCTTTCATGTTTCCGTCTCTTGGACGTTTGTTACGTTTGTTTCCGTCTATTGGACGTTTTTTTTGGTCTATCGAGATTAAATCTAGGATTGATTTTCAATAATCTCTTGAACTCTCTATCGGTATTGAATTTAGCATTTTTCGAAGTCAATCTCTTGAACTCCTTCATGCTATATATAAAACAAGCATTTAAATGAAAGATTTATGTATAATGAATCACTGCAAATGGCTCATGATGGGAAATGTAACCCCGTGTAACAAATCATGCAGAAAAAATGAATACTGTAGGTATCATATGCAAAGTTTTCGACGTGGAAGCCTTGGTCCGTTACCCTGTATTCGATGTGGGGTTGGGGTCAAGGGAAGATCACAATTGTGTATTGATTGTGGTGGTAAGCGATATAGGGAATTGAAGCGTTATTATGATAAAAGAATAAAAAATGGACAATCCATCAGAAATTATGACCCTGAAAAAGTCTTTGACCCTGATAACGTCACTGACAAAATCATAAGAACTCCGCAAGACTACATCGAAAGATTCTCCAGTGATGTAATTATTGAACCAAACACTGAATTAGACAAACAATAGAATAGTATATATGAACCAAGAATTCAGACAGCATCCTTTGATTACAAATTATGAAGCATCCAGTGATGGTACTGTCAGAAACCGTAGACTGAAGAACCCAGTTGGTGCTGACAATGGTATGGGGTATTTGGTGTTCACTGTTAATGGAAAGAAAACTTATCTCAATCATAGAATAGTATTTGAATGTTTCAATGGATTGATCGATGATGGTTTTGTTATTGATCACAAGGATTCTAATCCAAAGAATAATTCTGTATCAAATCTGCAAGCTATCACACAGAGTGAGAATTCCAAACGAGGAAGGACTGGCACTTGTTCAAATAAAGCGAGACCCGTAAAATCTTTGAATACAATAACTAACGAAGAAAAAATATTTCAATCATTATATGAAGCCGGTAGGCATTTCGATATTTGTAGAGCCTCAGTACGATTCGTTGCAGAGGGGATTTATCGATCGGCTATTTCAAAAAAGAGTGGACAAAAAGTTCAATTTAGTTATGTCTAATGCGTCATATTTTTCAATTAGAGATATGTCATTGCTATAGAATAATGAATTCTGAAAACATGAATAGCATCATAGTTGAAATAGCAAAATTGAAAAATCAGGATATTGAACTATCAGATGGGTTAAATCCTGATCAAATCAAGTCAGATTTTCAGGATATAGAATACGGGGTTAGCACTAACAAATACATGCTACCCAAGAAATATGCACTCATCAAAAAAATTCAGAATTCTATTAGAGACTCTCTTTCATTTTCCAGTGACATCAGTGTGTTCGTCCCGTTGTATACTATCGTAGAACGAATACGAAAAGAATTAGGTAACGAATACGAATTGAAAAAAGAAGTCAACTCTAAAATTAGAAACCTACGGGCATTAATTCAAGAAAATGAACAATTTTGATTGCCCGACCATTGATTGCACGACCATTATCATTTTTTGATTGTGATCGACCATTTATCATTTTTTTTAGCCGACCTTCAAGGGGATGTCAAAAAATCAGTGAAAATATTTCACACACACTGAATTGATCAAAATAGAATGGAGAAACTATCAGTATTATTTATTTTATATACAATTATGATACTTTCTCCATCATTGATAGAGCCGTTAAAACAATCAAATAACACTTCCATGACCGTATCAAAAATCATCCGACATGTCAAAATAGAATGGCGAAACTGTCAGTATTAATTATTTTATATACAATTTTGACACTTTCGCCATCATTGATAGGATGAAATAACACTTCCATGAATCATCTGACATGTCAAAAAAGTGGGGGGGGGGAAGTGTTTTGCAATTGAAAAATGGTTTCTGATTTCAAATAATGGTCAATGAAGCATTAACAACCCGATTGGCTCGTGAACGACTGGATGCAATCAGGAGATTTGTACCAATTCGTGACTCTGTACGGAATAAACTGCAACAGCGACAGAGTTTACAAACTGATTTTGCTGCGGGATCTGAAGAGTTGTTTAAACCAGTAACCACAGCAACGAAAGGGGTAGAGCGTGCTATACTGGGAGATGATCCTGACGGTAAAAGAAAGGAAGAGGGTCTTATTTCTGTACTCGAAAAAATAGCAGCGAAAACTGAACAAACTGAAAAAACTGATCCGAAAAAAACGACTGTTTCTCTGTTGAATAAATTTACTGATAATGCTAAAATAGAAATAAAAAAACCTATTTTATTGAAATCAAAGGATTATCAAGCCTTTGGTAATTTTGCTGCTCAAAGCTATAATTCAAAAAAAGATTTTTTAAAGGACGAGTATAAGGATGATAGAATATCAAGTAATGATTGGTCCGATAATTTGTATAAACTAAATAAAGGGATTGGTCGTTTGAATAAGGATGAGATGGGGTACAAGGAATTTCAAAAGGGAATTAGTAATTATAAAAGAGAACAAATAGAAGAGCGACAACGAGAAATAGAAGAACGACAAGAACGAAAACGTCAAACACCAACACGTAGACAAACAAGAAGACAAAAAAAAAACAACAACTACCACCTGATGATGATGATGATGATGATTTAGAAAAACTAGATGAAGCAACTGGTTATAGCGGAAGTGGATTGCAAAATCCAAGGAATGGAAACACTTGTCCTGATAGTGTTATCAATGATATATCACGATTAGAAGTTCTTGTAGGAGGATTCCGAGCTGGAAATAACTCTCCAGAAATAATTAATGAAGCAGCTGATATCTGTAGACGGTTATTTGCCGGCGGTATCATGGATATCAAAACATATCGAGATTTCATTGACGAGTTAGCAAATGGGTATCATAGCGATTAAATAACAATTGAAAACACTATTGTTTTTATAATAATGATCATCCATTACAATCATGATAAACCAACCCCAGTCTATGTGGTAAACTCACGGTTTCCAGTTTATAAAGCATACTATGGAGATGGTTTAGGCAATACCATTTTAGGATTCTTTTCAAGAATGGCCCCAAAAGTGATGCCGTTAGCTAAACAATTATCAATGAAAGCCATTGATGTTATTCGTGATAAGGGTATTGGTGCTGTTGGAGATCTTGCCGGAAAGGCATTTTCAACTGCAAAGAATAAAATAACATCATTAGTGAGGCGAAAAAAGAAACCGTTACCGTCTACAGAGGAAATGCCTGCAAGTGTTAGTAAAATTATAAATAACGCAGTAGATGAAAAACTAGCGTCGATGGCTTTAAACCCCGACACAAATATGATAGCGGGAAGTGGCTTTAAAAAACTAAGTAGATGAAATCCTATGGATTTTTCACGCTAGCGTTTTTCACGAATCGTTTACGATTTTACGATTGAGACTCTGATAAATAGAATAAAATGTTCAAACAGTCACGTGATCCAGCGTTTGATATAGACGCCCCAGTTGGCAAGGATGATTCTGTACGCGATTATCAATATTACGCCTATCATGCAATAGACCCAAATAGTCGAGCAAGAATTGAACTTCAAGTCCATGATACCAGTAAATACTTTCTACCCGCTGAAGCATTTATTGAAGTAGAAGGAGAAATTGTAACAGCTGCTGATACTCCTACTGTACCAGCACCGTATCCAGTTGGTACTCAAGTCGGGTTTGTCAATAATGGTATCATGGCGTTATTTGAGAGTGCAAAATATCTCATTGATGGAAAAGAAATTGAGTCGATAGATCGTATTGTTGATGTGGCTACAACAATCATAGGGTTAGCGAGATATTCTGATGATTATACAAGATCAGCAGGACCTTCTATGATGTTTGCAAAAGATGTTAAAAATACCGCTGGAGGAAATCAATTTGTTGTAAGACGACCAAAGAATAATGCTGGCACCGCTAATATTGATGCCGAAGATATGATTATAAACAGCGATCCTAATTTAAATCTAGGAGCTGCAACACGAAACGCAATGTTGGAAGGGCGGCGTAAATCATTTTCATGCGCGATTCCACTGCATCACATATTTGGATTCTGTAGAAACGTCAGAAAAGTTATTTATGGAGCTAAACATACAGTATCGCTTGTACGAAAAAGTGATGATAATGACGCAATTTGGAGGATTCCAGCAGACAATGCAAATCCCAATGCTGATGCCGGTAAAGTCAATTTAACAAAAATATCATTGTGGATGCCAGTGTTGACTCCAGCAATCACCGCAGAAGAACGATTACTATCATTTATGGACCAAGGAGGAAAGTCGTTGTTGAGTTGGCTAACCGTGAGTACAGATGCGAAGCAATCAGAGCTGAACGGGTTATTCACGTGGAATCTAGCATCAAAACAAGGTGTTGCTGCGCCACGTCATATATTTATTGCGTTACAGGATAACGCACGAGTTGGCAATCAACTCTTCAGCCATATGATATTTGATCAGTTAGATGTTAGAGAGGTCTCACTGAGAATAAACGGCCAGCAGGAACCATCTGAGGATATACAACTTGATTACACTCACAACCATATTGCACGAGTTTATCATAGGTTGTTGTCATTTATGGCACGTGATCAAAATTTGGATACTGGTTTGCAAATATCACAATATGATTTTAAAAATCTGTATCCGATCTATTACTTCTCACTGGAACATCTCGATTTGATGAGACAATCTGTTGTTGATATACATTTTAGAGCCTGCGTAAACCCTGCTGGTATTGCTAATTATAGAGCGGTTGCTGTCATTCTCAGCGACAAATCAATGCTACTTGAAGGTGTTGGAGGAAAAATGAGAGTGTTAGATGCACCAGTGGAAAATCTTTGAACGATTTTCTCGATTTTTCATTGAATTAGAATCAATCTATTATGTATAATGTCATATAGTGTTATTAGTGTTACGTTAACTCCTGGTCAAATCAAAAAATTGCAATCAGAATCGGCTAAAAAATGTGGAACCACAATCACGTTGAAACCTAATCAAATGACTGGTGGTGCAAATAAATTATCGCTGACAACTCGTCAAATAAAACATTTCAATGATGCACTTGTAGCAAAAAAATGTGTCCAGATTACTCTTTCTGCGGCTGCTATTAAAAATATGATGAAAACGGGTGATATATTTCCATTGTTAGCTGCAATACCAGCATTGATTGCAGCAGCAGCCCCAGCGGTGGCTAAAGCGGCAGCGTTAGGAGCCGTTGGTACTGCAGCAGGAATGGCACTAAAGAAGGCAACTGGGAAGGGATATAAAAAAAAGGGACGATCCGTGAACGGATTGGGTCTAAGACTACCAGGAACCCCGTATTCATGGTACAGCGGGAGATCCGTTCACGGATCAGGCCTGAGACTACCAGGAACGGTTTATTAATTGAGGAACCTATGGTTCCCAAATCTTTGATGGTTCCCATGTCCAATTTTGATTTAATGGATGCTGCTAAAAAACTAGTGATTAAAAATTTCAGAGGTGTTTTTATGAAAGATCATTTACCACATCAACCAAACAAAACTGAAACAGGTATTATTAATCTCGATAACAGCACCGGACCTGGAACTCACTGGGTTGCATACGCTATTGATCCACGTGGGATTGTCTATTTTGATTCATATGGATTAGCCCCACCAAAAGAGTTTATGCGTTACATAAAACAATTTCCAATGAAGACTTGGTATTCTACGCTACCAACACAACAAATCAATGACCCACCAATATGCGGCAGTGAAGTATTAAATGTCCTTAACGCTATTTCTAACTCAAGGGGAAAACCACCACACATTGTCGTAAATGACTACACCAGCAATCGCTTTTTAGAGAGAGAAAGAGTTTTACAATAACATGATTGATATTTGGGGGAGATCTTTGAAACCCAAACCCGATGACACTGCAACCCCTGATTCTATCAAGGATATAACAAAAAAAATTAAAGATGAAATCGCTGAGACGTTGAATTTAACAAGTGTCGACCCGAATGAAATAGTTGTATTTCAAGACAAACAGGGTAAATTGAAATCTAGTAATATTTCTCTGCATGATATTTTAGTTAAACAACGAAACGCAATCGAGAACACCGTTGCGTTATTTTCCGATCAGGGTAAATTGAAACCAGGTGTACTTTTTTCGACGATTACAGATCGATTTAAAACTCTCAACGATGAGTTAAACAATTCTGGGGTTGTACTAACAACACTTCAATCTAAAACCGAAGAACACATAAAACAGTTTACCGCATTTCGTAGAAATATCATTGATAAATTTATTGGAACTACATTCGATAAAATTGAACTAAAACTCCCTGATATTAAAAAATCCATCGATGAGACGAAAACCTTCATCGAAGGCATCAAAGGGGGTGCAACGAGGATGATAACAGTCATTGAAAAAACAAAAATTCCTCATGAGAAAACCAACAACTTAGTATACACGATCCAACACGGATCATTTGAGTGGACACCTACAAACAACAAATTAGATATCACTGCAACCGTTAAGGGTATTTATCGATTAACACTAGTAACACCATTGTCTCAATTTAATATTTCATCGTCCAGTTCATCTGGGGTCAATAATACGATTTCAACGATCATCGACAAGAATACAACTGAAAAGTTCACAATCACATCTACTGATAAAAATTTGGTTAGGGTCTCAACAACGTGGTATGTGGAATTCGTAGCGGATTTAAGTTGAAAATTGCAAAGCAATTTCACTAACGGTTTCAATTGAAATCGTGAACTGATTTAAAATAAAAAATGATTTCATCATCGCAATATCGCTATGATCAGGTCAGAGAATATCAAACTAGACTCAAAACCCTGTCTGAGGAGTATGTAATAAAAATTAAAAAATATCGCAGGAGAATTACCGCAATTGATATTACTGTGTATTCAGTGAGTGGTGTAATCACCGGAGCCGGTATTATACTGTCTTCAGTGACAATGATGGCCCCGATAGCTGTTCCAATTTGCATTTCTGCGGCAACAACAATCGCGGGAATAATTTCAATAATAACAAAAAAAAATATCATCATGCAGCCAACGGAAACTACAAGACTACATAATTCAATTTCATGTTGTGTCTACTGCATACTCGCAATTATCCTCATTGATATCGTCATCTCTCGATGATACAATTATATCAGAGAGTGAGTTTTCAGCGATGGTAGATATATATGATTCTGCGATGTCAAAATTAGAAATACATCATGAATATAATAACAATGACAACACAGATGGAATTACTTCAACAAATAGTGGAGAACACAAACCCAGTACAAACCAGCATGATCTCAATAACATCAACGAATCCAGAATTCAGTGTGAATTTCCCCTCTCCGGTCCCAGTGAAGGAGATAGCGCTAGCAAAATTACGAGTGTATCATAGCTGGCCTAATATCAGATCAAAATCATTTGGTGGTCAACAACCGAATAATTCACTGGTATTTGCAAATAAGAATAAACCCGACGGAACCCCAGACTGGAATGTTGTTTCCATACCAACCGGATAATATCAAATCGAACAAATCAATAATGAATTCGCGCGTAGAATAAAATCGATTACTGGAGCAGAATCAAAAATAGCTATAACAGTTCATGAGCCAACACTATCATCTGCCATTGAAATAAGCACAGAAGGGTACGTCGTAGATATTTATCAAAGCTCAATAAGAACAGTGTTAGGTTGGCCTGAATTACCACCCCGGGGAGAAACCGTTGATTTACCAGAACCAAAAAAAAACTGATTATATCACAGACAGGACAAAACTTGACAATCTAATAAAAAGCTATAGCGATTATGACAAATTGAATTTTTTCACTGAATCAGATGAGGGAGGGGAGAAATACTACATAACTCGACAGGATAAAATCACTGAAAATTTCACAGCTTTCAATAACGATATTTCACTGTTGTTAATATCCCTTAAATCCGGTACTCTCACCCGAGATGAATTTATCAGCGTCATAGAAACATGTAATAGAATCCTCAGTGACATGAATATATTTCATTCACTAATCATACGAGAGGTATCCATTGCCAGACACCCTAACACGAAAATAAAATTTGCGACAAAATATCATGTAAGCGTAGAAAATATGTCCGAATTCAATCTACCAGGATATAATCTCTTAGAACTACAAAAATCTCTCAGTGATGCCATCGATATTGGTTTTAAAATAATTCATGATACATGGAAAAAAACAACATCACAGGGAATAAAAATCCTCAAACACAATAATGACCCAGATGATGGTGGCAGGCATATTGCTCCGTTCAATGTGAATATTTCAACGGTGATTGCGCTCAATTTAGTGTGTGATGTTATCGAAGGAAGCTATCAAATAAATTTAGAACGATCAAATCAAGCTCAGCAGGGATATATTTTGTATTCATTTGCACCAATAGCTCCTCCAGGATTTTTAATAATTGAGTCCCCGGTGAATCCAGTCTATATGCGATGTCATAATAATTCATTAACCAGAATTAATTTCAAACTCACTGACCAGTCCAATAATCTGATTGATTTACAAGAGGAGGTTTTACAAATTAGTCTGTTTGTGAAATCCTAAGGATTTTCGTCCTAGGACCGACTGGATCAAATATTCGGTTAACCCATAGCAGCAGAGAGGGTGAGTGACAACGACGTTGCAATAGTTGAAAAGTTTTTGATTTCATTGATTTTTTCATAATTTTTCATTGATTCTTTGCCTGATTTCATTGATTTTTTTTGGGCCTGATTCCATTGATTTCATTGTTTTTAAGCCGTAATCCATTGAATACTTGTCTAAAAATGTTGTCCGGTTCACCCCCTCTGCTGCTTAATCTCTTTAGAAATTTCTTTAGTCACGCTCAGTCAATCCCACATGGATTTTTAACGATTAATTTGCATGACCCGAGATCAAGATATCGTGTCAGACTTCATAAACTCTTCGGTTGAAATCCTAAAAGGAGTTGTTTTAGGAGTTGGGTTTATTGGGTACTACTAGGTTCGTAACTTTAGAATTATATTAATAAATTAAAATTAATCAATATATATATATATATATATATATATATATATATATATATATATATATATATATATATATATATATATATATATAAATAAATAAATAGAAATAGAAATATATAGAAATATAGTTACAGAAATATAGATATAGAAATATATATATAGATATATTAATATATATAGATAAAGAAATATATATATATATAGATTTAGAAATATATATAAACATAATATGTAAAATATATATATATATATGATATATATAGATATAGAAATATATATACATATTATATATATATATATATATATATATATATATATATATATGTCTATAGAAATATATAGAAAAATATAGAAATATATATATATATATATATATATATATATATATATATATATATATATATATATATATATATATATATATATATATATATATATATATATATATATATATATTAGATGTGGCATGGATGCAGGCACTGATCATATTACATGACTATTTCAGTTAGCAAGAAGTTTGAAGCGAATGACCAATTTTGCTAAAATCACTTATAGGTTGAGGTCTACAAATGGGAGTGCAAACTATGGATTGATCAGGTAATACATTATCATATCACTAAATGAGGTCGTGCATGTACACGCTACCGGTAATCAATCCCATATATCGTATGCACTCAAACGAGTATACACCCGTTAACGAAACATTTCTCAATAAAATTACCTAACACGTAAGTCTCCATGAATACATAATACAATTATTTGGGTACCAAACAAGAAAAATAACTATCTGACCACATGACGATAAAAATGACTAAAGTCTTGTTTCTGAGAATTTTTTAAAATATTATATATGTATCTCCTGTTTGGGTATATCCGGTGTGGTCTGATGTGTCCTCGGTTGTATATAGTGATGCAATTCTGCTTTCTAGGCATTTAATTTGCTTTTCGGGTACTTCACTTGTTCAGACAATTTTGCGTATTATTGATTTTAGTATGTTCGTTGAAACTAAAAACTGGATTTGTATTTTCATCTTTACTTTCCAGGTAATTATCTCAAAGATATTTCTAAAATTTGTAGTCATCGCCTTTTTTTAATTGATCTTCTCGAAAACAAATTCCGATGTTGTTAATGCATTTGTTTAAAGCACATCGGCGAAACGTGCCTTATTGCTACTCTGTTTCTTTACAAAATTCGTCCTGAGCAGACAAAATCTTTCATTTACAATACTTTATTGATAGTTATGAATAATTTTCGAAAATTGTGATTGTCAAACATACTTGAGAAGTAACATGTATTGTATTAAATGCCACTTTCTAGTTGCTATTGAAGCTTTCATTCTTTTCAACACATCAGTTCTGTATGTGTGTGTAATGAAACGATTGTACAAGTTTATACCAGTGTTGCTAGGATTGTAGCAATTGGAATTTAGTATTATGCATGAAGATTTACAGATCGACACATCCAGCATTTTCTGAGTAAAATCTGGAATGTATACGAGACATTTAATGGTCCAGACAAAATGAAAGAATGTATCGCTGACAATTTAAGATCTAGGTGATCTCCAAGGGAATATCCTAGTGAAACCGGTGGACCAGTCCCACCTTGTTTTTCGATTTATGATATGTATAAAGAGATAAGTCCATCATTTTTTAAAGTTCGTTTCTGTTATTTTTCTTTTGTGGAGGGATGAAGGAGGGGCACTGAATGTATTGTTTATATTATGCATCCATCTCCATTATAGATTAAACGTCCCATTCAATATATTCTTGCAATAAGAGAGACTGGAAGTGCTGTATCCGTATATGATGTACACTCAATAGTCAAACGTAGCAACGAATTTCTAAAATAATGGCTTCTTTGGCCTGAGAATTATAAAACGCAGCGTGTGGGTGTATATTTTAAGTGCAAGAAGAGTTTATCTTGTTATATACACGAAGGGTGCGGCAGACCACAGTTAGATATCAAATTAAGATATAAATCAAGTCGAATAAAGATTTTAACTTGTCAATCTGATCCAAATTAGATCCATTTAGGCCACTTAATGTCGTGTTCTGGCGACCTATGTTATGACCATAATCACTAGTTTTATCAGCCGATCATATGCAGTTTTATATCTTCAAGTTTCGGTGAATGAGAATCGTGGATGATGTTATGTTGTTTTGATTTAATTTATATTTGATTTTATTTAGTAGATTGTTTGTTAGTTTTAAACCTTTTTCATCATTACATGTTATTGTAGTGTAATTTTATTTACTGGAGTTTATATTTTCCAGAAATTCAGTCGAAGTTTTCTAAAACTTAATATTGAAACTCTGTAGCTAAAGCTGTCCTAGTTCCTGACCTTGATTAACATGTTTAAGCAAACAACTTTTTTTTCCTTCTTTTTTTTATTATTTGGTTCTTAGTGTGAATTTTATAGGCCGAAATCTAGGCTGTTCTGGAGTACGTGAGTTTAGATGTAAATAGCTTCTGCGTTGTTATTTCACAATTCAGTTTTTACCAGTAGTAGATTGAACCTCGTCTGGACATCTGTTTTCCGCATTAACTACACTTAATAATGTTTTGAGATATAATTTTAATTGGGCTTTTAAACACTTCAAGGTATTTTTCTGTTGTGACCACTTGGGGTTTAATTTTAATTGTTTATGAAAATTAATTGGATTTTTAAGAGATTATGCTTCCCTAGAAATTGTTGTGCTCGGAATTAATTCGTTATCAAAGATATTTATTGAAATTTACAGAATTCAAACACCGGATAACTAACAAACTAATGTCAAGGAACAAATGTACACCACTTCCAACTACCTTCTCTCCAGTAGACCTTCCGGACCAATTTGTAAATTTTTTCCGTGACAAAGTACCAGCCATTAGAGATTGGCTTGACAGCACAATTTCAACTGACTCGTTACCATACAGTTATAATGCAGAATTTCAGCGACAACTATTAGGAGCATTTGAATCTGTTTCTATTGATTTAATCGGACAATCATGATGAACAGTGCACCAAAGTCTTGTGAACTTGATCCAATTCCGACATGACTGCTGCTTGAGTGCTTGGACACAATATTGCCTTCACTAACTGATGTTATCAATATATCTCTCTCATCGGGGTAATTCCCATCATTTTTCAAAACTGCCAACGTAAAGCCTCTGCTGAAGAAACCAAGACTTGACCATAACGATTTAAAGAACTACCGCCCAGTTTCTAATCTCCCATTCATTTAAAAATCTTTGAAAAGGTTGTTCTAACCCAACTTGTATCTCATTTGAATTCAAACAGTCTTGTTAGAAATATACAGTCTGCATATTACCCTTGCCTAAGTACGGAAACTACTCTTCTAAAAGTATTTAATGATATTCTCTCTGTTCTGGATAGTGGAAAGATTACAGTGCTCAATCTCCTGGATTTATCTGCAGCATTTGACACAACAGACCATGATATATTACTTCACCGTCTCAAGCATGTATTCGGCATTCAGAATATAGCCTTACAGTGGTTCAAGTCCTACTTAATGAACAGGACACACATTATATATGCAAATGGAATACACTCCAGCCCAGTTGACATATGTTGTGGTGTTCCACAGGGATTTGTTCTTGGACCTGTTCTCTTCATTATATACACTCAGCCGCTCTCAAGTGTCTTAGATCATCGCCCAGCGTCGCACCAATTGTACGCTGATGACACCCAACTATGCAAGTCTAGCCACCCAACTGAAGTTCATGCTACCATCCATGGAGTAGAGAGGTGTATTTCTGATGTGAAATCATGGATGACATGTAAAAAAGCTGCAGATGAATGATGATAAAACTGAGGCTATTCTGATCACAACACAAAGACTTTCTCATTCACATCCTTTACCTTAGACAATAAATATCAGCAACACTAACATTAAATTCTCACAATCAGTACGAAACCTAGGTGTTACTCTAGATAGTACTCTCACATTGCACCAACATGTCATTAACATATCCAAGGCTGCATATCTTGAACTGAGACGCATCAGTTCCATTCGCAAATATCTTTCAGTTGATGCCACTAAAACAATTGTATGTGTTCATTATTACTTACAAGACTGGACTATTGTAACTCAGTTCTGTCTGGGTCGTCACAATATTTACTCCAGAAACTTCAAAAAGTTCATAACACAGCTGCACGGATCATCTTTAGAGTACCTTGATCATAACACACCTCACCACTGCTATGTACCCTACACTGGGTATCAATTCGATACAGAATCAAACACAAAATTTGTTCTCTGTGCTATGTTTCACTGACAGACTCCAGTCCAACATACCTATCCAGCCTCATCCATTTGTATACACCAGCTAGATACTTACGTTCTTCTTTTCACAATCGTATACTCATTGTTCCCACTGTGAAAACGAAGTCATATGGACAACGTTCTTTTGCACACCTCACCACTGCTCTGTACCTTACACTGGGTATCAATTCGATACAGAATCAAACACAAAATTTGTTCTCTGTGCTATGTTTCACTGACAGACTCCAGTCCAACATACCCATCCAGCCTCATCCATTTGTATACACCAGCTAAATACTTACGCTCTTCTTTTCACAATCGTATACTCATTGTTCCCACTGTGAAAACGAAGTCATATGGACAACGTTCTTTTGCATACCAGAGCCCGGCGACGTGGAACGAATTTCTCATTGAATTTAGACACAAAGATACAGTGGTCCCTTTTAAGAGTGCTCTTAAAACGCACCTGAGCAGCAGAGAGGGTGAACCCTACAACGTTTTCAGACAAAATTTTGATTGAAATCTTAAAACGAGCCTTCCTACGATCTCATTTTAACCAAAAAAAATGTCTCAGGGGCAAACCCTACAACGTTTTTAGACAAAAAATTTATTGAAATTTTAACGAGCCTTCCCTACGAAATCTCATTTTAACTAAAAAAAATGAAAACGGAGACTTTTACGATTTTTTAATTAATTTTGGTCGCAACTTGTTGTCATCCACCCTCTCTGCTGCTATGGGTTAACAAAAAATAATAAATGATTTGATCAAGTCTTTAGGATCTCACAAACAGACTAATCGCTAACACCTCTTCTTGTAGATCAATTAGATTATTGGACTGATCTGTGAGTTTGAAATTAATTCTCGTTAACGAATTATTATGGCATCGCATGTAGACTGGATTAACTGGAGACTCAATTATTAAAAATCCTGGAGGAGCTGTTGGTGCAAACGAATAAAGAATATATCCTTGCTGAGCTTGATTTGATCGTTCGAGATTAATTTGATAGCTTCCTTCGATAACATCACATACTAAATTGAGCGCAATCACTGAGGATATATTCACGTTGAACGGAGCGATATGCCTACCGCCACCATCTGGATCATTATTATGTTTGAGGATTTTTATTTCCTGTGATGCTGTTTTTTTCCATGCATCATGAATTATTTTAAAACCAACATCGATTGTGTCACTGAGTAGTTTTTTTAGTTCCGGTACGTTGTATCCCGGTAGTTTGAATGTCGGAATATCTTTGACGGGGATTTTATATTCTGATGCAAATCTTGTTCTCGATAGGGGGTTATAGTCATCTAGTATATCCTGAATAATTTTTAGGTTAAATGTTTCCATATCGTCGATAATTTTGTTGCATGTTTCTACGACGCTGATAAATTCATCTCGGGTGAGAGAGCCGGATTTAAGAGATATTAACAACAGCGATAAATCATTATTCATTGCTGTGAAATTTTTAACGATTTTAGGTTCGTCAACAAAATGATGTCCCTCTATTCTCTCCCCTGGCTTCTCGTTTCCAGTTGATCGGTATTCGATACCAAAAAAATCTATAGTGAATTGGTGATCTTTATAACTCCTTATTGGATTGTCGGGTTTTATCACGTCGGTGATATAATCAGTTTTTTGTGGTTCTGGTAAATCAACGGTTTTCCCCCCTGGTGGTAATTCAAGCCATCCTAGTACGGTTCTAATAGAACTTTGATAGATATCTACGACGTATCCTTCTGTGTTTATCTCAATTGCGGATGATAGCGTCGGTTCATGAACTGTTATAGCGATTTTTGACTCTACTCCAGTAATCGATTTTATTCTACGCGCGAATTCATTATTGATTTGTTCGATTTGGTATGACCCTGTTGGTATCGAAACGACGTTCCAGTCTGGAGTCCCGTCTTCTTTATTCTTATACGAGAACACTAAAGAATTATTCGGTTGTTGACCACCAAATGATTTTGATCTGATATTAGGCCAACTGTGGTATACTCGTAATTTTGCTAGCGCTATCTCCTTCACGGGGACTGGGCTAGGGAAATTCACACTAAACTCGGGTTCCGTTGATGTTATTGATATCATACTTGTTTGTACTGGGTTCGTGTTCTCCACTATTTGTTGAAGTAATTCCATCGGTGTTGTCATCGTTGCTATACTGTTGTTGTCGCTCTAATTTTGACACCGCGGAATCATAAATACTGACCATCACTGAGAACTCACAATCTGGTATGGTTGAGATTATTGAGATCATTTTGGTTTTCGGGTTCGTGTTTTCTGATTCCATCGGTGTTGTCATTGTTATTATATTCATGTTGTCGCTCTAATTTCGATATCGCGGAATCAAAAATACTGACCATCGCTGAGAATTCACTATCTGATATAATCGTATTATCGAGTGACGACGATATCATCAGGGATAACTGCGAATATGCGGTTGATGCAATATGAAATTGAATTAAGTAATTCTGCAGTTTACTCTGGCTGCATGATGATATCTTTTTTGCTATCCCGGTTGATATACCCCCGATTGTAGCCACCGCAGAAATGCAAATTGGAACTACGACCGGGGCAATCATTATAACCGATGCAAGTATTATTCCGGCGCCAGCGAGAACGCTTGACACCGCGTACATAGTAATATCAATTGCGGTGATTCTTCGTCGGTATTTTTTTATTTTTATTTGATACTCCTCAGTGAGGGTTTTGAGTCTAGTCTGAAATTCTCTGACCTGATCATAACGACATTGCGTTGATGAAATCATTTTTATTTTAAAAACACTAGCGTTTTCAATTGTGAAATCCGAAGGATTTTCCTTTCAATTTAGTTATTTACTTAAATCCGCTACGAATTCCACATACCAGGTTGCTGAAACCCTAATCAAATTTTTATCAGTAGCTGTTATAGTGAACTTTTCAGTTGTATCCTTGTCGATGATCGTTGAAATCGTATTATTGACCCCGGATGAACTCGACGATGATATAATAAATTGAGTCAATGGTGTTACTAGCGTTAATCGATAAATACCTTTAACGGTTGCAGTGATATCTAGTTTATTGTTTGTAGGTGTCCACGCAAATGATCCGTGTTGGATTGTATATACTACGTTGTTGGTTTTCTCATGAGGAATTTTTGTTTTTTCAATGATTGTTATCATCCTCGAAAAATCACCTTTGATGGCTTCGATGAATGTTTTCATCTCATCGATGGATTTTTTAATATCCGGGAGTTTTATTTCAATTTTATCCAACGGGGTTCCAATAAATTTCTCGATGATATTTTTACGAAAAACTGAAAACTGTTTTCCATATTCTTCAATTTTAGATTGAAGTGTTGCTAGTTCTAACAGAGAATTATCCAACTCATTGTCATGGGTAGCAATCTTATCAGTGATCGTAGACACAAGTGCACCTGGTTTAAGTCGTCCGTCGTTGGAATACAGCGCAATAGAGTTTTCAGTGGCGTCTTGCTGCCGTTTTAAAATGTCATCCGCGGATATATTACTGGCTTTAAGTCGTCCGTCGTTGGAATACAGCGCAATAGAGTTTTCAGCGGCGTCGCGCTGCCGTATCAAAATGTCATTCAATGACACATCACTGCTTTTCAATTTACCCTGTTTGTCCTGAAATACAACTATTTCGTTCGGGTCAACATTTACTAAATTTAACGTCTCAGCTATTTCATCTTTGATTAGTTTTTTTTACATCACCGGTTGCAGTGTCATCGGGTTTGGGTTTCAAAGATCTCCCCCAAATATCGATCATATTATTTTATACACTTCTCTCTAAAAAGCGATTACTAGTGTATTCATTCACGACAACATGTGGTGGTTTTCTAGATGCTGAAATAGCATCAAGGACATTTAATACTTCGCTGCCACATATTGGTGGGTCAATCATCGTTTGTGTTGGTAGCGTAGAATACCAAGTCTTCATTGGAAGGGTTTTTATATAACGCATAAACTCTTTTGGTGGGGCTAATCCATATGAATCGAAATAGACAATCCCACGTGGATCAATAGCGTATGCAACCCAGTGAGTTCCGGGTCCGGTGCTGTTATCTAAATTAATGATTCCGGTTTCAACGCTGTTTGGTTGATGTGGTAATTGATCTTTCATAAAGACACCTCTGAAGTTTTTAATCGCGAGTTTTTTAGCAGCATCGAGTAAATCAAAATTGGACATCGGAATCAAAGATTCCACAACCATAGGTTCCTGAGTCAAAGACTCTCCAATTAATAAACCGGTCCTAGTCTTAGACCTTTTCCGCTGTACCATGAATACGGGGTTCCTGGTAGTCTTAGACCCTTTCCCTTTTTTTTATATCCTTTCCCAGTTGCCTTCTTTAGTGCCATTCCTGCTGCAGTACCAACGGCTCCTAACGCTGCCGCTTTAGCCACCGCTGGGGCTGCTGCTGCAATCAATGCTGGTATCGCAGCTAACAACGGGAATATACCGCCTGTTTTAATCATATTTTTGATAGCAGTCGCAGAAAGAGTAATCTGAACACCCTTTTTTGCTACTAGTGCATCATTGAAATGTTTCACCTGACGAGTTGTCAGCGATAGTTTATTTGCACCACCAGTCATTTGGTTGGGTTTCAACGTGATTGTGGTTCCACATTTTTTAGCTGATTCTGATTGCAATTTTTTTAATTGACCGGGAGTTAACGCAACACTAATAACACTATATGACATTATACATAATAGATTGATTCTAAATCGTTTACAATTTCAATGGAAAAATCGTTCAAAGATTTTCCACTGGTGCATCTTCCACTCTCATTCTTCCACCAACACCTTCAAGTAGCATTGATTTATCACTGAGAATGACAGCAACCGCTCTATAATTAGCAATAGCACCACGAGTCACATTAGCTCTAAAATGTATATCAACAACAGATTGTCTCATCAAATCGAGATGTTCCAGTGAGAAGTAATAGATTGGATACAGATTTTTAAAATCATATTGTGATATTTGCAAACCAGTATCCACATTTTGATCACGTGCCATAAATGACAACAGACGATGATAAACTCGTGCAATATGATTTTCTGTGTAATTAAGTTGTATATCCTCGGATGGTTCCTGTTGGCCGTTTATTCTCAGTGAGACGTCTTTCACACCTAATTGATCAAATATCATATGACTGAAACGTTGATCGCCAACTCGTGTGGTATCCTGTAACGCAATAAATATATGACGTGGTGCAGCAGTGCCCTGTTTTGATGCTAGGTTCCACGTAAACACATTATTAACATTTGATTGCTTCACATCTGTACTCACGGTTAGCCAACTCAACAACGACTTTCCTCCTTGGTCCATAAATGATAGTAATCGTTCTTCTGCGGTGATTGCTGGAGTCAACACTGGCATCCACAATGATATTTTTGTTAAATTGACTTTACCGGCATCAGCATTTGGATTTGCATTGTCTGCTGGAATCCTCCAAATTGCGTCATTATCATCACTCTTTCGTACAAGCGATACTGTATGCTTCGCTCCGTACATAACTTTTCTAACATTTCTACAGAATCCAAATATGTGATGCAGTGGAATCGCGCATGAAAATGATTTACGCGCTCCTTGCAACATTAAAATACGTGTTGCAGCTCCTAGATTGAAATTAGCATCGTTGTTTATAATCATATCTTCGACCTCAGCATCACTATTATCACGTTTTTTGGTCGTCTTATAATAAATTGATTTCCTCCAGCGGTATTTTTAACATCTTTTGCAAACATCATAAAAGGTCCTGCTGATCTTGTATAATCATCGGAATATCTCGCTAACCCGATTATTGTTGTAGCCACATCAACATCGCGATCTATCGCCTCAATTTCTTTTCCATCAATGAGATATTTTGCACTCTCAAATAACGCCATGATACCATTATTGACAAAACCGACTTGAGTACCAGCTGGATACGGTGCTTGTACAGCAGTAGTATCAGCAGCTGTTACAAGTTCTCCTTCTACTTCAATAAACGCTTCACAGGGCAAAAAGTATTTACTGGTATCATGGACTTGAAGATCAATTCTTGCTCGACTATTTGAGTCTATGGCATGATAGGCGTAATATTGATAATCGCGTACAGAATCATCCTTGCCAACTGGGGCGTCTATATCAAACGCTGGATCATGTGACTTTTTGAACATTTTATTCTATTTATCAGAGTCTAAATCGCGATTTTCCATTTTCATCGTCGTAGTTTTTTAAAGCCACTTCCTGCTATCATATTTGCAATATTGCTTTGGTCGGGGGTTAAAACCATCGACGCTAATTTTTCATCTACTGCGTTATTTATAATTCTACTAACACTTGCAGGCATTTCCGCTGTAGACGGTAACGGTTTTGAAAATCCTTTGGATTTCATCCGTGATTTCACTAATGATGTTAATTTATTCTTCGCAGTTGAAAACGCTTTTCCAGCAAGATCTCCAACAGCACCAATACCCTTATCGCGAATAACATCAATTGCTTTCATTCCTAATTGTTTAGCCAACGGCATCACTTTTGGAGCCATTCTCGCAAATAATCCTAAAATGGTATTACCTAAACCATCTCCGTAGTATGCTCTATAAACCGGAAACCGTGAATTAACTACGTAGACGGGGGTTGGTTTATCATGATTGTAGTGTATGATCATTATTTGAAATCAGAAACAATTTTTCAATTGTTATTTATCTAATCAATTGACTTTTCAATTCAGTCACTATGATACCCACTTTCCACTAACTCGCCAATGAAATCTAGATATGTGCTGATATCCATGATACCACCCTGAAATAATCGTCTACAGATATCAGCTGCTTCATTAATTATTTCTGGAGAGTTATTTCCGGCTCGGAACCCTCCTACAAGAACCTCTAATCGTGATATATCACTGAGAACACTACCAGGACAGAAACTCTTTGAGTTTCCATTTCCACTGGAATCTTGCAATCCGCTTCCGCTATAACCAGTTGCTTCATCCAGTTTTTCTGTATCCGTTTCTTGTAAATAATCATCATCATCAGGTGGTAGTTGTTGTTTTTTAGGTGAAAAAGATATTTTCTTTGCAGGTTGCTGTCGCCGCCTTTGCAATTTTTGCGGTTTTTGTTGTTGTTTAAACTCTTCGTATTGTTTATACACTATATCCACCGCATTGATATATTCAATGTATGATGCACTATCTGTCTTTTTTTGACTTTTTTCAGTTTTGATTTTATAGAATATATCAGCCCAATGAGTTATACTTCTAACATATTTATGATGTTCTGGTTTCAACATTTTTTTTCTGTCTTCATAAGTCGTAACAACAAGCGCAGGAATTTCTGTTGGATCAGTCTTATCAATTGCTGCTAACCCTTCCTCGTTAAATCTCACGCGTAAATCATCTACTGTTCTTTTTGATTCTATTTTTTGTACAGCCTGTTTTGTTTGTTCAGTTTTCGCTGCTATTTTTTCAAGTTCACCGATAACAGATTTCCCCGTCTTGGGATCATCTCCCAGTATAGCACGCTCTACCCCTTTCGTTGCTGTGGTTACTGGTTTAAACAATTCTTCAGATCCCGCAGCAAAATCAGTCTGAAGACTCTGTCGTTGTTGCAGTTTATTCCGTACAGAGTCGCGAATTGGTACAAATCTCTTAATTGCATCCAGTCGTTCACGAGCCAATCGGGTTGTTAATGCTTCATTGACCATTATTTGAAATCAGAAACAATGTTTCAATTGCAAAACAATTTTTCAATCCCCACCTAACAGACGAAAACACTTTTTGTTACATGTCAGACATGTCAGTTAATTTTTAACACGATCATAGAAGCGTTATTTCATCTTATAACAGCTTCTACGATCAGTGCGGAAACGGCACTTTTTCATATAATAATAAAATGTAATGTGCCGATTCCGCATTGAATTTTTTAGTGTATTTGATACCGGACCAACCAGCCATCAATTTTTTATTCACTGATTTTGACATTTTTAATCAAAAAATGCTAAAAAAAGATTAAAATCTCTTTGAGGGTCAGTCACAATCAAATAATGATAAATGGTCAATCAAAATTGTTCATTTTCTTGAATTAACGCCCGTAGGTTTCTGACTTTAGAATTAACCTCCTTTTTCAATTCGTATTCGTACCCCAATTCTTTTCGTATTCGTTCTACGATGGTATACAACGGAGCGAACACACTTACGTCACTGGAAAATGCGAGAGAGTCCTTAATAGAATTCTGAATTCTTTTGATGAGCGCATACTTCTTTGGTAGCATATACTTGTTAGTGCTAACTCCGTATTCTATATCCTGAAAATCAGACATGATTTGATCAGGATTTAACCCATCTGATAGTTCAATATCCCAACTTTTCAATTTTGAAATCTCGGATAAAATGCTATTCATGTTTTCAGAATTCATTATTCTATAATAATGATATATTTCTAAATGAAAAATATGACGCATTAGACGTAACTAAATCGAATTTTCTGTCCTGTCTTTTTTGAAATCGCAGATCGATAAATCCCCTCTGCAACATTTCGTACTGAGGGTCCACAAATATCGAAATGCCTACCGGCGCTAGTTATTGATTGAAATATTTTTTCTTCGTTAGTTATCGTATTCAAAGATTTCACAGGTCTCTTCCCAACCGTTTTGCATTTTCCAGTCTCTCCTCGTTTGGTATTCTCACTTTGTGTGATAGCCTTCAGATTTGATAAAGAATTGTTCTTTGGATTAGAATCGATATGATCAATAACAAAATCATCCTCGATCAATCCATTGAAACATTCAAATACGAAACGATGATTGAGATAACATTTCTTTCCAGCGCCAAACTTCAAATACCCCATACCATTATCAGAACCAACTGGTTTCTTCAGTCTGCGGTTTCTTACAACACCATCACTGGATGCTTCATAATTTGTGATCACAGGGTGTTGTCTGAATTCTTGGTTCATTCGTATACTAAATACTATTTGTCTAATTCATTGTTTGGTTTAATGATTACATCACTGGAGAATCTTTCGATGTAGTCTTGAGGAGTTCTTATGATTTTGTCAGGGACGTTGTCGCTGACAGTGTCAGGGTCAGAGACTTTATCAGGGTCATAATTTCTGATTGATTGTCCATTTTTTATTCTTTTATCATAATAACGCTTCAACTCCCTGTATCGCTTTCCACCGCAATTCAAACACAACTGAGATTTTCCCCTAACCCCAACCCCACATCGTATGCAGGGTAACGGGCCAAGGCTTCCACGACGAAAGCTTTGCATATGATGCCCACAAAACTCATTTCTGCATGATTTGTTACACGGGGTTACTGATCCAATCATAAGCCACTTGCAGTGATTCATTATACATAAATCCTTCATTTAAATGCTTGTTTTAATTATAGCATGAGGGAATTAAGGAGAACGCCTTCGAAAAATGCTGAATTCAATGCTGATAAGGAGTTTAAAAGATTATTAAAAATTAGTCCTAAATTTAATATCGATAGACCAAAAAAACGTCCAAGAGACGGAAACATGAAAGAGTTTAAGAGATTATTAAAAATTAGTCCTAAATTTAATCTCGATAAACCAAAAAAACGTAACAAAATTAATCTCAAACGTCCAAGAGACGGAAACATGAAAGAGTTTAAGAGATTATTAAAAATTAGTCCTAAATTTAATCTCGATAAACCAAAAAAACGTAACAAAATTAATCTCAAACGTCCAAGAGACGGAAACATGAAAGAGTTTAAGAGATTATTAAAAATTAGTCCTAAATTTAATCTCGATAAACCAAAAAAAACGTAACAAAATTAATCTCAAACGTCCAAGAGACGGAAGCATGAAAGAGTTTAAGAGATTATTAAAAATTAGTCCTAAATTTAATCTCGATAAACCAAAAAAACGTAACAAAATTAGTCCTAAATTTAATCTCGATAAACCAAAAAAAAACGTCCAAGAGATTACCCTGGAAGGATGCTCAATTCAATCTCGATATAGTTTCTAATACACCAAAGAATACAATTCTTGATAAAGCCATGATTAGTAAAATCAGAGACTGTTTTAATGAATTTAAGCGTGATGGAGCATCTTATTGTTGGTCAACATTTCGAATTGATGGTGTTGTTGACGCTACCATGACTGATGAAAAAGCAGCAGTGATAATTTCACGTGTTGGGGAAAAACGGCATTTTTTCCGAATCAAATTCATTATCGAAGTCGATGGCAAATGGATTATTAGGGATAAATTTGAACCAATTCTCAAGAATAAAAAAGCTGTCATTGTGAGTAGAGATTCCAAACCAGGAATTCTAACCGGAATCGATAAGCCATACTACGAAAGATCTTATCCCGTAACAGCAATGGTTTATGGGATATATCCGTTAAATGCTAAACCCGATATCGCAAAACTAGCTCCTATGAAATATTCTAGTTCACTGAATTGTGTAGCAGAACGAATAATAGAACACTTCACAAATGCATCCCGAGGAAATAAACTAACTGATCTGCGACGTAGGAAAATAACCGAGTGGGAACTGACAGTGAAACAGCATGGTGCAAAGATTTCGGATATAGCTAAATTAGAAGCATCATTAAGATTCCCAATAACCGTTATGACGATAACCGGAGAGGTTTTATACGAACCGAAATATAACAAAAATGGAGCGCCAATACAGATTATTGATCATAACAAACACGCGTGGACACCTGCGGTAACAGTATTACCACGAGAACGAACCGTGAAATATATCCCCGAGGAATTTTCCAGGGATGTTTTCTATGAAGAGAGATTATTCGATGCTATTCATGCGTTGTGTAAAGATGATCCTGTGTCAGTGTGGTTACTTAGAAGTGATGAAGATCCCGAAATAGGATTTGATCAGTTTGTACGACCAAATGGTGAATTATATCGCGTTGAAGAATTAGATAACATAATGAGAAAAATCGCTAGTGATTTTTCACCGGAGAGTTTCCATGAAAAACTACTCACGAGTAGTTTTACTATTCCATCAGTGGTAGCTCACTTCGCAAGAGAAAAAAACTCATGGCGTCCAACACGAAGTGATTTTCTCGAGGATGTTAAATTGAGTTGCGTCGAATTTGGTCATGGAGGACTGTGGAATACGAAATATTCACGTGATGGTATGATTTCAATTGATATATCCGCGTGTTATCCCGGAAGTTTTCTCGGATATGGGGAATGTGCTGAGTACTTCAAACGATTTGGACACCCCACGCATGAAATGACTCGTGTTGCGATTAATGGACCATTGCCTGATTTTGATTTAACCGGATTCGCTCGTGTGATATCATTCGAATTAGCTACAGGGTTACATCCGTGTAGTTATGTTTGGCTCGGTAGACACCTATCTGAAAAACACTGGATGCCAATAGTGCTATTGAGATATATGATTGATTGTGGTATGCTAATATCGTTGATTGTTTCCGAGGCTATTATATGCTATCGAGCTCAGAAAGAAGTTTGGCTACCACAACCCGATCTAGATCGTATAATCAGCGAACTACGAAAACAGTGTCCAGATTTCAGTGAAGAAGAAATCATAAATTGGTCTAAGAACTTATTTGAAAGTAAAAAAGAACAAGCAAAGGATCTCGGACGAAGAATAATCGGTAAATTTACCCAGGGAGGACGATACGACAATGCAAAATATTCTTCGCGGTTGATCATAGATATCGCTGAATACGATTTTATTGTAGCGGATTTAATGAAACAGGGAAAACTTGTATCCCGTAAGGATGCTTTTCTATCCAATGGTGAGAAATTAGGTATGGTTGTTACCTACTGTGATGGATATAATTCCCAGTACACACATTTGAGAAGTTCAATGCTAGCCTATGCTTCTATTAATCTATTTTCGATGATAAATAGATTTCCTAATACCGCGGTTAGAGTGGCCACTGATTCGATGTATATACACAATAAGTACAAATCAGCTGTAGCGGCATTCACAGATCCCGAAGAAAATTGGGGGGGTTGGCGATTTAAAAAGGAGATGCTACATGAGTATTGTGAATCCGCAGACGTTGCCATGGATGATAAATATCTTTGTTGTAACCGTATTGAAATTCAATCAGAATTTTCTAATGCACCACCGGTATCTGATCCAGTATGTAGATACAAGACAATTTATTTAAACGGTTGTGGTGGGTCAGGAAAGACAACTCGTGCAATTGAATTATTTCGTCGGTCAACCATGATTGTGCTAACACCGACTCACAGACTCGCCAGAGAGATGATACAGCGAGGGGTAAATGCCTGTACTTACCATAGTTTCTTTCGATGGAAGGGTGACAAATGGACTCCTGAGCGTATGGGTGATAAATTCATTCCTGAAATCATAATTTGGGATGAAATATGCACAGTGTCATTAGATGTATTACAAACATTTCTTGAGTGGTTGTTAAACAAAAGCACAAAAGTCGTCATGTGCGGTGATCACGGCCAACCACCACCATTTGTCGGTGCATCTCCACATGAATGGCTAAGGGGTTTTGTAGACTATTATGAAGAAATCACCACTGATTATAGATCAATTGATGAACGATTACGAGAATTCAAAGCGCTAATTAGATTACAACCGGATAGAATCCAATGTGAAATAGCGCGTGAAGTGATTTCAGAAACTCCAATGAATGATTTCTGGGAAACATGGTGACCAAATGATTTGATAATTGCAAGTAGAAAAATAGTCAGGGACACACTTCAAATGAAGTTATTTGAATTGCATAAAGAAAAATTTGCAACGCTTCCAGTACCCCTTTGTTATAGGCCATCGGATACACGAAAACAGAATATTGAAGTTGATATTCCAGGACAGAGTGAAAAACAAATTCTCGTATTAAATGATATTGTGCTGGTTGATATCAATGTCGTTGAAGATGCATTGCGTGCTAATAAATCCCCGTGGACGCTAGGATACGCAGCAACAATACACTCTTCACAGGGATTGACTATATCGGATACAATTGTTTGGATGGTGGATAATCACATCGAATGGTCGAATTTAGTCTATCTCGCAGTATCCAGAGTACGAAAAATAAATCAGCTTCGAAGAATTGTTTTCGATGATAATGACACAACAATGGATGATATTGATGTTAGCATCATTAATAAAAAACTCTCCGGTTACAAACAACAGGACAAAAAAAAAACAACGAGAATTTGATATTGATGCTAAATTAATAATTACGCTGAAGAAACAACAGAATAATCACTGCGCGAGTTGCAATTGTATAATGCGTTGGCAGTATTCGGATAAGGATCCTCGCCAATTCACCGTAGACAGAAAAAATAACAGTCTCGGTCATGTCAGAAACAATGTGATGTTGACTTGTCTTGAGTGCAATAGACGCAACGGTGCTAGTTAAGACCATGCGGTGGCAATTGAGTATCCTCGGGAATTACCTGTAGTTGTTGTCGAGTAAAACCGCGCTGAGGGGCAGTTGAATCCAGTTTATAGACTGGAGGTCTACCAGTTGATCGTGTTATACTAGATATCTTGTGTGCAGTAACACTCCAAATAGGATCAGTAGCCCTTTTTCTACCCCCTTCAAGCTCTCCTGGTTCATATAAATACCTAACAGTGACATTACTACCAAGAATTGGTTCTTTGAAATCTTTTTGTGGTTGTACGGGTATAGACTTCTTTTTAATAGCGTTGATAGGTTTCATGTTGATTGTTCTAGTAATCTCGTTATTCAGTGCAGTAATCACAGATGGTAATCTTTTAACCCATTCACGGGATCTTTTTTCTTGGATGAATTCTTTTGCGTATTGATATCCAAATAACCGCTCAGCAATCGTCCGATTAAATCGTTCTACAATGGCCTGATCGCGATGTAGCGCAGTATGCCCTCGTCGTATGGTGACATTATGATGTTTCATTGTAGATAACACTGCACCCTGAAATTCCTTGCCAGGATCAACCTGCAATAGATTTGGCCAGTGCAGAGGACCTCGTCGATAAATCCTTTCAAATGCAGAAGCGACTTCAGTGGCTGATTTTGTTTTTAACGGTTCTGCTTCTTTGTATCGACTTGCAATATCAACTACGGTTAAAGCGTATTTGTAACCACGATCATGTGGCAGAAATAATATATCAGCCTGATGAACTTCATTAGGAACTGTCACATCAAAATGCGAGAATTGAATTTGTTTAGGCGGTGGTAGATAAATTTGCCATAGTGCCTGTTTGGATAACCAATTAGCCGCAGTGGTTTTTTTTTCACTTTTGCAGCGCTAGCGAGTTTATGGACTGCTGATTTACCCCTCCAGTATCCTCTTGGGGAATAATAAATTGATTCCATATTATTAATTACCGGCACCTAACATCAATTTGCTTTTCATAGCCGATTTTATTAAAAAGGAAGCCAATTTTTCTTTGAAGGATTTATCAGGAATAGCATTTAAAGCATGAATTAATTTCACATCTGCGAGATGCCTGTGTTGCAGATTGCTGCTTTTATAAGCAACATCATGAAGGTGACAGGCCTTATCAATGGCGTTTATTGGTTCTTCACCGGGTCGGGACTGATTTTGATTATTGAGTCTGATATCAAGTCTGGTTCCCGGTCCACAGTAGCTATATCCCGGAAGGTGCTTTTCTCCGGGGTACTTTGCCCATGGGGTTCCAGGGAGCTTTGCCAATTTGGCTGCGATATCACCTCCTCGTTTTTTTTAAAAACATCTCCGGATTGTAAAATCTTTGATTTTGTAGAAACAAATCTGAACTTTTTAATACCACATGTTGCACATCTACCAGTAAGCGCTGATCGGTTATTTTTAGTTGTAACCGTCGTCACATCATCTGTGCCAGTACGCGTTTTACACTTCATACAATATAGATCCATAATTTATGTATAGAAATATGGATATAATTGATTTTTCAGCGACTAAAACAAGAGAACCAATTAAGCATCATGCAGCGCTACCAAACTCTATCCGGATGATTATAATCGGGCCATCTGGATCCGGTAAAACGCAATTGTTACTCAATTTAATAATGAGATGGATGAAGTGGGATAAGTTGTATTTAATTGCCCCTAGCGTAGATGATCAACGATGTTATGAAGTGCTAAAAGATTTTAACGACAGCGCGGTAGAAAAATCCGGAGAGGGTATTATTGAGTTTATAACCGATATCGATGAAGCACCGAGCATTGATGATATTGATGGAGATATTAACAATTTAGTCGTATACGACGATATAATGTTAGATAAACAAAAAAATCCTGCTAGAATATTTTCCCGTGGGCGTCAGAAAAACACTGACGTGATATATGTCACTCAACGCTACACTCAGGTTCCAAAAGTCATCAGAGATAACTGCAATATTCTTTCTGTATTCAACGGAGTTGATACTCATACTCTTAGAAATATTTGGCAGACATGGTGTTCTGATATGGACTTCAATCAATTTCGAGATTTCTTTAGTCATGCTCAGTCGACTCCGCACGGATTCGCAACAATAAATTTGCATGATCCTCGGACACGATATCGTATCGGACTTGATCAAATATTCGGTTAAAATCATTTATTATTTTTTGTTAACCCAGAACTGAAAGTTCTAGCAGCAGAGAGGGTGGATGACAACAAGTTGCGACCAAAATTAATTAAAAAATCGTAAAAGTCTCCGTTTTCATTTTTTTAGTTAAAATGAGATTTCGTAGGGAAGGCTCGTTAAAATTTCAATAAATTTTTTGTCTAAAAACGTTGTAGGGTTTGTCCCTGAGACATTTTTTTTGGTTAAAATGAGATCGTAGGAAGGCTCGTTTTAAGATTTCAATCAAAATTTTGTCTGAAAACGTTGTAGGGTTCACCCTCTCTGCTGCTACCTGATTCGACTGCAGGGACAAACTTAGAGACCTAATAATGTTTTGTATCTTATATGTTTTCAGCATGCTTTTTGTTTTCCAATTTCATTGTTTTTGTCATTTTTTTTTTCTGTAGTGTAGTCATATCATTATAGATGGTGTAAAGCGCTTAGAGCTTCGAAAGATTAGGCGCTATACAAAGTCCTCATTATTATTATTATTATTATTATTATTATTATTATTATTATTATTATTATTAACGTAGTTCAAAAAAGAAGTGGCGACAGGTCACTACAATGACATCAACATACGTCATCGCCTTCCATTTTGGAATTTCGTCGGGACTCGAACTCAGATTCTTTCCAAAATTTCTTACTAGAACTTCTATTTTTAATTCTTGTATTATTTTTAGATTATATTCTTAAAATCGTAATTTCTTTTCCTCATTTTTAACCTGTTTTTCAAGGGAAGTAAATTATTTGTTTAATTTTACAACGCTTCTTGTCGTCGCTGTTTAGTGTTACTGTTTATGAGAGCTTAAACACGTAAAAATGAAAAGCATCAATGTGTGCAGGACGATTTGATACACTTCAGATTTCTGAAAGCTACATTTCCATTAGGGGGCTCCGAGTGGCCGAGTGGTCTAAAACGCTCTCCGTTACGGACCAATGTCATCTTACCTCTGTCTGCGTTGGTTCGAGTCTCAGATTCGGCCAATGTGGGTATGTGATAAAGCTTGCAAGATTCTTCTCAGGGGTCGGTGGTTATTTCCGGGGTTTTCTCGGGTTATTCTTCGACCATTAATACTGGCCGCCTTGTATAGCCTATCATGTGCTTAAAAATGGCGTTAAACCCTACAGCAACAACAACATATCCACTAGCTAATTCTAAGGTCACCTGAACACGACATCTAAGCGGTCGTTGTTAGATCTGAAGGAGGGTGGAGATCTAGCTTTAATCAGATTACTGTTATGCTATATTTTGATTTTGAATTTACATTTACTATCTTGGTCTAGTGAACTTCTTCTTGCTCGAAAACGCCTGCGCTTGTGCGACTGTAATATAGCTACCATTAATGATTTAAGGCAATATCATCTACGTACAAATGCATGCATATCAAACACAGTTAATACGAATGAGGAAGGTCCGTTCAGTTTTTTTCTTCATTTTCAGGAATATTAAAGTGATGCATTAGTGCGATCATGAAATCCAATAATTCTTGAAACTAAATGTACCATTCAACCTTATGCTACGAATATTGTTCGACTACTTAACCGACTTTCCGATCTTTAGGTAAGATATGATTCTAATACAAAACGTCAAGACGGCTCATTTGTATCAATACAAGCCCCATTTATTCAACATTGATATTTAAAACCGACAGGCAAAACAAGAGAAGCAACGTTCTTTTCTTTTTATGTATATTGGTTTCGACCATGACTTCTACTACTTATAAAGAGAATTTATTGGTAATCATTGAAAATCTGCTTAAATTGAAGCAATATGTATGCGTCTTGAAACATTAAGATTTCGATAAATCTGCATTTGTGTGCAAATTTTATAAAGTTTAAAATGTGTTATTTTCAAAGTTTCATTCACTCGGAGGAATAATGTCTGAAAATATCAACAATGGAGGAGAGCAAATACATATTGAAGAATGCTGATGACGCCTTGCATAGTCTTTATTGCGCATTTTCGAATCAACAGAGAGAATGTTATTCGAGTTTAGCATTCATAATCTAGTTAAGAACTTTGAGGATGGTTTCAACTTTTGATTGAATCCCTTTCCGTTACATCTAAGATTACCTCCAATAGATCAAAATGATGGAATTAATGTAGCTGTCAGCCAATGTGTATTCACCTGACAATAATGATACCATAAAATGTTGTCTTTACCGAGAATATGTTATGAAATGAGAAATAGAAATATGATTGGTAATGGTAAATGGTTTCAGTATATTCAATAAGAAAAGTTTACCTTTACTGTATCAGAACAATAAATTAAATATTTTGAAATTCTGTGCAATGTTTTAATACTAGAATCTATAATAACATATTCCCGTTTTCAGACTACGTTCTTAAAACGGAGGGAACAATTCTCAACCAAAATGTTGTAACAGACAAACAAACTAGTATAATGTCAATACTTTAGTATTTCAAAGAAATGAAACTGTACAATCTGTAATATTTGAAATATTTTAAAACACTGTAAATATATACATTTATAAACTTTACAGATATCCTGGTACAGTGTCACCACTACAATAATGGTAAAGTTAGAATTGCTACACTACGAGGCAACTCCAAACGAGTGCTGTGATGGTTTGTACACGATGGCATGTAGTGAATGTGATCCTTTCCTTGTAGTCTGTATCAGGTCAGTATTCTCTAGTTTGTAAGCTGGACTATTAGGATTATACCTATGCAAATACTATGGTTACACGTTGCTTACACGTTGTAAGCATTAAATATACATGTCTTTGTTATTTTAAGAGCTGCACCGACTGAGGTTAATAACTACAGCTTTGTTCTATACTTCAATAAAACGAAAGTAAAGAAGAAAAAAAAAACAAATATTTCAATTTTGTTTTCTTCATTATTGTAACTTTCTTAAACACTCGTGAATATCTTTTTATAAACGCTTGGTTTTAAACTTCACACATAGTTTGTAAAAGAAACAACGGCATTACTAAGCACCCTGGCTCTGTCACTTACCTTCTTCAAGGTATGCATCCAAAGGTAGATAAACTATGCATTAAATGAAACATTCTACCAATAGAAGATATAAATGGCTGTTGAAATGAACGACATATACTAAACGAACTTTTGGTGAGTTTAATATAAATGATATCTTCATGTATTTGGGCAGATTGTCTGGTTTCTATTATATTTTCATTGTTTAACGTTTTTGGGATATTTTTGTTTGTTTTTTATAACCGTAAAAATCATTTACCCCCGAATTACAGAGTAAGGCGTACAATTCCACACGGACTTAGCATGACATATATCTATATATATATATATATATATATATATATATATATATATATATATATATATATATATATATATATATATACATATATATATATATATATATATATATATATATATATATATATATATATATATATATATATATATATATGTGTGTGTGTCTCTGTGTGTGTGTGTCTCTGTGTGTGTGTGTGTGTGTGTAACAATTCTTTACTATTCTAATTATAAATGTGTTATTCACTTCCGAAAATATATGTATCACTCATATATTCTGTATCGTGTTTTATGTAATCGTATGTCTCATATTCATGAACTTTTTTATGAAGTTAATAATACTGCGATCATTTCAATATGAAAATACTCAGTAGTCATGCTAAAAGTGTATGAGAGTCATAGCAGACCATTGACAAACATTAGGGATTAATAAGGTTTTTTTCCCTTACAATTCTTTACTTTTAGAGAATGGCAAATATAATAATAATAAAATGGATAGAATTCATATCCTCTGTATATTTTGTAATGAACATACAGCATTCCGTGTTTATTCCTGGCCGGTATATTTTCCCATGTGCACATGTTGTTTCTTGGCCGGTATACTTTCCTATGTGCAAGCATGCTGAGTTGTTTTTCTACTAAACCTTGACAATTAAGCATTTAAGAAATGTTGATAGTAGTTTAAATCAATTAATAGCAGAACTAATGTAAATTATCCTAATTATCCACACAGACATTAAAAGCATGCTCTCCTTAATCATTGGCATGAACAACATCAATATCTTCTACTTCTCTCTCTCTCTCTCTCTCTCTCTCTCTCTCTCTCTCTCTCTCTCTCTCTCTCTCTTCCTCGTTTTCATCGTCGCTGTCTCTTCTGCCATCTAACCTTACTTTGTAATCTACGCATCTTCATTAGTAAAACCGATGTTAAATTAGAAGTGTTTTACATGGTATCGTTTTGTTTTGACTTGGTTAATTTATATTTACTTGTCGATGCAATATTACCTACAGTTTATTATCTAATTATCAGTTTTTGAAACTATGTTTGTACATTACTGCCAATATGAATATTTTCCAGCTATAGATGCCATGAAACCTCGCAAGAGAATGACAAGTATTCAATCGATCTGACAAACAGTTCGATCACACCGCATGTCTTCACTGAACTTTTCAATGTTTCGAACGTAAGTTATATTTTTATACGATACTACACAACAATTTGTTGCATTGTGTCTTCCATTGGAAGACGTACCAGAAATGTAACACACTACTTTACTTATAAAGCTGCAATTACTGATGTTGCTTTTGTTTGGTTAGCTGGTCTACAATGATTTCCATTACATAAGGCACTGACACGAGTTCTGTTGGAAACGTTTGGTGTTTCAGCGCTGTAAAGGGATAATGTGACAGAATGAGTATTTATCTATAATAAAAAAAAACAAGGCAAACGTTGGTACATTTTACTGAGAGAGAGAGAGAGAGAGAGAGAGAGAGAGAGGGGGGGTGATCATTTTTAGTTACATAAAATGTTAAATGTGATATTAGTCGGGACTATGTTATTAATTAGAAATAAGAACATTATGACATTACTAGACAAAATAATACAAACTTTTATTCAACAGAAGTAAACAAATTGTATTTCTTTATGATCAATATAGTAATCATTTTGAAGATAAAATTACTTTCTTTGCTGATTTAAGATTTTGTTTCCTATTACAACGCTTGACTTACGTAATCTTACAAGTAATGAGCTCAATTACTGAGAGGACATAAAAAGTAACACATGAATTTTAGTACCATAGCGTAAAGTAGATCGTGTAATTTGGTCAGGTTATAGACGGCTTACAAGTAGATTTTAGAATACATTCTTTGTTTCAGATAGACACTGAAATTAAAATCAAGGCTATGGACAAGGATACGCCAGATGGTAGTGATGACATTGATGTGGTATATTTCAATTACAGAGAACCACATTCCCCAAAAAGTAATAATATTACATTACAGAGTAATAATTTGATGTAAGTGAACCATTTATGTTTCCAAGTTGTCTTTAATTTTCATCACGAAATGCCTCACAATTGTATTCATTGATACCCATGGCAGAAATATCTTTTATTAAAAATTATGAACTTGACCAAGGTACCATCTTTGAATACAAAGTATATTTCTTGTTGGAAAGTAATCCCGAACCAGAACACATCAACAATACTTACTTCACGATAAGTGTTAGCATAAATATTGTGTCGATGTCTTTGTTGTTGGTGTTGTTATTGTTATTATTATTGTTATTATTATTATTAGTAGTAGTATTGCCAATTTAGAAGTACGCTTTATATGATGAATGTATACAAACTTTTATTACAAAAGAGTTTATTTATATTCAAGTTCCCACAAAAGACAAAACCTCTCTTTTTAATTAACTTACAGTGAGCAAATACATAATTAGGCTAATTAGCTAATCATTATGGCTAAATGCTTGTCTTTGTCTTTCAACAAATTAATCTCTGCAATAACATTGCTTAATCTGTTGAAATGACACCATCCAATAAAAATAAATATTTCATTATACTCAAATAATATATGTAGGGTATTTGAGTTGTTTCAATTCATCTGGAAACCTTTCGAAGTAATCAATTTATCCACGTTCATATATTGATCTTGTACTACAGCATCACGGCTAGAATCACAGTTGACTGCATTGCAAACTTCTACGGGCCACAGTGTACACACTATTGCCCAAATACAGACCATGGAAAATGCGATTCGTCTGGTAATCTCACGTGTCAAGCAGGTAATAGGCCAATTACTTTTTATGTTTCACATAAGCAATCGTACTATAAGGCGTGCACAGGTAGATAGACGTAAGTATGTTCTAATTATTTTCAAGACACTATTGAATATGTGTTGCCGATGAAACACAAGTTGTAAATTGTCAAGATAAGACATTGCACAATAATTTTTAAAGAAAAATGCTTCCAAACACACGTAAAGATAATATACTGTAACAAGCCTTCTAAAGGGTTTCTGACCGAGTGATGTCAAACCGTGGCTCGATTCCGCTAGAACTCATAAGTTTCCCAAAATTTCAAAGACCTCGATATAACTTCTGTTATAAGTCAGAAACTCCTACCCTTCCATTCTATAATAATGTTACTCTCTCAAAGCAAGACCACATCTTACAACTTTCCAATTGTCTATCAACCGCACATGTGCATGGTTTCTCTTAATTAAATTTCCGTAACGTACCGTCAGTATTTCCTGCCGTAAAGCCACCTACTACGCCACCTTAGGCCAGTCAAATCATGGTTTTAAGCCACATTTCGCCTGTAACCTTGCATCACATTTGCGACTATCGCCAAATAGACAAAACCTGCAGACGACGGAACAGTCTTTCTCGTTTATTCCAGTTTGTAATTTACCAGTCTCCAATCCTAAATACTGAACCTGGAGTCACACAACCAAAGCAAACAACTAGATTTTAATAGGGACTATAGAACGACAAGAACATTCGTGCGACTCAGTCCTGAATTCACCAAAAGTAAATAAAGGACTATAAACGAACGCGTATACTCCAAATTTATGACAATACTACAAGATAAAAGATTGAAACAAATAACAGTAGCACAGATATAAAAAACAGTATATTTTTTCCCTTGATATTACCAGCATTTCCTGAAAACGTCCAATACGTCTATTGCTGGTACATCATCAAACCAGGTATAATACATACATGTACTTATTAGTTTTTAAAGGCTATAGGGTGCTTAAGAAAATTAAAAGATTTTAAATATGTTTCCATATTTTGATACACTGCAAAATGAAATAGGTGTAATTCCATTACCCTTGATCTTTTTTAAATCAATGAATCAGTGACATATGGATCATCTGCCTGGTCTTCCGCTTTCTTAAAGGTAACAACCAGTTTGTTTAATTTTGTTACGGTGATATGAGGATAAATTCTAATGATATTCCTGATGTAACATTTTCTAAGCGGTTCGATCAGAGCTTCATGAATTGTAATCATTTTTTAGAATATATTTATTACTAGTTATGAAGATTTCGGTTTTAAAATGTAGCGTAATATTAAACCTTTAAACTGTAGGTCCGACTGAGTGCTTCTTCGTTTGATGTATCTGGAAAATATTCAGGAGATGACCATGAAGGACTGGATGGATTTTATAAACATTAGCAGCTTGTAGTATGAAATTGATTTAGGAGGACTGGACCTATTGTAAGCGCTAATATTGCAGGAAACGCAAACATCTTTTAATTACCTTGTAATTATATGTATTATCACTCACTGTAATGTACAAAAATTACATACTTTACAGGTTATTTTGGACAATATTGCTCACTAACAAGTACTACTCCTGCCCCAACGTCAACGTCAAAACCACTAATCGCTAAATCCATGCTAACAACAGAATCGTCTAGAATAACATTAAAATCTGAGCGAACAATAGTGCCTTCTACACCAACGACACAACCAAATATAATGATATCTACATCAGTTTCAATAAGAAAACTAACGAACGTTACATATCCAAACATTGTGTCTAATGAACTAACAATGACATCCTCAACCATTGTCCAAACACATTAAGTTTCTACGGCAACATGGAATACTAAACCGACTTCAATGTCAAATACATCCAGTTTGATTTTGACAACTGATATCACAAGAGTGACATCCACGACGTCGTTAACCACTATTTCATTACTGAATATTTATGAAACAACGTCATCAGCTCATCTAACGACTATGTTACCTACTGTAACTGAACAAACGATAACAACACACAAACAGACTTCCAACCGAACCGTACCGAAATCAATAATATATACATCCACTATGACGATAACGTCGAAACCAGAAAAAATCACAGAGACACCAAAGAGAGCCTCAGAAACCGAGCCTTCGTCATTAACGACTACCAAATATTCGATAACTGAAACAACCAACAGATCTTCCACTGTTTCAACAGATAAACCAACAGCAGTCTATACAGTATATTCCACAATCCAACCAAAATCAGTGCTAGTTTCAACAGTGGTACCAACAGGAAACTTTACACCTGAACTAAACAAAGTGAGGTCCACAACAATTTCTACAACAGAAACAACGTTAATAACAGCTTTACCAACTAAACTAATGGCACCCATATCTAAAACAACACAAACAGCACGAACATTTTCAAACACGGCAATAACCGAATTAAGTACAAATGCAACTAAAGCAACCAACAAGATACCCTTGATTTCAGTAACTGAGCCGCCACGAACTTCTACATTAGATTCAAGAACTCAATCAACAATTATGCCTATAAAACCAATGTCCTTTAAAGTACCAAAGACGACTGAATCGACAGCAGCTACGTCCACAACTAAAGCAAGTGAAATAAGAAAGTTGATGTCTGTCAAAACTTTAAGCAATGAAACATCTTCAGTAATATCCGCGAAGCCTTCAAACTCTGGTTTAGCTACGAAACCCTTCACAACTGGATCTTCTACGCCTAAATACAAAACATTAACCACTACACCAACTGCAAAATCAAGTCAGGCTATTGCAAGTTTGCTTATAAAAGGGGATGTCAGAGTTCGTTTGGACCAGGTCAAGAACGTTATCGCACGGTTGATAAGTTCCAATCTAAGCGACAAGGACTTGGAAGCTCTATCCATCTCCGCCAGTGCAAAGATTGTCTATGGAAATGATATGTAAGTTAAGGTTAGTTTGTATACGTTTTTGTATTATTGAACACGCAGTAAATAAGCGCAGTGCCTTATTTGAAATTACATTGAAATTACGACTAAATGGTCGCGGTGCGGTCGCTTACATTTCACAAAAGGACATTACTGACCACAAAAAAAAAAATGATACAATTCATGGATATCTAAGTTTCTGTACAAATATTACTATTTTTCAGCAAAAAGGTGACACAAATTACATATACTGTATCATATGCCGGTAACAATCTGACAGCTGAAGACATTTTGCGTATGGTCAACGATTCTATGAATAATAGTCAAACATTATCATCCGCATTGGCAACCTTAGACATGCAGCAATACCAAGGAGAAATTACGGAAACACAGAGTGATAAGGTAAATTTCTTAAAGTTTTATTATGTCTTGAATTTTATTAAAATAATTTATCGTTATTACTATTGTCATAAATTCCATGTGTGCGGTTTCATTAAGCCATGAAATACGAACATGTTGACCCTATTCCAAATACATTTTTTACGGCGGGATCATATAATGAAATTACTTTGTTCCAAATAAATCCTTACGGCAGGTATTTAATGATCATTAAGGTCACGTTGCACACACGCACCCCCCCCCCCCACACACACAAGAGCGAGAACGTGTGTTCTTTAGGCATAATTTAGATAACTACACTTTTGCAAAGTAATTGTATTTTCGATGCGAAAATGTCGAAAGAAGACGCTGAAACAGATTATTGCGTATAAAAAAATCATTTATCTTTTACAAGAATGTAAACCATTTTCTTACTTTATGCATCTAATGTCAGCTTTAAAATGATTTATATTAGTTATGTTTTCATCGATAAGCGCAATTTAAAGAGATTTCTGCATACAATATGGCAAAATATTACTCTCTCTCTCTCTCTCTCTCTCTCTCTCTCTCTCTCTCTCTCTCTCTCTCTCTCTCTCTCAAGCTATATGAAAAAATGTAGTATTAAATCGTCGTTAATGGAAGGATCCATCACGTCATAGTGTACACATCCAGGCACCCTTCTCAGGAAAAATAATGGCTGCCTTCTGAAAACTAATATCAAATAGTCATTGCAGCATGTCAAGATGGCAAAACAGATGTTTGCTTTTTTTCTTCAAATAATCAAAGGAATATGAATAATACTGTACACAGTGTTACAATATGAATAATACTGTACACAGTGCTACAATATGAATAATACTGTACACAGTGCTACAATATGAATAATACTGTACACAGTGCTACAATATGAATAATACTGTACACAGTGCTACAATATGAATAATACTGTACACAGTGCTACAATATGAATAATACTGTACACAGTGCTATATGAATAATACTGTACACAGTGCTACTGGAGCCCGAATAATTTGTAGCCATTGATATCCACTAAGAGACTGGAAATCTTAATATTTTATGATAATAACTTGATTGTACGAATGATATTTCATAATTTAGTTTTGAAGGCTATAATACTGGTTTCGTATTAATAACATTATCAGTCATATACTAACAGTTAAAAATTCTTAATTCTACTTAGCAATCTACCTTTCTCTTGTTGACTTAAACAACTCTCTGCATCTTGTTTTCTTCTTACATTTCTTCTTACATTTCCTTTTCATGTGGAAGTGGGTGGTTAGGTGTGGATGTTTTTGTTTTCAAGCAAGCATGTTTTGCAAATAAGGTTGCTAATACTAAATTGCCGCCTTCAACATATTATCGATCTTGAACAATCATGCGCAAGAAGAAGATCTATATTTATTAGTAACGACGATACCGTAAGCTACTTATCGAAGAGTTCAGTAACGTGCGTTTAAATAGGAATTTGGCATGGTTTAAAATTTTTGGATACAGATCACAAAATGATGAATGTTTCTTAAGGAACAATCTCTCTCTTTCTCTCTCTCTCTCTCTCTCTCTCTCTCTCTCTCTCTCTCTCTCTCTCTCTCTCTGATAATGAAAGCACTCCCTATTAACCAAAAATATCCTAATTCAATAAATGATTATCTAAATAAAATTGTGGAAATGTCTAAACTGATAAATCAAAATAATTTTCAAAGCTGACACCGAAGGAGCATGCCTTTCCTTTACTGAAGCGGTTTCTGATATAAAAGGTAATTTTCCAAGGCAGATGTATTTGCATGTACTCAATGTATTTTACTCCCTGGGAATTCCACGTAAGCTGAAACATCCCAAACAATGTTTTCTAAATAAATCTAATAAAGCAGATCAAATCCCAAAACCAAATACATACATAAAACAGGCGAAAAATCAAATTATAAAAATTAACATATTTGATAAATCACGCTCTTATTTAATAATGATATTTTCTTTCATAGACTGCGGTGAAAATAAATACATTTTGGCGACAATATTCTCCTTGGGGTTTTCCTGACAGTAGTCGTTATGGGCAGGGGATTGTTCTATAGAAATATTATTTTATAGAGGTTTCGTTGCAGTTACTTAATTGTGTTCATTTAATAGAATTGGATCGAGGAGCACGTAGGAATTGTGGCAGGAGTCGGTTCAGCCGTTCTTCTGATTCTGGCATTTTCTGTCGTCTGCATCGTGAGAAGGAACCGGTAAGTCGCTTCTTTAAAACTTTTACAATCTGCATTTTTAAAATAAATAATCCTCTCAATCTTTTTTCGTCATCTGTTTCTAAAACAAACAAAAAGTTTAAGACATTGCAGATCTTCATGATTGATATGAGGATTTACAAAACATTACTCAAGCTCAAGTATTTAAACAATTTTTTTGCTTTGGCTAAATAACCAATTCTAATTGTGTTGGTAGTTTTGTTGCTTTTGTTGTTGTTATTAATCTTATTACAACAATTATTTACTTTACTCCTAGGATTATCAATGTCATTTACAGATCGGTCCACAAAGAGTACTTCCATCAGAATGGTTATGATTCATTCGCTTCTGGAAATCAAGAGTTAAAATGCACCAGGCCCGATTTTAATGGACACATTGCCACTGGAGCTTTAAAACCTACGTACATCACGCATTTTTGACAATCATGTGTTGTGTTTTATTATGTCTTCTGTATCTGATATTGTAGAAGATATTCATTGAACTAATTGATTACTTTGGAAGCAATAGCATGATCCACATGACAACTAAATTGAACTTGTCAGAAATTAGACTAGGTCAAGACTTGTCTGTATTATTACAATTACGCTTTAGTGAAATTTCTTGAAAAGTTCCATGTAATCAACATAATAAACATTCTCCTTGTTGCATACATTTTTACTAACCATTTTTATGTACATGTTGTTTTCTGTCACCATTTACATTTTTTAAAATTCTTTTATATGACCGTCAAAGTGCATAATCCAATGGCAGCCATAATGTGACCATTAATGACTTTTCGTAAAACGTTTATTTTGTTCTAAACCAATGACTTACTTATATTTTCTGAACCACGTAACTTGTAGCGTTTACTTAATCGACTTTTATCTTATGACAAATGGGTATTAATTCGGACGCAACGAATGTTGTTTTTCCGCAAAGGACGGTAACTAGGCAAGCACGAAAAACATTATTTTTGGGAACTACAAAATAAATATGGCTTCATATTAATATATATATATATATATATATATATATATATATATATATGTGTGTGTGTGTGTGTGTGTGTGTGTGTGTGTGTGTGTTTAGCAAAATGTGGAAAAGCCCCGTCTAAATAAGCATCTAAGGTACAGTATTCATCATCATCAGTCTCTTGACCTAGTGTGGTCGTTGAGGCACTGTGCTGCTGAACATCTGACAAGTTCCCTCTACTTGTCTCGATCATGTGCAAATGCCTGTATCTCCGCAAAACTTTTCCTGGTCCATTATGTGATGACAGTCCGATCTTTCCCTCTGTCTATCTCTTCTTCTGCCACCGTTGACGTTGCCCTACAATATAGACTATCGGCTCTAGCGACATGGCTATACCATTTCATTTAGTTGTAATTCTGCTGTCAAAGTCCAGGCCTCAGATGAGATAACTAGTACTCTCAATGGTCTGGTTTTAGTTTTCAGACAGATATTCTTATCTCTCCAGATGGGTTTTAGCTTTGACATAGCTGCTGTGGTTTTAATGCTCGTGAAAATATTTCTGCCTTTGATCCCTATTCGGTGATTATGGAACCAAGATATTTCAACTGGCTCACTATCTCCAGTTCCTGTTCTCTGATTTTTTTATCTTGGCTGAGATTTGTTTGCCCCTATTTGTCATAAGCTTTGTTTTCTCAGCGCTTAACTCCATGTCAAATCTGGAAGATGTTTCATTCAGGTTCTTTACTAAGGTGGCAAGATCGTCTTCACTGCCTGCCAGCCCATCAATGTCGTCTGCAAAGCGGAGTTTGGTGATTGTATGCCCTCTAATGCTGACTTCCCACTGTGGTTTTCCAGCGCTTTGCTTATGACGTGCTCTAAGTAGATGTTGAAAAGCCTGGGTGACAGGAGATAGCCATGATGTACTCAAATTTTTGTCTTGAACCAGGCCCCTACAGAACCTTGACCAATTGCTGCACTGGTAGCCTACAATGCCTCCTTGCCACACTTGTCAAAGGACTTTATGAAACCTATGAACACATGATAGATGTCTTGTTGATGTTGTGAGTACTTTTCACACTGAACCATCAGATTGAATATTTGTTTTGAGGTGCTTCTTCCATTCCGGAACACTGCCTATTCTTCAGCGATTATTTCTTCTGCTTGTGGTTTCAGTCTATTCAAGATGATATTCAGTATCGCCCCACTAGTATGGCTGATCAAACTGATAGTTCTGTCATTTTGGCACAGCTGGAGATTGCCTTTTTGGGCGAGTGTTATAATCAATGACTGAGTCCACTGTGTAGGCCATTCACCTGTCTGCCAAATCTTGCTGCATTTTGTTAATAGCTCTATCACTGATTGTGTGTGTGTGTGTGTGTGTGAGAGAGAGAGAGAGAGAGAGAGAGAGAGAGAGAGAGAGAGAGAGAGAGAGAGAGAGAGAGAGAGAGACAGACAGACAGACACGTTGATATTGTTTATTGAAAATTTTAACAAATCCTGACAAAATCTGAAATACCCAGGAAGTGATGTCAAAAATCAAGGCTATAGTTAGAAATGTTCCCATGCAGTGACGTCATTTGGGGAATTTGCATGTGCTGTAACATTGCTGTAATCTATATACATGTACAAAAATTAACAAGCCCATCAAGTTTTAATCTCCCCTCCCTCCCCCCCAAACAAATAAATAAATAAATAAATAAATAAATAAATAATTATACCTTGGCTAAATATTAATGTTCAACCAAGAACCGTTTCATTTCGACCATTGAACAATTTAGTTGATTTTTCAATACAACTTAATTTTGGTTGCTATATATTTATTTATATTTTTATTTTTTATCGTAAAAGGAGAAGAACGTTTAGTTTCATTTTATTATTTTACCTTATATCATATATCTCTTATTATCTCCAAATTACAAATTTATTTAATAAAATATGTTTAAACCAATAATTGGATACTATCAAGACGCAGAAAGGACGGACAGAACGGTGGCATGCTCTACCTCCATGCCTCATTGACTTATACACTAGAACCGAAACTTTCCCCAACGGAAATATTCCTTAAATATGTATTTCTCTATTGTTCTATAATACTTATGAAGTATACATTTTATTCGGAATTGTTTGTTTACTTTTAAGCTTATTTTTCAATCAAAATTACACATGACTGGTTAACAAAGATATTCTTCAATCACGCTGAAAATATGAAAACTTATATATATATATATATATATATATATATATATATATATATATATATATATATATATATATATATATATATATATTGTAATAAATTTGGAGTAAGTGTTAGTGAATTTGAACCATGCTGGGGTCGTTAGCAGTGAATTTGGGTACAAGCCGAATGACTGTCCCTTTCAGTAACATAGTCCATATTAAAACTCAGCGGTGTATACAAGTATTGTGATTGAACAGGCAGCATTTATGGTTGGAAATTAGTAAATTATAGAATGGAATCAATAAGTTGGAACTTGGTAGGTGCCGTTTATGTGTCCATAGTGGAAAATGGGCGTATGTATATGAGCGTGATACGCCGGAAATTCTGTGGATTGACTGGCCTAGAGGCGCGCAGTTAAATATTTCCCAGTTAGTAATGGAATACTAGTGGAATTTCTATGGCAAGACGGGCTTGCGGTACGGAAATGGGATGATAATGGAGAAAAACCATGCTAAGGTGCAGTTAATGGACGTTTGGGCAAGTTGTCTCCTCTGGGTCGCCAATTGATTAGAGCAAAGATTATTAGTTATAGCAGACACGTCTCTCTTTCCATTTTACAACTCAAGTTGTATGGAAGTCTTTGGAAATTTGGGGAAAACTTATGACTTCCAGCGTGACTCGCGCCAGGGTTTTGACACCGCTCGGTCAAGTGAATACCCCTGTGTGTATAACAATAGATATATATATATATATATATATATATATATATATATATATATATATATATATATATATATATATATATATATATATATATATATATATATGTGTGTGTGTGTGTGTGTGTGTGTGTGTGTGTGTGTGTGTGTGTGTGTGTATGTATGTATGTATGTATGTATGTATACTGATAAGAGCACAAAGACACCCTTGGCAATATTTATTATGTACCAAGTCAGCGGCGGCTTACCCCAAATGTATGAACTCAATCGGAGTGATTGTATTGGTATGATTAAGACAATCAGTCTATACAGAAACCCGTGTGAACCCTTTAGATTTATGTACATTGTCAAACAGAATAATCAAGTGCCGATATTTACAGAGTTGATTAGATACTATTATCGTTCTAAATTATTATGATAAACAGGGCCGAAACATCTTGTCCTCCTTTCACACGAACATTAGTAACAAGGGTAAAGGCCACGGTCAACTGAAGATGTATCAATATTATTTACTGTATCTGTAGAGAACATTCATTCAGAAATTCACTTTACTTACTTTGATTTGAAGGGAAAAAGGCATACAGACTTGTATATTTTGTATATGGAAATATTCCAGCTTCACGATATTTCTTCCTCTTCGACATTGTACTGGTATATCCGAGGCGTGAATAAGTTTGACTTTAAAAAAAACAACTTGAACTTTCAATCCCACCGCTGCCACCAAAATTATAACGTAATCGAGCTGACACCCTTTGAGGCTGGGCATGGTTCAAGAAATAACAAACACGTTCGTGAGTAACGATCAAAATATATTAAACACTCACACTAATGAATAGGGAGCACGAGAATAACAAACACAAAGGTACATAATATAAATGTAAAAAAAATAGGAAATTGGATTTGACTACTTTATCAGACTCGTGTAGTCAAATACTTGTTACAAACCTCATGTAGTCAGACACTACTGTTATTACAAACTTCATGTAGTCAGACACTACTGTTATTACAAAATTCATATAGTCAAACACTACTGTTATCACAACGTCGATATCACCACATGTGTTTCTCCCTGCTGACTCGGCCTGCTTTTCGGCACGGTCATTCTACCCTCCAGACATGTACCTACACGTTGGCACTGAACTCGTGGTTTAACCTCGTAACGATGCACCAGACATCCTCATATTCACATGCTCATCCGGCTATTCATACCCAGTGAGCTGAATATGGAAAAGAAACAACTTTCCGAATAGCCAGCTCTAATTGTAACTACTTTAAAATATACGACGGTTATGAATGGGTTAATATAACCCGCCTTAAATATGACGTCGGAATGGTATGCAATTAAAATAAAAATACATTATGCTAAGACATTAATACATTCATAGTATGTCTTCAACATTAGTCATAGTAGCGACCATATAAAATTATCATCTCGCTACCAAATTGCATAGTTCATACCCTCTAACAATCGTCAACGAGTTCATCGATAAATTCTCGATATACACCGATATCCATGATATCACCTTCAAATAGTCGTCGGCAGATATCAGCGGCTTCATTAACTATTTCTGGTGAGTTATTTCCAGCTCGTTTACCCCCAATGTGAATTTCTAATCGTGCTATGTCGGAGAGAATATTATTAGGACAGGGAACAAGACCACTGCCATGGGTTCCATAATGAGAAAATCGAGATGCGAATTTTTCACCAGTTGCGCCCTGCGTATCGCGAGATATTTTATCCATTGGTCTGTTAATTCTTTCTAAATCATCAACTATTATTTCTTCTTGTTGAGACGATACATACTCTTTTTCTTTGCGGTTTTCGCTGTTTAAATTCTTCTCTTTGCTGTTTTTGTTCTTCCATTTTTTTTGTCATCGTAGTTCTTTTTTTTTTGCTGTTGTAGTATTTCTACTTTTTGTCCATTTAGGTCTTCATATTTATTATATGCTTTATTTAACTCATCGAGATATCCTATATACGGTCTACTTGTTGTATCAATTCGGCTTGTGTTAGTTTTAACTTTATAAAGTACATCAGTCCAGTGTTGCAAACCTTTCATGTATGTTTAATGCTTCGGTTTCAACATTCTTTTTTTATCTTCGTAACTCGTAGCAACAAGTTCGATAAATTCTTTCGGACCACTTTTATCGATATATGCTAAAGCTTCCTCTGTAAATTTATTTCGTAATTCTTCGACAATATCCTCATCGGTTTTTTTCGGACCGGATTGAAATCTTGCTGGACCAGGAAGATTTTGTAAAAGTTCTGATGTTTATTTAGTTTCTTTTGCTATTCTTTCAAGCTCAGAAAGAAGACCTCTCTTTCTTTCTTGTCCTTATTTTCCATATATGACCTCTTTAGTGGTTGAAGTAACAGGTTTGAATAATTGTTTAGCACCTGTTGCAAAATCAACGTGAGCTTCCTATCGCTGTTGAAGTTTTTGTCTGATAGAATCTCTCACGGAGATAAATCTATTTATTGCCTCTAATTGCCCTCGTGCTTGTCTAGTTGTTAACGATTCTCCAACCATTATTGCTATATCATATGATTTAATTCATAACAACTAACAAAACCACGACAACAAATATGCGCCTTGTTTCGGTTTCGTAACAAGCCTTAGTGTTGTTTTTTCTTTTAGAAAACAAAACTCGGTTTTGAGAAAGCCTTAATTTGACAAACATACATCTCAAATTAGTTGCTCGAAATCTAGAGATTTCAGATTCGCTCTCTCTGCTGCTGGCTCTCTGCTCTCTCTGTCTAACACGGCATCCATTTTTCCTCGAATTGTCTCATTGACCTATCTGTTCAATGCTGTACTTAAAAAGTCATCCATTTAACTCCAGGAAGACCCTCTGCATTTTATTAAACTGTCTCCCTTTGGACTGAACCGTTTCTCCGGATGGAACCCATTTCTGCTTACAAGTTTTGTACGTGTTGCAACACCCTTCTTTATCTTTCAGGAGTAACATTCGAAATTCGCTACTCTGTACCTACATATGGAATATTGCTACAATATTCATAGTATCGCTATCATCTCCTGAAAATATTAAGCAGTCTTCACCATCAACACTATCAACAGCGAAGTCTAGATGGTTGATGCCTACTTCTATCCAAGTTCTCAAGTAATTTGTCAAACTTGCTATTTCTCTTTTCAGTTTAGCAAATGTATTGGTATATAGCGAACGTAAGCTTAATAACTGCACCTGAACTGTGATTTCAAATATTGCCCAAGGTCAGTAAAGTTGGATCCCACTTCTGACACCAGATAGGATGTACTGGTTTTGATCGTAAAATACTGAGTTTTAATGATACCATTTAGTACAACAGCATCAGATTCCAATAACACCTTATATACAAAACCTTTATTTCACCAAATCGGATAAACTGTATGACTTACTTTACTATGTCAGACGTTTAAATTCATTCTATATACATTTATTCGAGAAGGAAAAATTAAAACAAATTATATAACAACAAAACTCTTCACCACAGTTGAAATGCGAACATTAACTTTGGTTTGATATCATCAGACAGCTTTCTACTACGGATAATTTTCGTACTTGCAAGCAGAATTGGATTTTCAAATTTAGTGATTTTTTTATTGTAACTTTTATCTAAGATCCATTTGTATGAGTCTGTTCTGAAAAGATTCCTTTGCAGCTCTTCGTTATACAAAAAGTAAATGTGTTCGCCTTCATGTTGAGAAAGTTTGCAGTTATAGAGCTTTGTTTATATTTTCATCTGTGATCTTTTCCCCCTTAATATCACCTCTTTCTAATTTAGTCATGTTTAGTCATTGAATAAGTCAAATTTGTCCTCTCATACATCACCTTTACTTATAGAAAAAATGTGGACATTGGATGTCACTTTTGCTCTCCCTACACTAATTATGTTAAATCGATATATGAGTGGACATTTAATGATAATGTTTCTCTTCAGATATGACACTTTCCAAGACCAAAACTCTAAATTTCAGGAATGCATATGAGTTGATCGGAGGAACATAATATTTGTCCATATACCAAGCAACACTTCGAGTAACGGTCCTATAGGATACCTCTCAAGGGTTACAACTATTGTAATTATTGAAAAGTTAAAAAGTATATATGAAATTAAGTACCATAAAGTGCCAATAGTGTATAGTGTGTGTGTGATTATGATTTTTAACGTAGCTTTAACAATTGTTCAGTCAGTCATAGTGCTACGATGTCTCCAGTGTGACAGTTTACAGGGATGCCTAGCACTGGGGCATCATCTTGCAGGCATGTAGCATGATATCCCACCCAGTTACATCCGGATAACACGCCGACCAGTCCTATCATTAGCCTCTTAATGCTGAGCGCCAAGCGAGGTAGCATTTTGTACCATTGTTGTAATTCTTTGGTATGACTCGACCAGAGATGGACTCTCTAACCACTAGGCCACAGTAACGGTGCGTGTATAATGATATAGTATCCAAATTTATCACTGAAATTAAGCACTATAATGGGTCAGTAAAAAGTACCAATGAAATGAAGTACCAATGAAGTGGAAACCATTATATAACTGCCATACACAACAATAATGAAAGTTTATTCTTCTATATAAAAAAGGTTGCGTTTTAGAAACGTTTAAAACAGGATCAATATGATTTGTTGATATCTATTATTATGTCATTAATATTTAAGAGCAACATGCAGACAAAAACAAAGTGATGACAAATTCACAGCAAAAATATATTATTTCAAAAATATAATAAATGGAATTTATTTAGTAGAACTTTAAAATCGAAAACTTATCCAAATCAAACTGGATCTACAATTAACGAAGATAAATATAAATAAGTCAAAGAATTTATGAAACATGTTTAGTGAACATAGATCTTAACGACTATTATGTTAAAAATGATAAAACAATATAGTGTTACGTGTTTAGGCTCTAACAAACGGTAACAATGAAAAAGCGAAAAAACAAGCTTTGTAAAATTCGTTAAATAATTTATTTCCCTACAGAAACAATGCAAAATAAAATCGAACTGACAATTTTTAGAATCAAATCCAAAAATAATCCAAGAATAATCAACGAATTAAATTTTAAAAAATCCTAGTATTGAAATGTCCTAATGAAGTCTTTACGAAATTTCATAATGAAATAATATGATGTATATTGTATTCTGTATAGTGTTTGAAATACTATTGTATTCTGTATAGTGTTGTATCTGCAGTTCCTTGCACAAGAAATAACACTCCAGTGTTTGAAATCCGAATAATTTTTTTAAGAACTGTTTTTGTCCAAGAATTTTGTATGAGCACTCAAATATTTCAAGAGAAACGAATTAATGTTTCAAAAGCCAAATACTAGTAATCTGAAAAAATTAAACATATGACTCGATAACTTGCTAGAACAAAAGAAAACGACTTGACATCAAGTATAAAAGCCTAAAAACTTACATTATTTTTGTAAAACAACGCTTATACAGTAATATAAAACGCAGTTTCGGAAATTCCTGAGTTACCAAATCGAGGGGGTTACGAGATCATGTTTACATTTAAAGTCAAGTACTCAAAATAGGACCTTGACAAAACCAATAATTTTACTCAAAGAATAAAAAGAAATGTTATGTACATTAAAATCAATAATTAAGGTGCTGAACTTAGTCCGCTTGTAAACAACATTCCTAATATTAGGTTTTCGAAAAAAAATGAACTGAATTTCTGGGAAATATCATCTCATGTAAATAAAATTACATTACAATATCTTCTAAAATACTATTTTGTCCGCTTGTTTCAACAAATTCAAATTAGATCCTGCCCAATATCTGAGTGCACGAGTGCTAACACATGCTGCTAGTTTCAACATATATGGTGTCTAATTGAGTTATTAACTAATTATCACATATATGTAATTGTTGAATCAGGAGTAAGTAGATAAATAAGTATGATTTCACAAAGGTTAATAATGAATTTACTCCAGTGATGAAAAATATTGAATATAATAAAGAGTATGATAACCAACAACCAAATCTAATGTTGCTTATTTAGAGCCAGACGATATGCGGACCAATCCCTGTAAATAACTAAGGCAGATAAAGCATATTCAGAAACATATAATGCACTGAAGATATGAAATATCTTGACTTACAAGTTCATGATTGTTGTACAGACTATCCACAAGCTTCGGAACGTTTTGTACTTATATCCTGGTATTATATCTATTATTTACTTACGTTGCCTATAAAAGGATTAAAACATTCAGCGGATAAATTATGTTCACTGTAAAATATAGAACACTCTTATTCACCATAAAACTAAACAAAATATACATAATTATTTAGACGAAATAAAATACACATAAATTTTAAGATAAAACAAAATATACATAATTATTAAGACAAAACGAAATACACATAATCATTAAGATAAAATAAAAAAAAATAATTATTAAGACAAAACGAAATGCACATAATTATTAAGACAAAACAAAATGCACTAGTATTAAGACAAAACAAAAATAAAAATTTTGAAACAGCAAAATTTTGAATAATACAATACAGGGAAAATGGATGGAATATTTTGACAGAGTACTAGAGAACAAATATGTGCAGATTAAACCAAATTTTAAAAAGTTATATTGTTTTGAGAGAGAGGAACTCAGATCAATGAGGAAGTGGGCATTAGTACATATAAACAATAAATCAATGAAACACTGTATGATGGTTACATAGAATTGTAAGGAAGCAAATGGCTTATGTGTGAATTCTTTTAGAACAAAAACTCAAAAGCAGATATAGTGATTAAATGAAACATTGAACTATTAATGATAGACGCAGGATTTCTATGCATTCATAAAAAACGAGAAATGTATCATGATGCTAAAATGGTTCTTATGTAGTTTGATAACAGTGACAAAGGAAAGAGTCCTTCATTTATAAAATGAATTGATTGGTTTTCCAATACAATCATTATTCATTTATCCATAATACACGTAGATATTTTACCTTGTGTGTAATATGACACTTAAAGTTAAAAGTCTTTAAAGTAGTTTATTGCCTCAATATATTTGTTTTAAAATATTATTCATTTTGTATAGTCTACAACAAAATACCAATTTATATTTGTTGCCTTCATGTTTACATCTGAGTTACGCTTACCAGTTATCCAAGTTTTCACAAGGAACAATATTACTTCATCATTATCTTTATCCAACCATCTTACATTACATGTTGTGTTGTAAGTAAATATTCAACAGATAACAATAAAGGCACAAATATCGTTTATATGTGGGTACTATTAAATCTAGTGCATAATTTGTATTTAAACAGTTAATAATATCACACTGTATCATATTTGGAGGTTTAAGTACATTTAATGCGAGTGCAACACAATTTAAGAGCACCGTATTTTCATTAAAAAAAACATGTGCAGTCCTTTCTTGATCAATCAACCTTAGTCCTTGTTCTTTTAGAAAATAAGAACATTCTTACCAGATATATTGGTGATATTTTAATTTTTCAAATTTATTTTTCTTAACTGTGAGTTCTTTTTATATCAGGAAGTGAGAATATTTTATTTTAAAAGAATAAATATTTAATAGATTTGCGTGACTTATCTGCAGAACGTTCGCAAATAGTTTAGATAAATCTGCAGATTAGTAACAATTTTCTTCTTCAATAATTGTATCACTTGTGATTTTAAATGCAAATTATACAACCTTAGTTTTCTTTCTTTCTTTAAAACGCATAGTATACCTTGTTTTATCATCAGTGAATGCATTCGTACTACACACGGTTTTATCATCAGTGAATGCATTCGTACTACACACGGTTTTATCATCAGTGAATGCATTCGTACTACACACGGTTTTATCATCAGTGAATGCATTCGTACTAAACACGGTTTTATCATCAGTGAATGCATTCGTACTACACACGGTTTTATCATCAGTGAATTCATTCGTACTACACACGGTTTGGACATATTACCTTACAACTATTTACTTGGAAATATTGTAACTATTTAGTAACAATAAATACCTTTCTTAAAAATAAAACCTTATCCTAACTAAATTGTTTGTATCCTCAGTTGTATTTTAGAACATAATAACTTAAGTCTTGTTGCTTTGGATATCTACCTGTTCATCAGACATGACATAACTTTACAGAATGTCTTGGATCTACGCTGTCGGTATATTCTGCATTTTTGCATTCTTAGTTTAACATTGGATCATTTTCGTCATATTCCAGGTAATCGGTTGTCGAAATGCTTCTTAGATGAATACACGATGGTGATCTATATACAAAATTAATAAGTGATATTACTAAATTCCGCGTGATTTTGTGGTTCATCAAAGAAATATTTCTTTGCATTATTAAAATGCCGCCTTATTTCATCCCCCTGGAAATGAGATATGCTTGGAATTATTTCAAAGTAATCATTATTTTATCTATAGCTGCATTGTAACTCCTTTCATGATCAGCCTCTCTGTCTACACAGTACAAACACTGCCTTTTCTACACAACACAAACATCTTTTCTAAACAGTACACTCTTTTCTACACAACACAAACGTCTTTTCTAAACAGTACAAACACTTTTTTCTACACAGCACAAACGTCTTTTCTAAACAGTACTAACACTGCCTTTTCTACACAACACAAACGTCTTTTCTAAGCAGTACAAACACTGCCTTTTCTACACAACACAAACGTCTTTTCTAAACATTACACACAATGCCTTTTCTGCACAACACAAACGTCTTTTCTAAACAGTACAAAAACTCTTTTCTACATAACACAAACGTCTTTTCTAAACAGTAAAAACACTCTTTTCTACACAACACAAACGTCTTTTCTAAACAGTACAAACACTCTTTTCTACACAGCACAAACGTATTTTCTAAAAAGTACAATGTATTTCTACACAGCACAACGTCTTTTCTACACAGTAAGCAGCAGAGGGGGTGAATCAGACAACATTTTTAAACAAGTTTTCAATGAAATCAGGCTTCTACGGCCAAGGTGTGGTGAATCGGATAGCGTTTTTAAACAAGTTTTCAATGAAATCAGGCAAAAAAATCAATGATCAGGCAAAAAAAAATCAATGAAAAATCAATGATCAGGCAAAAAATAATAATGAAAAATCAATGAAATCAATGAAATCAAAAAAATGACTAAGCCTCCATTCGTCTTCAACCGAATATTTGATCCAATCCGATACGATATCGTGTTCGAGGGTCATGTAAATTTATTGTTACAAATCCGTGTGGGGCAGACTGAGCATGACTAAAGAAATTTCGAAATTGATTGAAGTCCATATCAGAACACCATGTCTGCCAAATATTTCGTAGCGTATGTGTATCAACGCCGTTGAATACAGCAAGAATATTACAGTTATCTCTGATCACTTTTGGAATCTGAGTGTATCGTTGAGTGACATAGATCACATCCGTGTTTTTGTGCCTGCCTCGGGAAAATATTCTAGCTGGTTTTTTTTGTTTATCTAACATTACATCGTCGTATACAACTAAATTGTTGATACTTCCATCGAGGTCTTCTACTGATGGTGCCTCGTCAATATCGGTTATAAATTCAATAACATCCTCGCCGGCAATCTCTGAAGCGTTTTCATTAAAATCTTTTAGCACTTCATAGCATCGTTGGTCATCTACGCTAGGGGCAATTAAATACAACTTATCCCACTTCATCCATCTCATTATTAAATTGAGCAACAATTGCGTCTTGCCGGATCCAGATGGTCCGATTATAATTGCGCGGATAGAGTTTGGTAGCGCTGCATGATGCTTAACTGGTTCTCTTGTTTTAGTTGCTGAAAAATCAATTATATTCATATCTCTATACATAAATTATGGATCTATATTGTGTGAAGTGTAAAAAACGTACTGGCACAGATGACTTGACGACGATTACAACAAAAAATAACCGATCAGCGCTTTCTGGTAAATGCGTACAATGTAGTACAAAGAAATTTAGATTTGTTTCTAAACCCAAGGAACCTTTTAAAAAAACGAGGAGGTGATATCGCTGCCAAATTAGCAAAACTCCCTGGAACCCCATGGGCAAAATACCCCAGAGAAAAACACCTTCCAGGGTATAGTTATTGTGGACCGGGAACAAGACTTGATATCAGACTCAATGATCAAAATCAGCCCCGACCCGGTGAGGAACCAATAAACGCTATTGATAAGGCCTGTCACCTTCATGATGTCTCTTATAAAAGCAATAATCTGCAACACAGGCATCTAGCAGATGTGAAATTAATTCATGCGTTAAATGCTATTCCTGATAAATCCTTCAAAGAAAAATTGGCTTCATTTTTGATAAAATCGGCTATGAAAAGTAAATTGATGTTAGGTGCTGGTAATTAATAACAACATGGAATCTATTTATTATTCTCCAAAAGGATACTGGAGGGGTAAATCAGCAATCCATAAACTCGCTAGCGCTGCAAAAGTGAAAAAAACCACTGCGGCTCATTGGTTATCCAAACAGGCACTATGGCAAATTTACTTACCACCGCCTAAACAAATTAATGTCTCGCATTTTGATGTAACCGGACCCAATGAAGTTCATCAGGCTGATCTATTATTTCTGCCACATGACCACGGTTACAAATACGCATTAACCGTAGTTGATATTGCAAGTCGATACAAAGAAGCAGAACCGTTAAAAACAAAATCGGCCACTGAAGTAGCTTCTGTATTTGAAAAGATTTATCAAAGGGGCCCTCTGCACTGGCCAAATCTATTACAAATTGATCCTGGCAAGGAATTTCAGGGTGCAGTGTTATCAATAATGAAATATCACAATGTCACTATCAGACGGGGGCATACTGCACTGCATCGTGATCAGGCAATTGTAGAACGGTTTAATAAAACCCTTGCTGAGCGGTTATTTGGATATCAATACGCAAAAGAATTCATCCAAGAAAAAAGATCCCGTGAATGGGTTAAAAGGTTACCAGCTGTGATTACTGCACTGAATAACGAGATTACTAGAACAATCAACATGAAACCTATCAATGCGATTAAAAAGAAGTCAATACCTGAAAAACCACAAAAAAATTTCAAAGAACCAATTCTTGGTAGTAATGTCATTGTGAGATATTTATACGAACCAGGAGAGCTTGAGGGTGGCAGAAAAAGGGCTACTGATCCTATTTGGAGTGTTACTGCACACAAGATATCTAGTATAACACGATCTACGGGTAGACCTCCAGTCTATAAACTGGATTCAACTGCCCCTCAGCGGGTTTTTACTAGACAACAATTACAAGTGATTCCTGACGATACTCAATTGCCACCCTATGGTCTTAACTAGCACCGTTGCGTCTATTGCACTCAAGACAAGTCAACATCACATTATTTCTGACATGACCGAGATTGTTATTTTTTCTGTCAACGGTGAATTGGCGAGGATCCTTATCCGAATACTGCCAACGCATTATACAATTGCAACTTGCGCAGTGATTATTCTGTTGTTTCTTCAAAGTGATTATTAATTCAGCATCAATGTCAAATTCTCGTTGTTTTTTCTTTGTCCTGTTGTTTGTAACCGGAGAGTTTTTTATCAATCATTTTAATATCAATATCATCTATTGTGGTGTCATTATCGTCGAAAACAATTCTTCGAAGTTGATCTATTCTTCGTACTCTGGATACTGCGAGATAGACTAAATTTGACCATTCGATGCGATTATCTACCATCCAAACAATTGTATCCGATATAGTCAATCCTTGTGAGGAATGTATTGTTGCTGCGTATCCTAGCGTCCATGGGGATTTATTAGCACGCAATGCATCTTCAACGACATTGATATCAACCAGCACAATATCATTTAATACCAGAATTTTTTTTTTCACTTTGTCCTGGAATATCAACTTCAATGTTCTGTTTTCGTGTATCCGATGGCCTATAACAAAGAGGCACTGGAAGTGTTGCAAATTTTTGTTTATGCAATTCAAATAACTTCATCTGAAGTGTGTCTCTGACTATTTTTCTACTTGCAATGATCAAATCATTTGGTCTCCACGCTTCCCAAAACTCATTCATGGGAGTTTCCGTAATTATTTCACGGGCTATTTCACACTGGATTCTATCCGGTTGTAATCTAATTAGTTTCTTAAATTCTTTTAATTTTTCATCAAGTGATCTATGATCGGTATCAATTTCTTCATAATAGTCTACAAAACCCTTTAGCCATTCATGTGGGGATGCACCGACAAATGGTGGTGGTTGGCCGTGATCACCGCACATGACGATTTTTGTATTTTTCAATAACAACCACTCAAGAAATATTTTTAATACATCTTCTGACACTGTGACTATTTCATCCCAAATGATAATTTCAGGAATAAATTTCTCTCCCATACGCTCAGGAGTCCATTTATCTCCCTTCCATCGAAAGAAACTATGATAAGTGCAAGCATTTACGCTTCGTTGTTTCATCTCTCTGGCGAGTCTGTGAGTTGGTGTTAGCACAATCATTTTTGTGAAATCCGTAGGATTTCTCCACGAAATAACTCAATTGCCCGAGTTGTTTTTCCTGACCCACCACAGCCGTTTAAATAAACTGTTTTATACCGGCATATTGGATCAGAAATCGGTGGTGCATTAGAAAATTCTGAACACTGATTGCTTTCTAAATAATTATTTTCAATGGTAACATCTGCTGATTGAATATAATCATGAATCATTTCTTTCTTAATTCTCCATGACCCCCAATTCTCGTTGCCAGTAGCCTTAAAATCAGCCATTTTGCTATTTATGTAAAATGAGTCAGTGGCAACTCTAACTGCGGTGTTAGGAAATCTATTGATCATTGAAAATAAATTAATAGAAGCATAACCAAGCATAGAAGCTCTTAAATGTGTGTACTGCGGATTGTATCCATCATTGTAAGTAACAATTGTTCCCAATTTGGTTCCATCGGGCATAAATGCGTCCTTACGATTGACATATAGGCCTTTATTCGTTAAATCCGCGATTACAAAATCGTATTCAGCATTGTCTATAATCAATCGTGAAGAATATCTCGTATTGTCGTATTTGCCACCTTGGGTAAATTTACCGATTATTCTTCTACTGAGATTTTTTGCTTCATTGTTTCTGATTTCAAATAACTGTTTGGACCAATCCATGATTTGTTGTTCATTAAAATCAGGAAACAGTTTTCGCTCTTCGCTAATTATTTTTTCTAGATCAGGTTGTGGTAACCAGACTGATTTCTGTGCTCGATAGGATATAATTGCTTCACTGACAATTAATGATTTTAACATCTTACAATCAAGCATATACCGTAATAACACTATTGGCATCCAGTGTTTTTCAGACATGTGTTTACCAATCCAAAGATAACTACACGGATGAAGTCCTTCAGCCATTTCAAATGATACCACACAAGCGAATCCGGTTAAATCAAAATCAGGCAGTGGTCCATTAATAGCAACACGGGTCATTTCGTGTGTGGGGTGTCCAAATCGTTTGAAATATTTCTCGCATTCTCCATACCCAAGAAAACTTCCTGGATAACATGCAATCATATCAACTGAAATAACGGTATCAGGGTCGTATTTTGTATTCCATAATCCTCCATGGCTGTATTCAAGACAAGACAATTTGACATCTGATAAAAACTCACTTCGTGTTGGTTTCCACGCGTTTTTCTTTCTAGCAAAATGTGCTGCAATTGATGGTACTGTAAAACAGTTTGCTAATAATTGATCGTTGTCTTCCCCGTCCCAAGAAAACTCACTAGCTAGTTGTTTCATTTGATTATGCAGTTCTTCAGTACGGTACAATTCTCCGTTGGGCCTTACAAACTGATCAAATCTACATTCTTCGTCTGAAGTACTATGAAATAGCCACATTGACACAGGATCGTTTTTACTCAAATGGTAAATAGCATCAAATAATTTCTGCTCTGAAAAAAACTCTTCGGTTTGGGATAGATATTTTACGGTTCTATCCCGTGGGAATATTGTTACTGCAGATGACCACGCGTGTTCGTTATGATCAATAATTTCAATTGGAGCTCCCTGTGATTTATATTTCGATTCGTATAATACTTCTCCGGTGATTGTCCTTACTGATATTGGAAATCTTAATGATTTTTCTAATTTGGTTATATCCTGAATTGTTGCCCCATTCTCTTTTACCGTTAATTCCCACTCGGTTATTTTTTTTCGTCTTAGATCAGTTAGTTTATTTCCCCGGGACGCATTTGTGAAGTGTTCTATTATTCGTTCTGCTACACAATTGAGCCCTGTCGAATATTTCATAGGTGCTAGTTTTGCAATATCAGGTTTTTCATTGAGCGGATAGATCCCTTAAACAACTGCTGTGACAGGGTAAGATCTTTCGTAGTAGGGTTTGTCAATTCCGGTCAAAATTCCTGGTTTTGAATCCTGATTCACGGTGATAGTCTTTTTGCCCTTGAGAATGGGTTCAAATTTATCCCTAATAATCCATTTTCCATCCTCACGGATAAGGAATTTTATTCTGAAAAAATGACTTTTTTCCCCAAGACGTGAAATTATCACTGCTGCTTTTTCATCATTCATGGTAGCGTCAACAACACCATCAATTCGAAATGTTGACCAACAATAAGATGCTCCATCACGCTTGAATTCATTAAAACAGTCTCTGATGGCTTTATCAAGAATTTTATTCTTGGGTGTATTAGAAACTATATCAAGATTGAATTGAGCATCTTTCCATGGTAATTTCTTGTTACGTTTTTTAGGTCTATCGCGATTAAATCTAGGATTAATTTTCAATAATCTCTTAAACTCTCTCATGTTTCTGTCTACTACACGTTTTTTGGGTCTATCGCGATTAAATCTATGATTAATATTCAATAATCTCTTAAACTCTTTCATGTTTCCGTCTCTTGGACGTTTGTTACGTTTTTTGGGTTTATCGATATTAAATTTAGGATTAATTTTCAATAATCTCTTAAACTCCTTCATGTTTCCGTCTCTTGGACGTTTGTTTCCGTCTCTTGGACGTTTGGGTCTATCGAGATTAATTTTCAATAATCTCTTAAACTCCCTCATGTTTCCGTCTATTGGACGTTTTTTGGGTTTATCGATATTAAATTTAGGATTAATTTTCAATAATCTCTTAAACTCTCTATCAGTATTGAATTTAGCATTTTTCGAAGTCACTCTCTTGAACTCCCTCATGCTATACTAAAACAAGTGTCTAAATGAAAGATTTATGTATAATGAATCACTGCAATGGGTCAGTCATTGAATTAGACAAATAGTATAGTATACGAATGACCCAAGAATTCAGACCACACCCAGTGATTACAAATTATGAAGCATCCAGTGATGGTGTTGTAAGACACTGTATACTGAAGAACCCAGTTGGTGCTGACAATGGTATGGGGTATTTGGTGTTTAATGTTGGAAAGAAGATATATCGCAATCATCGTTTCGTATTTGAATGTTTTAATGGATTGATCAAAGATGGTTTTGTTATTGATCACAAGGATTCTAATCCAAAAAACAATTCTTTATCAAATCTGCAAGCTATCACACAAAGTGAGAATACCAAACGAGGAAAGACTGGGAAATACTCGAAAAAAGCGAAACCAGTAAAATCTTTGAATACAACAACTAACGAAGAGAAAATATTTAAATAAATATATGAAGCCGGTAAATTTTTCGATATTTGTAGAGCCTCGGTACAAAAAGTTGCATCGGGAATAACCAAGACGGCTATTTCAAAAAAGAGCGGACAAAAAGTTCAATTTAGTTATGTCTAATACTTCATATTTTTCAATTAGAGATATGTCATGTTATAGAATAATGAATTCTGAAAACATGAATAGCATCATAGTTGAAATTTTAAAATTGAAAAATCAGGATATTGAACTATCAGATGGGTTAAATCCTGATCAAATCAAGTCGGATTTTCAGGATATAGAATACGGGGTTAGCACTAACAAATACATGCTGCCAAAGAAATATGCACTCATCAAAAGAATTCAGAATTCTATTAGAGACTCTCTTGCATTTTCCAGTGACATCAGTATGTTTGTCCCGTTGTATTCTATCGTAGAGGGGATACGAAAAGAATTAGGTAACGAATACGAATTGAAAAAAGAAGTCAACTCTAAAATTAGAAACCTACGAGCATTAATTCAAGAAAATTGATTGCCCGACCCTTATCATTTTTTGATTGTGACCGTAAAATCTCAATGGGATTTTCATATTTTTTTTAGCACTTTTTGATTGAAATTATCAAAATCAGTGAATAAAAACTATTTCACACTGAATAAAATTCTAACAGCTTTTCTCTACGGAAAATCCCATGCAAAATCGACTACTTGACCCTACGTGGTTTTTTGATAAAAATCGATGAAAAATGACCAAAAGTCGCTGAAAACAGGCAAAAATTGATGAAAAATGGCTAAAAAAAATGATGAAAATCAATCCTAACAGCTTTTCTCTACGGAAAATCCCATGCAAAATCGACTACTTGACCGTAAAATCTCTTTGACATTTTCAACTGAAAACCACCAAAATGGCACGAAAACTGTCAAAATATCAGTGAAAAACCACCAAAATGGCACCAAAACTGTCAAAAAATCAGTGAAATCAGTGAATAAAAAATAAAAATATTTCACAGCAATAGAAAATAATATTTCATACTGAATAAAAAACTGGTGGACGATCAATGGAAAAGTGTGGAAAGTCACAGTATTATTTATTTTATATACAATTATGTGACTTTCCACAACCTTGATAGGATGAAATAACACTTCCATGACCTTATCAAAAATCATCTGACATGTCAAAAAATCGAATGTTGAAAGTGTCAGTATTATTTATTTTATTTACAATTATGACACTTTCAACATCATTGATAGAAGGTGTCTCACGATGAAATAACGCTTCCATGATCGTGTTAAAAATCATCCGACATGTCAAAAAAGTGGGAAAAAGTGTTTTACAATTGAAAAATTGTTTCTGATTTCAAATAATGGTCAATGAAGCATTAACAACCCGATTGGCTCGTGAACGATTAGATGCAATTAAGAGATTTGTACCAATTCGTGACTCTGTCAGGAATAAACTGCAACAACGACAGAGTTTACAAACTGATTTTGCTGCGGGGTCTGAAGAGTTGTTTAAACCAGTAACCACAGCAACGTACGGGGTAGAGCGTGCTATACTGGGAGATGATCCTGACGGTAAAAGAAAAGAAGAGGGTCTTATTTCTGTACTTGAAAAACTAGCAGCGAAAACTGAACAAACTGAACAAACTGAAAAAACTGAACCACCTACTAATCCGAAAAAAACGACTGTTCCTCTGTTGAATAAATTTACTGATAATGCTAAAACATTAATAAAACAATTTAATTTATTCAAACCAAAGGATTATCAAGCTTTTGGTGATTTTGCTGCTCAAAGCTATAATTCAAAAAAAGATTTTTTAAAGGACGAGTATAAGGATGATAGAATATCAAGTAATGATTGGTCCGATAATTTGTATAAACTAAATAAAGGGATTGGTCGTTTGAATAAGGATGAGATGGGGTACAAGGAATTTCAAAAGGGAATTAGTAATTATAAAAGAGAACAAATAGAAGAGCGACAACGAGAAATAGAAGAACGACAAGAACGAAAACGTCAAACACCAACACGGAGACAGACACGAAGACAAAAAAAACAAGAAGAACCTGATGATGATGATTATTTACAAAAAACGGATTTAGAAAAACTAGATGAAGCAACTGGTTATAGCGGAAGTGGATTAGGGACATGTCCTGATAGTGTTATCAATGATATATCACGATTAGATGTTTTAATCGGAGGATTCCGAGCTGGAAATAATTCACCGGAAATAATTAATGAAGCAGCTGATATCTGTAGACGGTTATTTGCCGGCGGTATCATGGATATCAAAACATATCGAGATTTCATTGACGAGTTAGCAAATGGGTATCACAGTGACTGAATAACAATTGACAAATTGTTTTACAATTGAAAAATTGTTTCTGATTTCAAATAATGATCATACATTACAATCATGATAAACCTATCCCCGTCTATGTAGTTAATTCACGGTTTCCAGTTTATAAAGCATACTATGGAGATGGTTTAGGCAATACCATTTTAGGATTCTTTTCAAGAATGGCCCCAAAAGTGATGCCGTTAGCTAAACAATTATCAATGAAAGCCATTGATGTTATTCGTGATAAGGGTATTGGTGCTGTTGGAGATCTTGCCGGAAAGGCATTTTCAACTGCGAAGAATAAAATAACATCATTAGTGAGGCGAAAAAAGAAACCGTTACCGTCTACAGCAGAAATGCCTGCAAGTGTTAGTAAAATAATAAATAACGCAGTAGATGAAAAATTAGCGTCGATGGCTTTAACCCCCGACCCAAATATGATAGCAAGAAGTGGCTTTAAAAAACTACGTCGATGAAAATCGCGATTTAGACTCTGATAAATAGAATAAAATGTTCAAAAAGTCACCTGATCCAGCATTTGATATAGACGCCCCAGTGCGCAAGGATGATTCTGTACGCGATTATCAATATTACGCCTATCATGCCATAGACTCAAATAGTCGATCAAGAATTGATCTTCAAGTCCATGATACCAGTAAATACTTTTTGCCCTGTGAAGCGTTTATCGAAATCGAAGGAGAAATTGTAACAACTGCTGAGACTCCTACTGTACCAGCACCGTATCTAGCTGGTACTCAAGTCGGTTTTGTCAATAATGGTATTATGGCGTTATTTGAGAGTGCAAAATATCTCATTGATGGAAAAGAAATTGAGTCGATAGATCGTAATGTTGATGTGGCTACAACAATAATCGGGCTAGCAAGATATTCTGATGATTATACAAGATCAGCAGGACCTTCTATGATGTTTGCAAAAGATGTTAAAAATACCGCTGGAGGAAATCAATTTGTTGTAAGACGACCAAAAAAACGTGATAATAGTGATGCTGAGGTCGAGGATATGATTATAAACAACGATGCTAATTTCAATCTAGGAGCTGCAACACGTATTTTAATGTTGGAAGGGCGGCGTAAATCATTTTCATGCGCGATTCCACTGCATCATATATTTGGATTCTGTAGAAACGTCAGAAAAGTTATCTACGGGGCGAAGCATACAGTATCGCTTGTACGAAAGAGTGATGATAATGACGCAATTTGGAGGATTCCAGCAGACAATGCAAATCCCAATGATGATGCCGGTAAAGTCAATTTAACAAAAATATCATTGTGGATGCCAGTGTTGACTCCAGCAATTACCGCAGAAGAACGATTACTATCATTTATGGGCCAGGGGGGAAAGTCGTTGTTGAGTTGGTTATCAGTGAGTACAGATGTGAAGCAATCAAATATCAACGGATTATTCACGTGGAATCTAGCATCAAAACAAGGTGTTTCTGCGCCACGTCATATATTTATTGCGTTACAGGATAACACACGAGTTGGCAATCAACTCTCCAGCCATATGATATTTGATCAGTTAGGTGTGAAAGACGTCTCACTGAGAATAAACGGCCAACAGGAACCATCTGAAGATATACAACTTAATTACACAGAAAATCATATTGCACGAGTTTATCATAGATTGGTGTCATTTATGGCACGTGATCAAAATGTGGATACCGGTCTACAAATATCACAATATGATTTTAAAAATCTGTATCCAATCTATTACTTTTCATTGGAACATCTTGATTTAACAAGACAATCTGTTGTTGATATACATTTTAGAGCTAATGTGACTCGTGGTGCTATTGCTAATTATAGAGCGGTTGCTGTCATTCTCAGTGATAAATCAATGCTACTTGAAGGTGTTGGAGGAAGAATGAGAGTGGTAGATGCCCCAGTAGAAAATCTTTGATTGATTTTCTCGATTTTTCATTGAAATTGTAAACGATTTAGAATCAATCTATTATGTATAATGTCATATAGTGTTATTAGTGTTGCGTTAACTCCTGGTCAAATCAAAAAATTGCAATCAGAATCGGCTAAAAAATGTGGAACCACAATCACGTTGAAACCTAATCAAATGACTGGTGGTGCAAATAAATTATCGCTGACAACTCGTCAAATAAAACATTTCAATGATGCACTTGTAGCAAAAAAAGGTGTGCAGATTACCCTTTCTGCGGCTGCTATCAAAAATATGATTAAAACAGGCGGTATATTTCCATTGTTAGCTGCAATACCAGCATTGATTGCAGCAGCAGCCCCAGCAGTGGCTAAAGCAGCGGCGTTAGGAGCCGTTGGTACTGCAGCAGGAATGGCGTTGAAAAAGGCAACTGGACAAGGATATAAAAAAAAGGGAAAGGGTCTAAGACTACCAGGAACCCCGTATTCATGGTACAGCGGGAGATCCGTTCACGGATCAGGCCTGAGAATCCCAGGAACGGTTTATTAATTGAGGAATCTTTGATGGTTCCCATGTCCAATTTTGATTTAATGGATGCTGCTAAAAAACTAGCGATTAAAAATTTCAGAGGTGTTTTTATGAAAGATCAATTACCACATCAGCCAAGCAAAACTGAAACAGGTATCATTAATCTCGATAACAGCACAGGACCGGGAACTCACTGGGTTGCATACGCTATTGATCCACGGGCAATCGTCTATTTTGATTCATATGGATTAGCCCCGCCAAAAGAGTTTATGCGTTATATAAAAAAATTTTCAATGAAGACTTGGTATTCTACGCTACCAACACAACAAATCAATGACCCACCAATATGCGGCAGCGAAGTATTAAATGTCCTTGATGCTATTTCAGCATCTAGAAAACCACCACACATTGTCGTAAATGAATACACTAGTAATCGCTTTTTAGAGAGAGGTGTATAAAATATCATGATTGATATTTGGGGAAGACCTCTGAAACCCAAACCCGATGACACTGCAACCGGTGATATAAAAAAAAATTAAAGATAAAATCGCTGAGACGTTAAATTTAACAAGTGTTGACCCGAATGAAATAGTTGTATTTCAGGACAAACATGGTAAATTGAAAACCAGTGATGTGTCGTTGGATGATATTTTAGTTAAACAACGACACGCAATCGAGAATACTATCGCGTTATTTTCGGATCAGGGTAAACTCAAACCGGGTGTACTTTTTTCAACGATTACAGACAGATTTAAAACTCTCAACGATGAGTTGAAAAATTCTGTGTTGGAACTAGCAACACTTCAATCTAAAACCGAAGAACACATAAAACAGTTTACCTCATTTCGTAGAAATATCATTGATAAATTTATTGGAACTACATTCGATAAAATTGAACTAAAACTCCCTGATATTAAAAAATCCATCGATGAGACGAAAATCTTCACCGAGGCCATCAAAAATGATTTTTCGAGGATGATAACAGTTATTGAAAAAACAAAAATTCCTCATGAGAAAACCAACAATGTAGTATACACAATCCAACACGGATCATTTGAGTGGACACCTACAAACAACAAATTAGATATCACTGCAACCGTTAAGGGTATTTATCGATTAACAATAGTGAGAACGACTCAATTTAATATTTCATCGTCGAGTTCATCCGGGGTCAATAATACGATTTCAACTATCATCGACAAGGATACAACTGAACAGTTCACGTTAATAGCTACTGATAAAAATTTGGTTAGGGTTTCAACAACATGGTATGTGGAATTCGTAGCAGATTTAAGTTGAAAATTGAAATCGTAATTGAAAACGCTAGCGTTTTTAAAATAAAAAATGATTTCATCATCGCAATATCGTTATGATCAGGTCAGAGAATTTCAAACTAGACTCAAAACCCTGTCTGAGGAGTATGCAATGAAAATTAAAAAATATCGCAGGAGAATTACCGCAATTGATGTTACCGTGTATTCAGTGAGTGGTGTAATCACCGGAGCTGGTATTATACTGTCTTCAGTAACAATGATGGCCCCGATAGCTGTTCCAATTTGCATTTCTGCGGCAACAACAATCGCTGGAATTATTTCAATAATCACAAAAAAATATCATCATGCAGCCAACGGAAACTACAAGACTACATAATTCAATTTCATGTTGTGTCCACTGCATGCTCGCAATTATCCTCATTGATATCGTCATCTCTCGATGATACAATTATATCAGAGAGTGAGTTTTCAGCGATGGTAGATATATATGATTCTGCGATGTCAAAATTAGAAATACAAAAACATGAGTATAATAACAATGACAACACCGATGGAATTGGAGAACACAAACCCGAAAACCAGAATGATCTCAATAACCTCAACGATATCAGATAGTGAGTTTTCAGTGATGGTACGTGTCTATGATTCCGCAATATCAAAATTAGAAATACATCATGAGTATAATAACAATGACAACACCGATGGAATTACTTCAACAATAGTGGAGAACACGAACCCAGTACAAACCAGCATGATCTCAATAACCTCAACGAATCCAGAATTCAGTGTGAATTTCCCCTCTCCGGTCCCAGTGAAGGAGATAGCGCTAGCAAAATTGCAAGTATACCATAGTTGGCCAAATATCAGATCAAAATCATTTGGTGGTCAACAACCGAATAATTCACTGGTATTTGCAAATAAGAATAAACCCGATGGAACTCCAGACTGGAACGTTGTTTCCATACCAACCGGATCATACCAAATCGAACAAATCAATAATGAATTAGCGCGTAGAATAAAATCGATTACTGGAAAAGAGTCAAAAATAGCTATAACGGTTCATGAGCCAACAATATCATCTGCCATTGAAATAAGCACAGAAGGATATGTCGTAGATATATATCAAAGCTCAATAAGGACCATACTAGGATGGCCTGAAATCCCACCCCGGGAAAAAACCGTTAAATTACCAGAACCACAAAAAACCGATTATATCACCGACAGGATAAAATCTGATAATCCAGTAAAAAGCTATAGCGATTATGACAAATTGTATTTTTTTATTGAATTGGTAGATCCTTCCACTAAGAAGATCTACCACTATCTTCGACCGGATGACATCACTGTAAATTTCGGAGCGATGAATAGCGATATTTCGTTGTTGTTTATATCCCTTAGATCCGGCACTCTCACCCGAGATGAATTTATCAGCGTTGTAGAAACATGTAACAAAATCATCAATGACATGGAAACATTTAATGCGCAAATCATTCAAGAGGTATTAGGTGACAGTAATCCTAAAACAAGAGATTTATTTGCAACAGACGATAAGATCCGCATAGAAGATATTCCAACATTCAAACTACCAGGATATAACGTACCACAACTAACAAAACATCTCAGTGACACCATCGATGAAGGTTTCAAAAAAATCCATGACAAATGGAAAAAAGCAACATCACAACCACAAACAACTATCCTGACACACAATAATGACCCAGATGATGGCGGCAGGCATATTGCTCCGTTCAATGTGAATATTTCATCGGTGATAGCAATCAATTTAGTATGTGACGTTATCGAAGGAAGCTATCAAATTAATCTCGAACGATCAAATCAAGCTCAGCAGGGATATATTTTGTATTCATTTGCACCAACAGCTCCTCCAGGGTTTCTAATTATTGAAGATCCAACTAATCCAGTCTATATGCGGTGTCATAATAATTCATTAACCAGAATTAATTTCAAACTCACAGATCAGTCAAATAATCTAATTGATTTACAAGGTGAAGTTTTACAAATTAGTCTGTTTGTAAAGTCGTAGTGATTTTCGTCCTATGACCCTAAGACCGGTTGAAAAGTTTTTACTCATTCAGGATATCATAATTTTTTGCCTGATTTCATTGATTTTTTTTTTGGACTGATTTCATTGATTTCATTGAATTTTTGATTTGATCCTAATCCATGAAAACTTGTATCCGATTCACCACATCTTGGCCGTAGAAGCCTGATTTCATTGAAAACTTGTTTAAAAATGTTGTCTGATTCGCCTCCTCTGCTGCTCAGTACAAACACTCTTTTCTTCACAGCACAAACAGTATATGTTCTACCCAGTATAAACACTCTCTTTTCTATATAACATAAACACCCTTGTTCAACTCATTCTTCAAAAGTACAATAATTGTTATGGTTGTGCTAGCAGCTTCAGGAATCATTTTTTCTCTTGTAATTAGTCGAAATGTAGCAGAAGTCCATTTCAGTGTTTTGTGTTAATATATCTGACGTAGTTGTATTATACTGATGACTAAGTATATCAACAAATAATACATCCATTTAGCTTAAAAAATAGCATCATTACTGTACATCATTACTGTACAAAATTGTTAAATCTTTAACATTCACTATTCTTCCATTGTTTACATTTTTCTTACATTGTTTACATCAGTCGGTAGCAGCTAATTGTACCTATATATCAAATGAAATAACACAAAATAATACTTCCAGGTACAATCTATTTATTAGGGTCATGATCATAGTATATTCACCAGTACATGTTGTTCAGTTTGTATTACTACATGGATTATATGGAATACAATTTGGAATTAGACCAACCTGTTTTAAACTGTATAGCAATTACCCTTCGTATCAGGTACAAAAGTTCCACATGATATCATTTATTTATTTAAATCTTTTAACTTGATTCACTATACTTGTATTTAATAGAAATAATAGCTTCCATTGCAATGCATAAATACTCAGAAGTAACATGTTGACCAGAACATTTGTAACCGTCCTTAATTTTGGTTTCCTAGGGACATGTACACAGCATCAAGATAAACAACAAGACAGCAATGATATCAATAAGTTCCCGTAAACCCTGAATTTAGCGCAAACTTTCCAACCGAGATTCCAATAAAGGGAATTGCGTTTTCTCATTTACGAGATTTACGAGGATACTACAGTTGGCTAAATATCCGGTCAAGACCATTCAGGGGTCTACAATCGAATAATTCTCTGTGTTTGCAAATTAATAATATCGGATGGAACTCCCGATTGGATAGTTATTTTAATACTAACCAGCAGTTATCAGATCGAGCAAATCAATGACGAATTTCAACGTAGAAATAAATATATTACAAGAAAAGAATCACAAATGGCTAGTACAGTTTACGATCCAATTTTTTCAGCCGCGATAGAGATAAACTCTCCCTATTACGCCGTGGATATCTATCAGTCATCTATCAGATCAGTGTTAGGATGGCCTGCTGTTGCCCCGCCGAAACCCCCACCAAATACCTGAACTAACCCGGGTTGAAATTTCCACGGTTAATAAACGCCAGTATCGTGATTATACTCCAGTCTAGGTAAAACTATTAGAACTGGGTGATATCCTTGTCACTAAACTTATATTCTTCGGCAATTATGAAGCCTTTAGATTTTAGAGAAGAGAGTCTGCGCCTGTGTGGGGAAACGACGTATTTAATCTTGATCCATATATTTAAAAATACGCAAACAACAACTAGATATTTTGAGTCAGTATGTTACAGAATATCGCCTTGATTTGTCGTAGTCACGAGATAATATTATCAAACAAATAGAAAAATTAAATAAAATTGTATTTGGTGCTGAATTTATTCATCAAAGACTCAATACAAACGGTAATTAACGCAAATGACATAAATAAACAACGTCTTAGCAAGTACTCGATAACAGAGGCAGATCTACCGAATGTTAAGCATGCTGATTATACCCCAGACGAGTTAGTTAAATCAATGTTATCGTCGGTGAGTTTTTTCTAAAACACTAACTGACTGGAGATAGATAACACCACCCCAGGATAACAGTATCCGATACAACAATGGACAACAAACAAGGATAATAATGTGATATTTCGCCGGGAATCGTAAATATAACCTCAACAATCGCAGTCAATCTTGTATGAGGCAGTTATCAAATAATTACTGACATATCGAATCAGGGTATATTTTGTATACAGTCACACCTCACGTACCTCCTGGATATTTGATTCATAAAAAAACATTAATAAAATCATTCTACGATGTCATTATTTACGACAATAAATTTCAAACTTACTGACCAAAATCCGGTAACTTGCTGAACCTAAGTTGGGTGATTATCTACATTTGAATCTCTACACAAAATCTTAACATATACGAAAAAAGATATTTGAGAGATAATGCTGATCTAGGAATTTATTTTTTAGTAAAATTAATAAGATTGCAATTTTCTTTGACATTCTTTATCTAGGAACTCATTTTTCTCTTCTTCCTATCTTCCTGAGTTGACATTCCAACAAAAGTTCTCATAAAAGTTGGAGAAGACAACATCATGAATACAGGTGTCACGCGTATAACTATAATCCACGAGAGAGCCTCGCAACAACATCTTTGCTATCATGAGATATCACGCCGTCAGCTATACTACGTGAACTCAGGAATGACAGAACAACTCTTCTGTGATTTTTGTATTTTTCGCCCACACGAAGGGTCAGTTCTAAGACATCAGCACCAATATCATTACATTGGGAATAAGAACAAGTACAACTAAGACGTTTACCAGCATACAATGCATTTTGCCGATGAGAATTCTTCTTGTAGTATCATTTGAAACATCCCACATGTCGAACGTATATATACCTAGTCCAGTGCTGAAATCAAGCTCCCTGCAATCCAGACTGAAATACATCTATGCCATAGACCCAGATTTCCATTGACCTAACAGCACTATCTCCGCCAGACCCAGAGTCAACGACAGCCGGTATTCACAGTGACTTGAACTTGTATAATTTGAACTCTTTCATTATTACAGACAAAACGTGTATTGTTTACTATTTCTTTAATATACAATTCATTCATGCGATTAATATTTCTGGAATGTGGTAATTCACACACAGGTATGTTTTTTGCTCTATATTAATTTGTTTCTTATAATACAAATAGTATAAGGTTATTGCGTTAATTGATATTCCTAAAGAACTGATCTAATTTTTGCTGTATTTCTTATGTAGTAACATAATTCTTGCTTATATCTACTACAGTCAAAATTCCTCACAGTTGTAATGTTTTGCCTACAGAGCTTGAATGAAACAACTGACGTTTCTTGTATCCTTTGCCTACGCTATCAAAAACCCTGTTCGTACTGAAATCTGAAACCACCGTATAACATAGTATTACCGTATTTACCTATCTGAGGGAGAATCGTAAATTCCGCCTTGCCGTCTCAAACTTATTGACTTCAGATGTTTTTGTTTGTCAGCCAAATGGTTCGACAATGTTTTAGAGGTTTCTCTCTCACAATTTTCATACAATTGTATGAATGTCTGTACCTTATGGTACGTACTGTAGGAACGGCTCTAATGCCTACCTCTCAGCCAGTAGAAGACGTGCTTTTCCGTCACTGGTTTCGCAACATCAATTGATGTTCTCGTAAATGTATGTTGAAATGATATAAAATAGTCAAAGTGTCCTAGCGATTACTCGAATCCGAGTTCACGTAATGCATAGCTCTCACAATATGAGCAGTTATTGGTCTATATACGGCCAGCTTCTGAGTCAAAATTTGTTTGAAACGATACGGCAATACATTCTCTTTACTTTGTCACAGATAACGTTGATAATACACGTACATTTCAAAGCTACACTAGATCATACGGTATCAAACGATTAAATTATATTTTCACTTACTGTTCTTAGGTTAATTCAAAGGCGATACATATTTCATACACGCACAGGTCAAAGTTTGATTGCAAGTGGACATACATTATGGTTATCAAGGCTATAACAACATTATATTGTCAGTTTTCTAACTCTCGATTAATACTAAATTTTTACGCCATTTTCTTTGCAACCATTCTTACTTCAAAGCTACTGTTAATTCTTTGTTGAACTAGGAAGATCATCTCAATATCGGCTTACTAGCATTATTCATACGAACAAGAATTTATTCAGTGCACATGGCTGAAGCAATCTAATAACGTAGTCACCCATACATATGTTCTGCTGATGTTATGCAAATAAATATATAAGAGAATAAGAGACAAAAGAGGGAAAAAAGAGTAAACTAAAATAGAAAAAGAAAAATAAAGATACCAAGAACTGCATGCAACTATTTTGTGTTACAATCGTCTGACAAGACTAGATTATATGTAGGTTTTGTAGAATGTTATATTGTAAAGCTGTTAAGTTACGTAAACTTTTAAATTTTTATTTAATGTCGTACCACGTTACGTTACTGTATTTTATGAAGGTGTCTTCTTTTTTAACTGCGGCGAACGAAATGAATATTAATTGATGAATTTGTTTTGCAAATTTATATTCTGATGGCAGTGTGTGTGTATATATATATATATATATATATATATATATATATATATATATATATATATATATATATATATATACTAATTTTAGCTCTTGCGTGTATTCGAAATAAAAAAGAATTTTTTTCAGAATTTAATTCATCAGATATTTTGATATCATTTTTTAAATTAGTAATAGCAGAAATTAAAGCATTAATATTTTTAAAATTCATTATATTATAAACAGATATTTAAAGAAAAATAATTCAACAAAACAATAAACACTAATAATGATAAGCGGTTATCTCTAATGGGGAATGATCCTTCATACAAGGCCTTTCGTATGGCCCAACATTCTTTCTGAATGCAGTATGAGATATCTTTCTCTAGGATTTTTCGTACAACGTCTTTCGTATGGAATCGCATCACAATTATTATTTCCAGTTAGTACCCACGAATGTAGTTCTAGTCTATTTTTAGAACATTTTTTCCTGTCTCATTTTGGTGGTAATAGAAGAGTTATATTGATCATTTTTTGGTAGGGATTTAAAGCTAATTGTTTATTCTTGAGAATATGAGCTCAGAGAGTGGTTGTCTGTGTGTATTTTGGTGACAGTGCACATTGAGTAATAAGGCCTTGATGATGATCAGGAAGTGAAATCTTGTGTTCTGTTTACATGCTGCTCTGTTTACAGTGCAGCCGCTCAAAAAAATGCCGGTGAACCCTTGACAAGAACTTCACCGTGAAGTCATCTTTGGATGTATTTTAGATTAACATATGATTTGTATTGATTATCACAGTTGAACTGTCAGTAGTGAGAAATATCTGTAGATAACATATAGTAAAATTAATTGTGACGTATGTCCTTATGACCCGACATTCTTTATGAATGCTGTAAGGGGCATCTTTCCTTAGGATCTTCACACAAGGTCTTTCTTATGGCCCAACATTCTTTCTAAATTCTGTTTGGGGCATCTTTCACAAAGATCCTTCACACAAGGTCTTTCTTATGACTCGACATTCGTTGAATGATGTATGGGGCATCCGTCCTCCTTGAATCTAGAGATGGAAAGCATATTATACTACTGTTTAATTTTGCCTTTCAATTTCATGCACATCTCTCCCAAGATCAAATCCCGGGTAGAGTGCAAAATCGCACTCAAAATCACACTCACCACGTTATCTGAATGTGATGAGGAAGATGTACACGAAACGCTAAAGGGTTGGCGCCCCCATCTTTCAATGAAAAACCGCTATTATGCAACCGTCGATAATATATTCGATACATGGATTCGAACCACTGACATGCAGTACGAAAATTATACGCATTAGCAATGTATTACGTTCCAATCTTACAAATATACGTTTCAGAAACTATGATAAAGTTACCTCTATGCTGGACTGCTACAGACAGCGTGAATTAAGTTATGTTTCTGAACACACACACACACACACACACACACACACACATATATATATATATATATATTTCAACCTTGACAGAGTAGGTTGAAATATACTTGTATCTCTGTTTAACAGATCCAGAAGTATTGTACAAAAATGTAACGAAACGTTTTTCTGCTTTGATTTTATTTGTTAGAAACCATAAATTTCCATCAACTAAATTAATTGATTACTTTGACAAAATGAATTGCAATTTACGGAGACAGATCTAGAGTTATCTCCCTTACACCAGTTCTTTGACAGTAACAAGGGAGGTAGCTACTAAATTACTGAAGGAAAATGCCTGACAATTGTTATCTCTCTTTCTTATAATACTGAAATATCGGAAATAATTAATTATTCTATCTCTCTTATATATGTCGCCAAACTGTGACATATGCCATAGAATAAAAAAAAATTAAATAAATAACTAGTGATACAGAACGACTTAATTACTCTATCGGACGTAGCCTAGCTTGACAATTATCTCTAAAAGTAAAGAAATCTTATCTTTTGATTCTATTTCTTTGAAAAAGCAGATCTGGTTATATCTTCTGCGACATATTTTACAGCATTCGAGTGAATATCAAAATATTTGGCAACTGCATTCACTTCTTGAAATATTCATTCTTTGCTGTGCTAGTCTCTGTATTTATATATTTAATAACCCTCAATGCAACTGTTGAACATCTCCCAGTTTTACCACATAGAGAGTTATGACTGCGTGATACCTCGTAAATTAATCAACGAGTTATCAAGTTTTATACCGTTGATATGATCGATCCCAAGACATTTTGACTACTCTGTGGAAACATAAGTAAACGAATTTATGTGGGAAATAATGTTTATTTCCTTTCGTATTAATTTTGAGATAACCAGTCATATTAACTATACCGACTGTTTGTTTTTATCTTCTATCTACAGTGCTTGACGATACAATCACGATGTTCTTCGTAATTCTTGATGATATGATGTCTCACAAATTCTTTTTGATCCATTTATATAGCTAAATTCTAAAACGTCTCGCGTGCACAAACTAACCCACACGGATTTATAACGATACATTTACAGCAGAATTTCATGATCCACGAGATCAAAGGCTTTCCTGAAGTCAAGGAAGCAATCCCAGACATATGTCCGTTAATCATTTACTTGAGCCAAAGATCAATTAATGTGGTAAATTCTGTTTGGCATGAGTGATGCTTTCTATATCATGACTATTAAATAGAGTTTACTTCCAAAAATGTATAGACCTGATTGGCTACATGCTTGTCAAATAAATTTGACAATACAGGTATCATTTATATTGGGTTGTAATTCCCTGGATCCTTCTTTTCTCCTTTCTTAAATGTAGGTGTGACCTTTGCACATTTCAGTGTTTCTGGAAAATAACCACTCAGTTTACATTATGGACTTTGATATTACTGGTGCAGCAATTTTAAAACTTCGTGAACCAATACCTTCCAATCCCCAGAGGAGTTATTAATAATCACATTAATTAGCATATCAAAAACAACAGCTTCGCTAATATTAGATATTGAAAAATAATTATCATTAGTAATTTTAGCTCCATTAAATAACAGAAAAGCTCCAAGTTCAATTGGGATGTTAGTCTAGTTCTGAATTATGTTACTGAAGTTGTTTATGAAGAAATTGTTGAACATTTCCACAATGTCTTGTACAGATCTTGCTATTTCAAAATGTTCTTAAGTATACGGGGAAGACAACTGTTTGTTTTTTTGTTGTTGGTGGTTTCAGCTCTTTTTAGATGCTTCCATGTTGTCTTGGTACTATTACTTTCATCAATAGCCCTATTATAGCAATTCGCTTTTGCCTTAAATATCAAGTGCTTAGTTTTATTCCTCCACTTTCTATAGCTTTTCATGTCTTTCGCCTTGTGGAAATTATCTCTTAGGTGCCTAGCTTCATTGCTCTCAGGGGTAATCCATTTGGGTGTAATTTGGTACTTAACCTGTTTGTTTTAACTGGGGCATGCTTGTCAAAAATTCCATTGAACATCCGATACCATTTGTATAAGGCAGTATTGACATCAGCTATATTGCAGACATATTGGAAGGGTTTGCAAACTGAATCATTTAAGAACATTTCCCAATTAAACTCTTTAAAGTTCCTGAATGGTATTCCCATGTGTTGTCCAGTTTTAGATGATTCCGGAATATGTCTAGTTAAACAGACTGGGTAGTGGTCACACAGTGCATACAATGGCACATTTATTTCGCACTACTCTTTTCAGGTTTGTTAGTATACACATGATCAATGATGGAAGCACTTTTCGTAATTCTTGATGATATGATGTCTCACAAATTCTTTTTGATCCATTTATATAGCTAAATTCTAAAACGTCTCGCGTGCACAAACTAACCCACACGGATTTATAACAATAAATGTATATGATCCTAGATCACTATATCGAATAGGTATTGACACAATCTTTAGTAAATTTACTGCAGAAAAGAGGGCTCGACCTCGAATAAGTGTAATAAAGGGTGTTCTCACGCGCATAATCCAAAAAACTACGACGACAAAAACATTAACAAAATTAACTAAACCCCAAGAGAGACTCTTGGAGAGAGACTTGAATAGTTATAGACTTCGGTTGTGGTGTTATTGGCTTACTTTCTTTCGTTTTTGTACGACGCCTTAGTTTAGCAAATAGAACCTTCTACACAAGGGTCGGTTCACAATCTCTCCTGCTTCTCTTGGCATCTTGTATTCTACTTTCAGCTACTAATTTATATACAAGAAACAATAACAATAAAAATACATATATCAATAAATGCAATGAAATAAGAAACGACAATTATCATGAAGTGATTGTAACTAGATACAGATGTTAAACACTGTATTTTCTCCTGCAGCTGTAACTTTAGTGTATTGAGTTGCACTTTTGTTTTCCTTATTTCTAAGTTCATTGGACTAAGATGCAAGTCTGATGGTCTCATTCTCTTTATTTATTTATATTGTTATAATTTTTGCCTCAATTTCATTGCAAAACTCACTAAAATTGATCACAAAACATCATTTTTGGTTATGTTCCATGCAAAATTGATCAATAAATCCCAAAAACATTTTGAGAATCACTGGGGTTTTAACCGTTCGATAAATAGAAATCAGACATTATCTATGATAAATTTAACTAACGTAGGCTTTAAAAATCTTATTAAATTTGACAAGTTTTCACTAAAATCACACAATATCTTCTGTAAAAGATCAGATAAAAAATAAAATATTTCTGTGTATGGATTTAGTTATATTAGGTCACTCAATAATCCGAAGAATTAGATAATAATTTTATCCGATCAAATTTTATTCAGGAATGTCTGGTTTATATAAATAATAATAATAATAATAATAATAATAATAATAATAATAATAATAATAATAATAATAATAATAATTCTTTATCTATAGAGGTTACTCATAAGAAAAGGACTAATATCCTTTGATGCCCTTTTATGGAGAGTATAACAATGCACATTATATGAAGATATCAATAACTGATGTTTATTTTAACATGTTTAGTATTAAAATACCAAATTCCATTATCTATTAGAAACACATACATACTCATGATATCTCTTCTTAAATACTCTAATATTGTCAGTAGATTTACAATGTAGTGGAATCTTGTTCCACATAAATGCTGTTCTTAGTTTTGGTGCTCGACGGTTTCCATGTGATATTGATCTCAATTGGTATTGTGCTGAAAAAGGCATGAATAAATCCTGAAGATAATCAGGTGAAGTCCCTTGTAGACATTTATATAAAAGAACTGCCTTGTGAAAATATATCCTGTCATATATTTAAAATTACGCATGCTGCTCGTTTCTAAAGTTTAGAAGTCTGTCAAGATCAGATTTAGCACAGTTTCCCCATACATTTGAACAATAATCCATTGTTGGATAAATATATTGCTTTTTGTATAGATTACGCGTTTTCAAGAGTAAATATTACTTCATTATGCTTAGTAGGGCAATTTTTGATGAGTGTTTTACAAAGCTTAACAATATGCTCATTCCAACTATTATCTAGGGACACATCTACAAGCCTTTCATGTTTGACATTTTCTAATGGATGAGTATTTATTGCAAGAGACAGCTCTGTGTTCCCTGACTTGTGTAGCTTTCGTGATATCCCTAAAATCATACATTGTGTTTTACTTTCGTTAATTACCATCCTATTTTGTTGTCCCCAGTTTTGGACTATAATAAGGTCTGAGTTTAATCATGTTTGTTTAACTTCAGTATCAGAACTAGATGTGTATAAGGTTGCATCGTCTGCAAACAAATCTTTATTTGTGGATTTATTATTTAATGGTAAAATCACTGATATAGATAAGGAAAAGGAGATGGCCTAAAACTGAGCCTTGAGGGAGCCCTGAATGAATAGTTCTAGTCTGGGAGCTAATATTGCCATTATTGCTTACTTGTTGAGACCTTTGGTTCAGGTATGATCTAAACCAGCTTAATGACGGATTGTCGAACTTGTAACTGTTCATATCTTGCAGCAGAATTTCATGATCCGCGAGATCAACGGCTTTCCTGAAGTCGATGAAGCAATCCCAGACATATGTCCGTTAATCATTTATTTGAGCCAAAGATCAATTAATGTGGTAAATTATGTTTGGCATGAGTGGTGCTTTCTATATCATGACTATTAAATAGAGTTTGCTTCAAAAAATGTATAGACCTGATTGGCTACATGCTTGTCAAATAAATTTGACAATACAGGTATCATTTATATTGGGTTGTAATTCCCTGGATCCTTCTTTGCTCCTTTCTTAAAGATAGGTGTGACCTTTGCACATGTCAGTGTTGCTGGAAAATAACCACACAGTTTACTCAAGTTTATTATATACATTATGGACTTTGATATTACTGGTGCAGCAATTTTAAAACTTCGTGGACCAATACCTTCCAATCCCCAGAGGAGTTATTAATAATCACATTAATTAGCATATCAAAAACATCAGCATCGCTAATATTAGGTATTGGAAAATAATTATCATTAGTAATTTTAGCTCCATTAAATGACAAAGAAAGCTCCAAGTTCAATTGGGATGTTAGTCTAGTTCTGAATTATGTTACTGAAGATGTTTGTGAAGAAATTGTTGAACATTTCCACAATGTCTTGTACAGATCTTGCTATGTCAAAATGTGCTTAAGTCTACGGGAAGACAACTGTTTTGGTTGGTTTCAGCTCTTGTTAGATGCTTCCATATTGTCTTGGTACTATTACTTTCATCAATAGCCCTATTATAGCAATTCGCTTTTGCCTGAAATATCAAGTGCTTAGATTTATTCCTCCACTTTCTATAGCTTTTCATGTATTTTGTCTTGTGTAAATTATCTCTTAGGTGCCTAGCTTCATTGCTCTCAGGGGTAATCCATTTAGGTGTAATTTGGTATTTAACCTGTTTATTTTAACTGGGGCATGCTTGTCAAAAATTCCATTGAACATTCGATACCATTTGACTAAGGCAGTATTGACATAAGCTATATTGCAGCCATATTGGAAGGGTTTACAAACTCAATAATTTAAGAACATTTCCACATCAAACTCTTTAAAGTTCCTGAATGGTATTCCCATGTGTTGTCCAGTTTTAGATGATTCCGGAATATGTCTAGTTAAACAGACTGGGTAGTGGTCACACAGTGCATACAATGGCACATTTATTTCACACTACTTTTTTCAGGTTTGTTAGTATACACATGATCAATGATGGAAGCACTTTTATATGTTACTCTAGTTGTTTTTTTAAAAACTAATTGAGTATAATTGTAAGTTTTAAAGTTACTTATCCATATTAATGGTGGAGTTTTCATGTAGTCAATGTCACAATCACCTCGTATGATAGTTTCTAAATCTTCCTTTAGTAATGCTTTTTGAATGTGCACCTCAAATATATCAATCCTATCAGCTGTCTAACTAGGTGGCCTGTAAACTGAACATACGAGTATTGGCTTTGATTGGGCAAGGGTTACTTCAATACAGATACTCTATACCTACCCCCAATAGTCTCTAGATCAACACGTATGTTATAACTAATGAAACTGTCTACATAGAGAAGAACACCCCATCCCCATGGATTCCTTGTATTTTCTTTCACAGTTGATCCCTTGTATTTGGAGAGCCAAATCATCAGTATTATCAAAAAGGAAGCTTTCACGTAGACACAGAATATTGACCGATCTATTTTGCTGTAATATTAACTTTATCGCATTCAGTTTAAAGAGGATGTATTGCATATTTAGGTTGAGGACTTGCAGACCTCTATTGAGGAGGGCGAAGACATTACAATTTTGATCAGAGGATTGGCTTTCAGACAAGGTTGTATTCAATATATTGCTTTATGACTTGACAGGTTTCTTTTCATTGCCTTAATTATTTTCATAAAGGCATTAAGAAGATAACATACAAGATCCATATGTTGTACCATGACCACATGTACTGGATTCATGAGAATGTTCCATATGTAACTGATTTTCATACCTACAATAAGACATTGATATATTAGACACTTGAGAAGCCTCATAAGTATAAGTAACTTAAACAGTATCATATAATTGTTTACATGTTAACAAGATGCACTTTATACGCAAATCAGATGGTGTGAAACCTGTTTCTAGAATTCTAATTATTACATTGAAAGGTATACACATTATTACTCATTTTGTTGCTGGATATGTGCCGCGTGTGTGTCTGTACATCAGTGCCTTCAAAATATTGGTATGTGAGCAACTTTTGTTTATGTCCTAGTTCGTTACAGAGATGGCAAATAATCTGTTTTCCATGCAGACACCGCTGTGTTACATGACCTGCTCCCAACAATACAGTCAGTTTTCTAACTCGTGTCTAACCTATTTTATAAGTCTTATGTACTAGTCTATATTTCTCAGGAACATGACAGTAACTCTGTTGGATAAGTGAATTCGGTCTCACTAGTATAATTGTTGGTTCACTGGATTGTCCTTGAAGAAGGTCCTGAATGTGGAACAAAGAGTATTTGGACATTTTCACACAACGTACTTATGGTATCATTTAGTGGAGTCATATAAGTACATCCCTTCTTGGCGGTAGACACGAGATGATTACTTTACACACTGTTTGTATACCTGATGACATACAACAAGCTTGCATAAACATCCTCAATGCCCTTTAAAGATTGGCCATTACTGTAATTATTGTCACCAATGAGAAGAATTATATATATGATATGGTGACATTTCCATTTCCAATATATTTTCTGCAATAGTATTGATGGTTGCATCTTTGTGGAGTTTTACGTCAGTTTCATTTACTCCTCTTGTTCTTACTCCTTAGATTATGGATGATCGGATGAGAAAGATTTGTCTTTAATTATGTTGCTGATTTTGACAAGTGGGGGATTCACTTGCATCGCTTTGACTTTGATTTCCATAACTAGATTAACTGAGAGTTTGGACACTGCTATATTTAGCATTTCCATTTTATCCTTGCTGTGGCTAATTGGAAGTTATCTTTAGAGCAGTTCCTTCTGTACCTGGATTTGATAAAGTTAAGGACCAGTCATTGTATCGCCGGATTTTTGTAACTAATTGCGAATATTATTTAATATCGTTGACATTGTAACACCGGGTTTAATTTGTCCATTACTATTTAACACCGCTATGTTGTTTTCGGTTGCGCCATTAGTTATTATGATAATTTCTTGTATTGAAAGATTACTTCTTTATATATTCAGATATTCCGTCAGTTTTTGGTTTTTATTTAGAGGAAGATCTTCCGTAAATATCTGACATTTGTAAGATCTGTTTAAAACGATAGCGTTTACTTGTATAACCATGCACGACTTTATGGTGATGTTTGGTTCATTTTGATACAGCATTAGGTACAGCAGTTCCTTCATGGCCACGTACTGCCGGATCAGTTATTGTCTGTGTTGGTAATGTTGAAAAGATCTGGTAAAAGAATAATCGGTGAATTTACTCAAGGTGATGCATATGACCATAAGCGATATAATGCACGACTAATTTTAGATTATGCTGAATACGATTTTATAATCGCAGATGTAACAGCGAAACATACTTGCAAATCCAGAGTGCCAACTTGTCTGACGGGGAAAGATTTGGTACAATTGTTTGTTATATTGATGACATCTCTCCTCAGTACAGACATCTAAAATCATCTATGCTCGCGTGTTTCTATAAACGTGCTATGAATGATAAATAGATTCACTGACATCGCAGTTAGAGTTGCGAAATATTCATTTTATATCAATAGCAATAGAATCAGTGCGTACGTACGCATGTATGTATATATGTGTGTGTGTGTGCGTGCGTGTGTGTGTGTGTATGTATGTATGTATGTTTTTGATATTGCAGGGTTTAACACCATTTTTCAGCACATAATAGGCTATACATGTCGGCCAGTTCAAATGGCTGAGGAAGAACCCTGGAAACCCTGGAAAAACTCCGGAAAGAACCACCAACATTTTCATTTTAAAATCGGGTGTTCAAAAAACATCGTTTTCTTAAGATTGCAGACGAACGGGCATTATCGTATTTTTTTCTCCAGACGCGACTTTTCAAGCCCTATCTACTGCTGTCTTGCACTTGCTCATTTCGGCGCTTTTAGCGATTTGCTTTCCCCACAGTTTTATTCCACTTACGGACGAACGGACAGAGCTATTCTATACAGATTTCACTGCTACTTGTGTACGATCCTAGGTCGCACTTAAAGATATCCCTTAGTATGTTATGTTGTATGTATGTAGGTACTATGCTATATTACATGTATTTATGTATTATATATTTTTAGTAGGTAGGATTAGCACATGCTGGTATGCCATTGTCCTACCATTAAAACTCACGGCAAATACGTTTGTAATAGCTGTCAATTCTTATAAACTTAATGCTTCTAATATCATATTATATTGAACTGATTATTGATACTAGATAACACAAATGGTACATACATACATACATACATACATACATACATACATACATACATACATACATACATACATACATACATACATACATACATACATACATACATACATACTTGTCTCCCTCTCCCATGGCAATGATATTTTTTAAGATCCAGATGTGCTTGGCTAAAAAATAGTGCTATTCTTTCTCAACGCCGAGTTTCCGGTGGGTAGTACTTTAACATGATGTTAGTTTCAGTTTGGAACAGGTGCTCAGAGGCGTAGCGAGGGGGGGGGGGGCGGGGGGTACATATGTCCCCGGGCGCCAAGGTACAGGGGCGCCAAAATGAGGCTTGCAACGTTACATTATAATAAGAAAACAACGGTAATAAATCTGTCACAAGATCGCTGGGGCGCCAATTTTATAGTTTGTCCCCGGGCGCAAAATATCATCGCTACGCCTCTGCAGGTGCTTCAATGATGCTAAGCAATCGCACGAGCTGCATGTATTTAACAGATGCAAATACGGTTTCATCATTAAACAGAATAAGTCGATAGGCTATATGTATGTATGTATGTATGTATGTATGTATGTATGTATGTATGTATGTATGTATGTATGTATGTATGTATGTATGTATGTATGTATGTATGTATGTATGTATGTATGTATGTATGTATGTATGTATGTAGGGTTTAAAGCCATTTTTCAGCACACGATAGGCTATACATGGCGGCCAGTATTAATGGCGGAGGAAGAACCCGGGAAAAAAACCAGAAACACTCACCGACATTTTCATTTTAACAGATCGGTTTGGTCCAAAAACATCGTTTTCTTAAGATTACAGACGAACGTACATTATCGAATTTTTTTTTCAGACGACTTTTTAAGCCCTTACTACTGCTATCTTGCATTTGCTGCTCGCAGCGTTTTCAGCGAATGACCCTTCCCACGGACGGTTTTCTTTCTCTTACAGACGAACGGGTAGAGCTTATTCCATGCAGATTTCACTGCTACTTGTGTATGGTCCAGGCCGGTACAATCCTAGGTCGCACTTGAAGATAGCCCTTTTGTATGTTATATTGTATGTATACAATATGTGTGTATGTAGGTACTATGCTATATTGCATGTATTTATGTATTATAAATTTTTAGCATGTAGGATTAGCACATGTTATTATATCATAGTCCTACCATTAAAACTCACGGCGAATATTATACGTTTGTAATAGCTGTCAATGTCACATAATTAGGCGAAAACTACAAACCAGTTTCACCATTTTTGTTTCGTCGTACATGCGTTACCTGGGGTGAATAAGTGTTTTTCAAGGTAAGCGACGTGTAACGACTTGCATGTGCCTGACTAGAAATCGCTTGAAGTCAGGAACATTATAATCACGGGGTTCATGGGAATTTTGCCCTGAATTCTGCTCACCTATTTGGGGACATATAAGGCAGAATATTTCTAAAAAGATTACGAGTCAAAAGTATCTTGTCAAAGGAGAGATAGCTCGTCATTCTTTCTCCAGCCAAAGGGGTAAGTGTTAAATTTATATTTCGTTTTATTTACAGTGAAATTTATTCAGTTTATCATTTCATGTTATGATGCCTTTATTACAATGCAGATTTAAACCGTTGAATATTTGGAATTACTAGTCACTATTAGACCTTAAATGCAATAGCGTAATCTAAATTTTAGATTGTTTTAGAAACAATTATTATTAGTTTGGTTTCTTTATTGTAGCTGAATGGGATTGATTGTGCCGTGATTGTGCCGTGATTATGCTGTTTAATTGTGCCATTTGATTGTGCGATCAAATTGAGGTATCTGACTGTCTGTCTGTCAGATTGTCTGTCCGTCTACGTTTGGATCTGGCGTGAACAGGAGGTCATGATGTCTGAGGATATCTGTCGAGATGTGTAAATATCCGGAAATCTAGAAGTCTAAATGTCCGAGTGTCGGAGCTGTCTAGAGGTGTAAACGTCCGGGGTAGCATCTAAGTGTTTGGGACCGGTGGTTCTAGTAGGTGCTGTATGCTATCTGTACGTATAACTGTAGTGGATCCGTGAAGGGCAAGCGGTCGATAAAAGTATTGGGTCAACCCTAGGTATTCGGAGAAGCTGTGCGGCGATTCAACAGTTGGTGAATCGTACGGTTGTACAGGGTCGAGACGCATGTGTATTTCAATTGTGGTTACAATTGAATACATTGTTATATTTACACTTAGTTACTTTGAATCACAGTAGTATTCCAAGGGATTACATGAATCTCGATAACAGTTAGTAACTTGATTTAATACATGTAGATGTCTGTACTTGTTGTCGCAATCCATACGTGCAATACTATCGTTTGATGTTTGTATTTGTTATCGCAATTTATACGTGCGATAATATAACTTTTGTAGAGGTTCCATTTTATTTGAAATATTTGTGTAGTCCAGGAGGTTCCTTGGGTCTGTGTTTATTTTGTATTAATATTTATTTTTTTTTTAAATTGTGAAGTGGGTTGAACTCATGAGTTATTGTGTTGATACATCATTATTTTTCATTATTTATTTCATAAATTTACATCATATTTCACATATTGAGTTTGTGTTGTTCATTTAATCCACCAACCACTCGGTAACAATTCTGTTACAGTCAATTGTTATGAACTTAACGCTTCTAATATCATATTATATTGAACCGATTATTAATACTAGATAACATCAATGTTACATACATACATACATACATACATACATACATACATACATACATACATACATACATACATACATACATGTACATACATACATACATACATACATACATACATACATACATGTACATACATACATACATGTACATACATACATACATGTACATACATACATACATGTACATCATAATATCCTTTAATAGTCAATCTATTTGTGAAGGGCCTGACTTTACATTTTTCTCAATCGATGGTAAATCCAAATCGTTGATAGACCATATACTATTGCATAAAAGCAAATTCGATTTAGTGGTTAAGGCCGAAATAATTGATGACCATCCTTTGAATATTTCAGATCATCATCCTGTAAAAATAGAGTTGGTCATTCCTTTTGCATATAATACAATCATGACTGACAAACATATAATTCCCTCCAGAAATTGGAAGAAAGCATCGGCAGAACAAATAAATAGGTATAAGGAAGCAATACTCAATGCATTTTTAGCGCAACTGCATATGGCAGAACTAGTGACAAATGTTGATATTGAAAGTATTATTCAAGACACGGTAAAGATCTTACATGACGCAGCTTCTAGGTTTCTGCCCATAAAAAGGTTTTGCCCGTACGCTAACCCCTATTGGAAACTACTAAACGTAAAAAAGTTTCATACAGAAATGAGGTTGAAACGTAGGGTATGGATCTCTCATGGTAGGTCAAGAGGATGGGAATTTCAGTCATACGCGAACTATAAGAAAGCGAAGAAACTGTTTGGAAAAGAGTTACTGAGAGCAAAAGAAATGTGTGATAGAGAACAGTTCAGTGAGCTTGAAAAGGCTGCAGAGCTCGATATTTCCACTTTCTATAAGTTTAAACGGAATAAAAGACATAAACGTGATTACATATACGAAATTGAATCTAACGGAAAAATCGTACGCGACCACGACTCTATAAGAGATTTATGGGCAAATCATTTTTCCAACTTGTCACTACCTGACAATACCCATCTGTACGATAGGAATCATTACCAGATGGTCTTAGCAGAGGTTAAAAAACAGAGTATAGAAACCCATAATGAATGACACGTTTAAGGGAGTGACCAGTTCTGTTTTATTTGCGGGCAAATTGTCCAAATATTTCAATATTAAGCAGGGTGTAGGGCAGGGTCGTATCTTGTCCGCTTGGTTCTGTCTCGTTATGATAGACGATTTGATCACTGATTTAGATCACACTTTGCGAGGCCTAAATCTTGTCGATCTCCACCTGCCGTGTGTCTTATTAGCGGATGACACAACTGTAATGGCTAATTCGCATCATTCGATGCAGCATCTGCTCAATACAATCTCTAATTATGCGAAAAGGTGGAGATTGAAATATAACGCAGATAAAAGTTGCTGCATCCTCTTTACAAACAAAAGAAGAACTGATATCCCTTCTTTTCTATTCAACAAATCGCCAATTCCAGTAGCCAAAAGTAAGAAATATGCCGGCATACCTCTAAAGTACAACTTTAAACCTAATGACGCGATAAAAGAAGCATGCGATAAAGGTAAACACTTATTAAACTCTTATTTTATTGGTATCAGAGACGGGGGAATGAACCCTCTAACAAGTATGAAAATCTGGAAAAGAATCATTCTACCCGCAGTCCTATATGGATGTGAATTATGGTCGAATATGACAAGCACCAATATAGAAGAACTTGAGCTATGACCAATATAGAAGAACTTGAGCTATGTCAGAGATATGCAGCGCGACGTATGCAAGCTTTCGATAAATATTCGCCCACAGAGGCAACGTGTAGTACCTTAGGACTCTGGTAAATGGAAGCATACATAGATAAGATGAAATTGTGTTTTTTCAACCGGCTGTGTAGGGGCGATTGGACTCTTATCTGGAAAAAAAGATTTTCAGTTTGCGCTTATGTCAGTACTTGACCAACCCACTAACACAGACGGGGTTTATAGCAGATATTGACAAAATATTCAAGAAATATGGTATGGGAAGTGTTCTCTTAGACTATGCAGTAAGAGTACAAACCCAAGGTAAACTTGTTTGGAATCGGTATATTATTGATAATATTCAAAAACTTGAAGAATCAACCTGGAATACAGATATTGAGCTAAGGGGCGATTTAATTCACTTCAGAAACATTCATTTGGACTTAAAACCAAGCAGTATATGGTTTCTTGGGCGTAAATTTCCATCTATGTTATGGCCTCTCTCTGAAATTGTGAAACTATATATCATACCTGTTGGAAAAGTTATGATATGCAAATTGACTGACAACAGAGCGAAACATCTTATCTTAGGTTGTGAAATGCTACTCGAAGAACAAAACGTCTTCTTTGAGAGGGTGATTGACACTTTAGAGGTGAGAGAATGGGTTATTTTATTCAATCAAGAAGTCGATATACTATTGGAGGCACTTCTTGGAAGCAGAGTAGATTCCTTGTCGTCTATCGACGATGACGTATGGGATAAACTCATGTTGATAACGGCAAAAAGCATAACCTCATTTTACAATAAAATGCATGCTCTACTCTCAAACAACATGTCATATCATAACAGCAATATACAGTAGTTAAAGGTCACCTGCCACCTATTTTGTAAAAAACTGCAATATCATTATAGTCATAATAGAAATGCATCTGTTATATATGTACACCATACAAATGTTTAATTAGACTAAAAAATCTATTTTTTAAATGAAAAATTTTACTCGGCAATCTCCATAAACAATCGGTAATTTCCGTGTGCCAAAGACGGATATGACGTACATTTATCCCTTCGGTTCAACCTAGCCATTCATGCGTTGAATTTCCCCGCGTATATGTCTATCATCTGTGTGATACATTTTAAAGATCGTGATTTTCTACAACAAATATGGTGCACTGTGTTGCTTACGGATGTAACCAAAAGAGCGATGATGGGACAAAAGGGTTCTTTCTTTTTCCGAAAGACCATGTTTACCGGAAAAAATGGATTGAAACTGTTGGGTCCAATAGAGAGAGGGATGGGAAAGTTGTACCGTTTGTACCAACTGCAACATCCCGCTTGTGCATACGGCATTTTGAGGACAGTTGCTTTTTACACCCTCCTTCCGTGATGGTATCAATTGGTGTTCAAATGAAATTGAATTTGTTAAAGACGGCAGTGCCTACAATTTTCCCAGAGACTGTCGAATATAAGAAGAAAACCCTTCCGTCACCAGAGAAGTTTGGACCACCTAAATCCCGTAGAAAGCTCTATGGTGCATATGAGAAGAGGGATAGAAAGAGGGTAAGTAAAATACATCTAATAAAGATTACAGTACAGCATTGTTATTGCAGATGTAAAATATTAATGTTTACAAAAATCATAATTTCTGAATGTGTAAATTGTTGATCTCGAAGAAACTATTTAGCATTATTATACCGATTATGAACTCGAAATATAAGGTATTAGTGTATGAAGTTTATCATTACAGTAGGTGTACAAATCTGTTGAATCAGTGTCTGGTTGAGTGTTTCTGCAGAAATCAAGGCTGTTATGATTGTACATACAGTCCTGTCAACAATTATCACTCGAATTTAATAAATGAAACTTAATTCAAATGTAATAATTGTTACTACTAAAATAAAACAGTGGTAAACTTATCACATTTGACATAAATAATCACTGTGGTCAGTTTTCATAGAGTGCTTGATAAACTGGGTTCAGTATCATTTTATTTTGATTTGTAGACTCTTGATGAACTGCTGGAAAAGCACGACTCCCAACAGGCTGAGGCTGCATCTGAAGAAAGACATCTCATTGAAGAGCAGCTTCGTATGGAGGAGCTACTTCAACAGGGACGGAAACACGAGAGTCACACTCCTCTGAATTATCAAATCGGTCTTGATTTCCAGCATGCATCATCAGACCATATGTCAAGAGGCTCTCAAACAACAGAGGTAAAAAACACTACAATTACATTTTGATTACTATATTTTTCTTTGCACAACTGTTTGCAAACACAAAATAAAACTCCCATGCACAAATTCTGTTGTGATCATATGTTTTAAATTTGGATGTGACAATAAATCCAGGCTGGAAATTTCATATATTATGGGTAAAAGATGCACAAAATATAAATTACTATGGTAATTTGTTCGCATGAAGTTTTAAAATGACGAGACTTCACTTTGATTGTTGAGTACGATGCATTTTTGATAATTTACTTCATTTGTGGCATATTAATAATAAAACGTGTATTCACAAATATATATCAAGATCTGAATAAAAAGTGAATAATCCAAAAGAATTCTGCTTAGTGGTCTTCAGAAAGAAAAGGCATATACATTTTTATACAGTTGAGCATATGACATTTGTGCTCACTTGTCCCTCATGCACTAGTCTTGCCACAAGAAAGTTCAAAGAATTGTGGAACTAATTTTGATGTAAAGTTTGAATTTGATGATATTAGATATTCATCACTATTCATGGATTTTTAATTTTTCTTTCAAGAGTTTTCTGCATAGGCCCACAGTGAACAAGGCATCCCAGGTCAAGCCTCAACAAAGGGAAGTTGGTATGACAGCATTGCCAGAGATGAAATCAGTTGCATGTGGCCCAGATGAACTATCATACTTTGTTGACAAAAGTTTCCAGTTTCCAGACCTTGATGACCATCCAGTGGTAGAAGAGGAGGAAACTTTCTTTGATGCGGATGAGTGCAGAGACTTAGTCGACAGTAACGAAACTGATCCAGACTGGGAACCAGATGGTGGAGATGCTGATATGGATTATGAGGAAGAAGAACAAGCATGGTATGTGATAAAGTAACATGTACTTTAGTTTTGATCAGTTCACATTCAAAATCAGAGAACAATTTGTATGTAAATAACTATTATGTGAATAAAGAACATTTACAATATTGTGTTGTAAAGGATTATGAAGCTCGGTAATCTATGTTATTGCCTAAAAGCAGAAGGTAGTTGACTATTTTTTTTCTTCTTTCAGTGATGAAACACTTGAAGAAGAGGTAAATACTTTGAAGGAAGCTAAATATATAGTGCATGAGAGCTGCTTGAGACAACTTTTACTTTTGTACTTCGTTTGTGGCAGTACTTGTCATGTGATAAAAAAGAAATTGATGGGAACAATGGTTATGTTAGAGGCGGTTTGTGAACATGGACACAGTAAACTTTGGAGCAGTCAGCCACTAATTCGAAACACTCCAACTATGAACCTTCTCATGTCTGGGGCAATTATGTTCAGTGGAGCATCACCATCAAAAGTTTTGAACATTTTCATGTTTCTCAATTTGCAAATGGTAGCAGGTAGAACATATGCAAGGTTTCAAAAATCATTTGTTTTACCTGCCATTTCAAATGCATGGGAAAGAACTCAGAGAGAAATATTGAGAGAATGCAGAGGCAGACCTATTTAAATTGGAGGTGATGCTAGATGCTGTTCCCCGGGTCATTCGGCTAAATATGGTAGTTATACCATTATGGATCTGCAAACTGGGCTTGTGTTGGCTGTGGAGCTAGTGCAGGTATAATCACTATGAATGTATTTTTTATAATACGATATTGATTCAAAGGCTGTTGCATGGAAACTTCAGTTACTGGTCATTTAAAATTGATAATATTTTACTGAGTGAATGCTGAATAGAAACTAATGATATATGTATTTAATTAAAAACTGTTATATCTACCATAACATACATTCTGTTCACAATAAGATAACGTGCAGTTGACATTTTGTAACGTTTAGCATACTTTAGCAACATTTGCACACTAATTTGTACCCCTGAAAAACAAAACAACATAAGCAAATTCATAGTACATTAGCATGCTGTCATACAATTCAAAGAACAAAACATGTATTAGTCTTAAAAACATGTCATTTTTCATAGAGTAATGAGGTGAAAAATTCTAATGCAATGGAGTTGGAGGGTTTGAAGAGGGCACTACGGAGGATAGATGATTCTGGTGTCTCCATCACCGACATCACAACAGACCGGCATATACAGGTTAAGCGCTACCTGAGGGAGGAACAGAAAACAATTAACCACTGGTTCGATGGGTGGCATCTTGCAAAAAGTTAGCAAAGTTTAAGTCCTATGAATTTGTTTTAAAAGACAATTGTTATTTTGACAGATTTTAGTGGCACACATAATTTATTTGATGAAAATTGCATTCATTCATATCCAGCATACAAATAAAAAAAGCTGCATAAATAGATTTGCTTGGAAGACCTGTAAGCTACCACTGCACAGAGTGTGTTTTTGAAAATTCCTCTTTATATTGATATGCTAACAAACTTGCCTACTAAATTTCATTTATTTCATATATGCAGTGGTTTGTCCTAACTTTGCTATTTATAATTTTTTATAATTCTAAATTTTAAATGTAAAAGATAATTTGATAATTATTTTCTTGGCCTGAAATGCAGTTAAGTAATTTGTACATAGAACTAACAACATTAAGTTATTTTGTTCCAGATATGAAAAAACAGCTTTGCAGAAGAAGGGGTGTGAAATTATTAGTCAGTGGACACAGTCTATATCAAATCACCTATACTACTGTGCAGCATCTAGTGGTGGTGATGGTGCTGCAGTGGAACATAAATGGATGTCAATTGTTAATCATGTGACCAACAAACATGAAGGTCATGGTGAAAAATTCCCATATTGTCTCCATGGCCCTATAGAACGGAACTGGATCAAAGCCGGTAATATTAAAAAGAATTTCTTATGCTTTACAGTAACTCATTTACCATAAGGCAATGTTATGAAAATTAAATTATAAAAAATACCTTGCACTTTTAAATTGGAAAAACATATATTGTCAGTAACAATGCTTGTGTCTGACATGTTTTTAGTTCCTGTTTACATATTTATGATTTAATTGTTGCATACTTCTAATAATGCAAACTTCTGGCAGATTGTTTGAAACAATATGGTGTCTGTTGCAGTTAAGAATTACAAGCATTTATAATATGTAGTAGCAATGCACTTGTCATTTCAGGCTCTAAGGCACACAAAGAACTAGAACTTCTGATATCAAAACGAGAACTGCCGAATGACATCCGCAAACTCTCCCCAGCAGAACAGACCTCACAGCTTGAGGCACAACACAAGGTTGTCTGTCAGTTTGCCCCAAAGTTTGTGAGCTTCTCCTATCCAGGAATGAAACAAAGGTAAGGAAATATTGATCACTTTGTATTATGTTCAGCAATTACTATAGAAGATGCAGTACAATAGTGCTATTGAGAATTCAAATAAAAGTATTTTCCTGTCATCTTGCTGTGATAGTTTTGAATTCAGCATTACAAAATGATAAAAAAGTTAAACTAGCTATGAACTAAATCTTGAAAGACACTTTATTTTGAATATATAGATATATAAACTGCGTTGAAAAAACTAAATCTCTTATCATTCTTGTAAGCTGCATTTGGCAGCTCTACACACATGCTGCAATGCAGACAGAGTTCAGGCTGTGAACAATGACGAACAGTTGAGGTTTAAGTTGTCATACCCCAAACACAAGGCTGGTCACCATGTGCTGAAGTTGGTGAAGGAAGATTGTTCCTATGGTTAGTGCTTAAATACAATCTTTATGTACTACATAGTTATTATGTAGTTTAATTTCACAGTGTAAAGTTTTCTTATAGCTACTGGATAAATAACTTATAATCATGCAACTAATGTACACAATAACAATACTTCTCACCAAAAATACTACTAAATTTATGCAAAAATGAATTTGCCTAATATCTAAAACTTCTATGAATAATCACTTTCATGGCCTTGTGATACAGTATATTAATTTATCATATCTTAAGATATTTTAGAAATCTAAAATTGTCTTGTTTAAGAATGAATATTCATAAGTTCTTTTCTTTTAAACAGAATATGTGGCTACTCTGTTGGATGAATTAATCATTCTTCGTCAAAAATACAATTCTCACAGAGAGGCACAAGAGGAATCTTCAAGGCATCTCCAGTCACCACCACCTCTCATCAGCACAGCCAATAAAGTTCTCAAAGAAGACGCCATCACCATGCACAGATCAAGATTTTGCAGTCAGAAGTCTCTGGCGTACTCAAACCCTTTGTAGTTGTCCGAAGGAAACCTGGTTCTGATGGCATTCACAGTACATGCTGGTAGTACCCGTCTGTCATATTTGGCAAGTCTGTTCCATATCCAGCGAGCAAGGTGTCGATAGGCAATATGCCTGTACACTCTGTCATATAAAAAAGAAAGAAATGAACTGTCAGCTGAGTTTTACTGACAAGTTTAAACACTTATTGGATGATTGAATAAATTAAATATATCAAAACTTTGTTTATTATATTTTGTTCTTTTCTGTATTTTGTATTATTTTTAAAAAAAAATTTGCTGTGATATAACATGTACTTGTAAATCGACAGTTGAATTATGAAACAATTAACTTACTCGTGTACTGGCTCCTCATCACCCATGGGTCCATTGGCCTGTAGAAATTCATAGAACGACACTTCTATAACATCTGGGTTGAGACAATTTCCCAGGAACCCTTCATGCTGAGTAATGCAGTCAGAAACCGATTCCAGCTTACACTGCAGTTCATCATACTCTTTACAGCAAATGGACTCTAGCTGTGTCTCCATAGGATGACAGTTGTTACACAAGCACCTAAAAGTGAAAATATTTTTACCTATTGGCTCCAAAATAAAATTAACATAATTTTCAGCCTAAAAAAGGGGCTAAAATATTGCTTTTAAAATAACATGCTAAAGGAAAGAAGTGTAAGAAAATACTACTTTCACTGAGACACAATTCACAATTTTTAGGTTGAAACTAATGGAACAAAATATTCCTTTTTTCTGGTAAAATTGGAGGAGTGCTTCAGAGGGAGTAAATGATTTTTGCAACATGCTAAAAAGTCTAATAGAAGTTAATATGGGAATTATATTTGTGAAACACAATTTTGTATGGCTTGCTCCAGGTAAAAATTTATCACAAAATGATGTCACTTTTGGGGGGGAAAAGGGTGTGTGTGGCTTTTTAAAATGCCAATTAGAGTATTTGATCCTAATGATGTGATGTTGCATGTAATCCATAATCCTGCACTTTAAAAGATGACATGTAGGCAATTTTTTTTTGTTTTAACAAAATTGTCTCGATAAAGAATTTTGTTCGTTAGAAGATCATGAAGGACAGTAAAGGATTGGGAACATTGCTGCAATTTTATCTAGCTTGAGCAATGAATTATGTTACCAAGAAAGAATGACAGCAAAGCTAGTCTAAGAAATATTAAAGTCAAAAGAGTAATGCGCTAGTGTAATATTAACTTTCTCCGTAGAAAACATGAAAAATGAGACAGTACAATAAATTGTGACAATCCTTATATTTCTATTCCGCAAGAAGATACTGCAGCTTGCCGTAGATTACGGAGTTTTTAACACGCGTATGTATCAATGTATGTGTATACTGTATTTGGAATCACACCACAATTAATACTTCCAGTTCAGTACCCACGAATGTAGTTCCAGTCTATTTTTAGAACATTTTTTCCTCTCTCATTTTGGTGGTGGTAGAAGAGTTATATTGATGCATATTTGGTATGGATTTAAATGTAATTGTTTATTCTTGAGAATATGAGCAGAGAGAGTGGTTGTCAGTGTGTAATTTGTCGACAGTGCACATGGAGTAATAAGGCCTTGGTGATGATCCGGAAGTGAAATATGTGTTCTGTTTACATGCTGCTCTGTTTACAGTGCAGCAGCTCAAAAAAATGCCGATCAACCCTTAACAAGAATTTCACCGTGAAGTCATCTTTGGAGGTATTTTAGATTAACATATGATTTGTATTGATTGTCACACTGTGGAAAGGTCAGTACTGAGAAATATATGTAGAGAACATATAGTAAAATTAATTGTGGTCTATGTCCTGTACAGGCAGTATTGATGAAACTTTAATATGCTATAAAATTTTTAATATTAATGATAAACACATGAAATTTGTAGGTGTTATATATATTAACATTTAAAATAGAAAAATGCCATTAGAATTTAAAAACTAATTTTATTTTTTAAAATTTTAATAATTTTTTTTTTAAAAATTAAAAAATTAAAATTTGCCCCTAAAAATGCACATAGATAATATTTTTGGAAATTATATCAAATGATATCAGCATGTTTATACTTTTACACCATATACAAGCTACAATGATGGATATTTGTCAAATTTTGTCAGAGAAAATATCTTTGTAAGTCAAAATGAGACATACATTTAAAATGTATGAAAGACAGATTCTATTTTGTATTGATCATTCAAACTATTTATTAGGGGTCCAATCAGATAATTTATGTGTTTATGATGGGGTGACTTCCTGAGTAACACATATATGCTTATATAGCCTTTAGTAATTGTTAACAAATATAGTTACAGGGTGTTTAGTGAGAGGACAGTGATGAAAACTTCATACTAGAACCTACTCAAGTTCTCTACTAAATCAGTTTAAATTTTCTGAAAATTAAATGCAGGCTGAAGGGATAAAATATACTTCCCACATGTATATTTACCCTTGGATGTAAGAAAACAGCAAAATGATGTAAGGTGAACACAAAATGCATTCAATTTTATTGTTCAGTTTGGTTAAGATATTGATTAGTGAAACGCGGCATTGTGGCCTGTATGATGTTATGTGAATTCTAATGATCTATCTTAATTTATGCATTGTTAATTGCTAATAATATTTGCTAACTGACACTCTAAAGATTGCATAAGATATATTCAAACAGATATTTTGAGTTTAACTGTGTACAACTGATCTTAGCATGGTTACATATCCCACATGAACAAATATCCACATATTTTACAATGTTTGGGATCCACAGTTCACATTCAGTATATCATATAGGCTGACATTGTACCTACAGTGAATCTGTAAGACACATTTTTGGCTGTGTGCACTAAATGTATCCCAAAATGTTATTTTTTTTCATTAATATGCCCATGTATGGTAACATATTTCAATTCAGTACTTGGATAGAGTGCGGTATTGCATTATCAGCTGATATCTGATTCTATTGAACCATTGAGGTTAATAATTGGTATCAAACACCCTTAAAAATACACTTTAAATGTTCAAACAGATCATTGGAATTATTTTTGCACATTTGATCATAACAATTACATTGTATATGTCCCACATATGCAAATTTCCATTCTTGTTTACAAGTTTTGGGGATCAGAATTTCACATTTAGTTTATGATATAGGATGTATTGGTACCTGTAGTTGATATGTGTGGCCACATTTAGCTGTATTCTCTTGCAATATCCAGAATTATTATTTCCCTCATGAATAAGATTGCTTATAGTAATATATTCTTTTTTACTACATTGTCGCTTGACTTTCCTGTATACTGGCATGTACTAATGTTTCCACCAATGATCAAACCTCACCTACCCGCATTTCCTTAAAGTTTGTGATGCATAGTCTACCTGATTAGTTATTTCACCTGTGCATGACCAGATATGCTTATAGAAACTTCATATACTTTTAGGATGAATTTATTACTTTAATACATGACTATTAATTCACATTTCTGAGTGTCACTCTGTCAAGTTTAATATTTATTTCCTATGCTTGCAGCCTGAATGTTATTTGTAAATCACTATATATAACACATTTTAACTTCATTTGCATACATCTTACTGTTTTCTAGATATAAGTGAAACATTTTATATCTTTTCAGGTCTAGGCTGGTATCTGGAACAAAGTGTTAGTGGTGGATCAGCTTGGAAGCTCTCCAGTAGTCAGGTGGTGATAGCAAGGTTTCATAAGGACATATGCAGTGTACTGCCATAAGTGATCATGATATCACAACACTAATATAAAGCACCTCAAGGATATGGCTTAGATCTTCATGAGAGAGATTAGCACCATTGTTCAGTAAAGTAAAGCCTGCCTAAAAGCTGTATTTTCCTATCTTATAGTCGCTTTTTGTAGTTATCGACACTGAAATGTAATGCAATTTTCCTATAAAACATGGAAGTGGTCCCATCAGATGTTTAAATCTGAGTGCACTATTAGTTATTCAAATAACTGCCTATATACCTGACACAATAAATATGGAACATAGCACTTATTGTTGCTTCTTTAGTGTGTACACCTATATGCCCCTTGACAGGCATATTGCGGTTTGTTGCTAAAATCACTATGAGTCATGCTACTTCATTACCCCTGGGAAAATTGTTCCCAGTTACACAGACCCAAACCACCATTTATTTTAAAGACCATTGATTGATCAACTTTTCTGTCTAAACTTTGACAAAATCTGTTTTCAAACTTTTATGAAAATTTAATTTTTCAATAAAATTTAGTTTATAAATTTAAATGTTTATTTAAATTTCCATTAAAATTTTAAATGATCCAAATGTATAAACTTTAAACATATTTTCAGACAGGCCTCATCTTGTAGTACAATTAGGTTTTTACAGCATTGAAAAAGTCCTATAAATAAGGAAGATATAGCAAATTTAGTTTTGGTTTCTCAAGAACACATGGATCAGCACAGTCACCCTGTATAACACCAGCACTACACACTTTCCAGCAGGTGTCACATGACTTGTATGCAAGGAAATTCAAAAAGACTTCATGTATAAAGTTCAAATAGGTGTGGCATTCAAATATAAAAGTTTTACTAAAATTTGCCCCAAAAAGTTGGGCGTACCCACGAATGTAGTTCCAGTCTATTTTTAGAACATTTTTTCCTCTCTCATTTTGGTGGTGGTAGAAGAGTTATATTGATGCATATTTGGTATGGATTTAAAGGTAATTGTTTATTCTTGAGAATATGAGCAGAGAGAGTGGTTGTCAGTGTGTAATTTGGCGACAGTGCACATGGAGTAATAAGGCCTTGGTGATGATCCGGAAGTGAAATATGTGTTCTGTTTACATGCTGCTCTGTTTACAGTGCAGCAGCTCAAAAAAATGCCGATCAACCCTTGACAAGAATTTCACCGTGAAGTCATCTTTGGAGGTATTTTAGATTAACATATGATTTGTATTGATTGTCACACTGTGGAAAGGTCAGTACTGAGAAATATATGTAGAGAACATATAGTAAAATTAATTGTGGTCTTTGTCCATTTGTACCCTGCAGTAAATATCCGTTGGTGTCTAATAATTGTACCGAACACGGCGCAGAATCTGTGTTTTTAAAGTTACCGGATTCAGCAACAGTCGTAAATATTTGAAGTGTGATGACGTCATCAACCGTTATATCTACTACCACATTTTTTACTACATATTTCTGTTCTGTAAATTTAAATAATATTATAAAATGATACAATCTGAAATAAAAAGCAAGATGAACATTTTAACTTGAGAAATTACTTTCATCATGTTATTCAGCGTATTTACTGCAGGGTAGAAATTGGTAAAGAATGGGCTACTTCCGGCCGGAGATCAGCCTACATTGGCTAATGTGACCGTACTTGTGAAGAAAAAAAGGTTAATTCGCCGGTTGGATTCAGGACATGGTCATTTAAGAGCTATGCGTAGGTAAGTAACTGTCTTTTGAATGCATGTGTAAGTTTTTAAGTCTTCTTGCGATTCTGAAGCGATAAAAGACTCGTGAGAAAATGTCGAATCGAGCGAATGGTTGTGGTCACGCTTGCATTCCTTGTGTCTATATATATATGTTATTGTTAAGGGTATTTCATTTTGTCAGACATTTCGCCGCACTTTATTGATAAAACGTCAGACTCCTGTGTTCCCAACTATGTTTGCTAATACTTCATCGTTCCCGTGTTGCTCGCTATCCATTTCGTCAGACTCAGAATCCGATGATTCGGCTTCCTCTTCGTTGTTGGCTGGCATAGGCTCATACATATAAGGCTGAACTGTAAAATCGTTTTCAATAGTTTCATCTAAAAGTTTCCCTTCCATAGTCTGTAGCGTTCGTTTTCAACAACATGAAGCGTGTACTTTCTCTTCTGGTAATAAATGTACGTCATTTCCGGTTGGCGTCCTCTATAGGTGGGAAATCTTACCTAAGGGGAGTTAACAGCGTGCGATGCTTATTTTTCGAGTAATTAAATTATTATATCATCTTTACACTTTATAATTTTTAAAATCTTTATGTGCGAGTATGACTACTTTTACAAGTGTAATGCAAATCTGATATAAATAAAAAAAATGTCAGAGTATGGCAGGTGACCTTTAAGCTAAATAAATAAATTAATTAATTTAGAAAAAACAAGCAAAAACAAAAGGCCATCCTGTTCTTGTCAAATTCCGCAATTTTGTTGTATGACAGATCACGGAGATATAATGCTTTCTGTCTTATATAATATAAGAATGTCACCTTTTGCTATCTTTTTTCATTTGAGAATGGTTTCATGTTGTTCCACACATATATGTATAGATGTGTGTATGTGTATGTGTGTATGTACGTTTATGTATGTGTATATATATATATATATATATATATATATATATATATATATATATATATATGCATAATCACACATGTCATGTAGAAAGAACTACATTGATAATTACACTGGTATACGTTTCACCACTTTTTATTTTTTTTATACACTTGTCTGTTGTATTTCATGGTTTTGTATTATCTTGAATTTGATTAATCTGATGTAATCTCTGTTGAAGAAGAAATAAAGTCAGTCAGTTAGTCATACATACATACATACATACATACATACATACATACATACATACATACATACATACATACATACATACATACATACAACTTCGTAACCTCAATGACTATGCATCGAAGTGGAGACTGCGGTACAATGCTGATAAAAGCAATATTGTCATATTTTCGAAGAAGAAAATCACACAGAAATCTATGTTCATGCTTGGAGATAAATTGATTCCTATAGTGTCCTCTAGAACCTACGCTGGGGTTACTCTCTCCGCAGATCTCTCCAATACTGCTGCAGTAAAAAATGCTTGTGATAAAGGAAGGTCAGTATTTTATTCCATTGTAGGGACTGGCATTGGAAAGGGTGGAATGAATCCAATTAATAGTGCTAAAATATAGTCAAAAATAGTACTAACTGCATTGACATATGGATGTGAATTGTGGTCCAGCCTGAGCCAGTCACAGGTATACGATCTTGAAGTATGTCAAAAAAAGGCGGCAAGAAGAATTATAGGTCTCGATCAGCGCTCTTGTACAGAAACAACAATTAGCAGTCTTGGACTGTGGACCATTGAGGGTTATGTGGACAAAATCAAGCTTGGCTTCTTCAATAAAATCTGCAGAGCTAAAGGTTCATTTGTATGGAAAATTATATTCCACAGAAGAATCCTTGACTTCTTGATACATAAGAGCGAGAGCATAGGGTGTGTTAAAGATATATATCGTGTTCTTTTGAAATACCAGCTTGGCGGGTTTTTCCACCTATACGTGAACACTCTACATTCTACCCCGAAATCGGCATGGAGGAGTAATATTGAAATGGCAGTTCACTGCTGCGAAGAATCATTGTGGAGATCTAAACTTGAAATGAGACCTGAACTTTTACATTAGGCAAGTTTCCATACTAGTCTTCTACCACTTGCAGTTTGGAAACTTGGTAAATGTGTTCCTAATAAAACTTGGACTTTTCGCTAACATTGCTTATTTAACTATGTGTCCCATTACAATAGAGAAGAAAAATAATTGTTAACTCTGCAAGAGATTGATTATAGACAGAACCAAGCATATGTTACTATTCTGCAACGCCCTAAATGACGAGCTTAACACTGTTTAAAAAAATAATAGATACCATCGACATCCTAGACTCCCACTGGCTTTTATGCCAGGACAATGACACCCTACTTTATATCCTTTTGGGCAAGAAAGTGGACATCTTTGATTCTATGGATGATCAATCATGGCAGACATTCATGTGTGTGGTGGCTGATGGAATATACACAATTTACAGAAGAGCACATGAACTTGTAAATGATATCCCATAGTATGCTTATTCAGTAAATTAAGGAAATGGACCCAATTCATTTATATCTAATAAATAACTCGCATGTTCTTTAAGTGAATAAGAACATGATAATTAATTTAAATCGTTTTAGTTGAATGTAAATAATTACAATTCCATTATTTCCCCTCTCTTAATCTATGTTGCGTATATAACTCGTTTGCAATGAGTTATCTCATGTATGTGTTTTGACATTAAGTTCTCTTTGCTTTTTTTGCTATATAGTGTACTGTAAGTAATTTAATCACAAACTATGTTCATAACTTTTTGTATTTACGAAACATTAACTGAATGAAATCTCTTCTAAAGAGGAAATAAAGAAAGTCAGTCATACATACATACATACATACATACATACATACATACATACATACATACATACATACATACATACATACATACATACATACATACATACATGCCACTCACATATTTCCAATAGGAAGAGAGACCAAACAGACTTATATTTCTCTCATCAAAAGACCTCTCGATTTAGTTGAGATTGCCCTTAAATTAAATCCTTAGCATATTTTGCACATATTGTAATAAAAAATATGTCAATTTATAAAAGAGTTTTTGAAAAAGCTTTCAGAATGTGGCAAATATTCGCGAATGGTTAATCAGTAACAGAGATATGGTACATACTGTATGTGTACTTGAAAACAAACGATATTTTAGCGATTTCCTTATTCATTAAAGAATTTAGAAAAATGTTACACCTCCGAAATCACATAAATGAAAATGATTCTCGCTTTAAGAACCATAATTCGAATTAACCACCATACATACATACATACATACATACGTATATACGTACATACATACCGCTTTAAGAACCATGATTCGAATTAACCATTAAACCTGAACGAGATAACATAAGATAACTTTATTGGAGGTTATGTCTTTTAAAGCACACCCTACGAAAACCGCCAACCAGTATCACTGGGCAGGCGCTGAGGTGGAACCCACAAGGCAAGCGGAAGAGAGGCCGTCCAAGAAACACCTGGCGACGCAACCTCCAGGCTGACACCACCAAGATGTGCTACACCTGGAACCAGCTAGAAAAAATGGCACAGGACAGAGGACTCTGGAGATCTGTAGTTGGCGGCCCATACCATGATAGGAGTGACGGGCAGTGAATGAATGAATGATGTCTTTTAAAACATTTTGGAATCTTTTCTTCAAATCAAATTACTACAGACAGACTAACATCTAAGACAAAGGAAATAAATCCATATTCAGATTCAGAAAAGAAAGAGACTTTCTTTTAGAGAAGGAAAAGTATTTGCTTTGTTGAAACATCTAGGAGGTTATTGTAATACTGTCGGGGGGGGGGGGGTAATGTTGTTTTGCAAAAATTTGAAACTGTTTTATGGTGCGCAGAATAAAGTTAGGTTGCAGCTATTTAATCTTCGCAAATTGGTAGCTGAATATAATATAATTTTATGTTTGATCAGTTTAAGATAAAGGAATAAGATGTCAGAGTAAGGGGTGGGGGATAAGCAAATTTTGATTAGGCGAAAGTTTGATAAAGAATGGTTTTCAAAAGTCACTCATATGTTCCATTGCAGTCCTAATATATTTCATGTTTGTTAAGGGATAACCCAAGGACTTCACATTGTTGAATCCCTCCAAAACTACAGACGTACATGCTTAGGAATTTAATAAACAAATATTTATGTAATTTAATTATTCTTAAGATGAAAATGTCTTTCTTGAAAGCAAGTTTCCTCTGAAAATTTATAATCAAAGCTGATATTCCAATTCTGGTTTTAAAAAACTGTGTACGGAATCCGAATGCCGGCATGTCATACAATGAAACTCATAAGATAATGTTTTCCATTGAATCCTTGCCTAAATAATTGTTCATTAATTTACTTTTGTAAGTCATTTTTTCCTGGAATACATTTCTGACTGCTAATGTTTACTAAATTTGAGAAGTTGTATGCATGTGGGGTCAGATAGACAATATATGCAGATTTTTTGCAGATGGCATGATGTATCTTTCATCACTATAACAAAATGACAACATTTCGCCTCAAATTTCCTCTAAATTCAATAAAATTATATCTTCGTATTGTTATGAGTGCGCTTATCATATATGATTTGTAATACACATTTGGTTTAATATTTTGGCATGTTTAAATTTTAAATAAAATATTCATTTTAACGTTTTACGCTACCTACACTTTACAATTTTGGTAAAGAAAATTAAAATGACAAAATGGTGGTAAGGGATTATAGTGTATGGAACACTACAAACAGGTCCGGATCAGGTCAAACGCTGGTGGGGTGGTTTCCAGAATTTCAAAAGGGATCTTGCTTTCCTCGAAAGGGCACCAAAGTAAATGTATGTGTCTATTGACTCAACATGTGCATAATACCCAAGGAGTGTTCGCAAGAATAAAACGATGGTCAAATTTCTAGTGTAAAATGGCTATATATTTGTGTGTATACGTTTGTTTTGGGGGTTTGTGTTGTCGTCTTTTGGATTCTAGGAAATTATCCCCTGTAAATTACCCCCCTACAACTACCCACCTCCCATTCCCCCCCCCCCATCAATTACCCCCTCGGTATATAACACCCACCCACCCTCCGTTTTTTTCAAAACCCCCCCCCATCTATTAATATATAACACATAATTGTTATACCAAAGAATAAATAATGAATTAAAATAAATTGCAAATTGCAAATTATTATTTTAATAAATGAATATCAGCCTTGAAAACATGTACTTGTCCTGGAATGTTCAGTATTAAAATCATCATATCATACTGTTATAGTACCATAAAACAAAATTATATCATTACAGCTGAATGTTATGTGCGATCCCTCGCAAGTATTCTAAGTGCTCTCTGTTAGCAAAGTCATTAACAGTAGTATAGATTGAGCACATATTATCAGATTGTGTTTCGTCGCTGCTCGTCGTCATCACTGTATTTCCTTTAGTTCGATTTTGTATCTGTATTTCTAAATGATGCTAATGGCAGTGGTTAATATACGCGGGGGGGATTATATACTGAGGGGGTAATTGATTGGGGGGGGGGGGTAATGGCAGGGGGAGCTGCAAGGGGGGGGGGTGTAATGGCCTGCTTCCCTTTTGTTGTTGTTTTTCATGTTTGTTATTGGGGTTTTTTTAACCTGGGGGATGGTGTCCTGAAATTCCGTCAGTACTCCATACTCAGCCTGGCAAGAATATACGATGAAATTATGCGTACACTGTTTTGCTGCCATGTCACTATAATTCCCAACCCAGCATAACGTCTGCGTTTGTGTTGTTTCCGCTGATAACAACTTCTAGTGTACTGTGTTATCATCCATAACCACACTTCATTGTTCTTATTTACCCTTGTCCCTACACTGCGATACATACCCACAATTCATTGTTCTTATTTACCCATGTCCCTACACTGCGATACATACCCACAATTCATTGTTCTTATTTACCCATGTCCCTACACTGCGATACATACACACACTTCATTGTTCTCATTTACCCTTATCCCTACACTGAGACATATAATACCAGGACAACTACTTTTGTCGATGAAATTTGCCTGGGAAGACTATGTTAGGAAATGAATTTAACTGATATTCTTTTTCTCAATCAAGTCTGAAGACATTCATTTGGGGCATATATTCGGCTCGTCTGGGATAAATGCTAATTAATAGAGAACAAACAAAACACACACACACACACACACACACACACACAAACATCCCCTTGTCGACCAAATATTATTTCTTTTTTATGTATAAAGTCGCTCCGGATTCCTACGACAGAAATTAAACGTTTTAGTGTTATTATACTGAGTTAAAGACATACTTCAAACAGAGTGATGACATGAAGTGAATTTTTAAACATGGAGAGAGAATATTATCACACATTAAAGAGGTTTTATATATATATATATATATATATATATATATATATATATATATATATATATATATATATATATATATATATATATATATATATATATATATCATACTGTATTGAGAATCTACCTTGGGTCCCCGGGTTATGACACGCATCGCTATATATTGCAGACATGATTAAAAGTCTTCCTTTGCAGTAGTATTAAATACGATATTAAAAAAGAAATGTTTGCAAAGAAACGGCAAATTAATGTGCAAACGTGCAACAATTCAATGTTAAATTTGACAAAGAATGATTTCATTTTTGTTCCGTTATGAGTTTGAGTTTTTTCAGACATTTATTGCATTTAAATTAAATGGCTTGACATTCATGCTTATCACTAAATCAAGTTTCTCTCTCAAACTGAAACTCTCTATTTGGTGCAATCAAAAGCCAATATTAGGCATTAATACAATATTAATACAATATTAAGACAATATTAAGACAACATTAAGACAACATTTAGACAATATTAAAATAATATTGAGACTATCATAAGACAATATTAGGACAATATTAAGACAATATTATGACAATATCAACACAATATTAAGACAATATTAAAACAATATTGAGACTATCTAAAGACAATATTAGGACAATATTAAGACAATATTATGACAATACTAAGACAATATCAAGACAATATTAAGACAATATCAAGAAAATATTAATACAAGATTAAAACAATATTAAGATAATATTATTAAAACTTAGAATCTTAAGAATCTTATATAAAAATATTAAAAACGTTAAAAATGATTATAATGGTTAATAATTTAAATAAATAGGCCACAACACATATGTCTTAACGAAAGTATGCATACAAGGCGATCCCTTTGTTTAGAAGCAACTTAGAGCTTATTTAGGAAACGCTAACTAAAAGATGCAGACAAAATTAAACTTGATTTCATGATTTTTAGATGGTTCCGTCTTTTTTCTTCAAAAACCTTTCTGAATCTTTACAACTGCTCGTAAAAATTTGGTTAAATTCCTATTATATACAAGAAAGGTATGATTTAAAAAATATTGCAATAGATTAATGATACAAATTGCTTTCAACAATGGTATATATATATATATATATATATATATATATATATATATATATATATAAGCTCATCATTGTCAAGGAATTATTAAATGGGACATGAATGCAGACACTGGTTATATTACATGACTTTTTCAGTTAGCAAGAAGTTTGAATATAATAACCAATTTGGCTAAAATGATTTATAGGGTGAGGGCTAGCAATGGGTGTAGCAACAACAGATTGATCAGGTAATACATGTACATATCACTAAATGAGGTCGTGCATATACACGCTAATCAATCCCATATACCTTATACACTCATATGAGTAGATACCCTATGACGAAACATTTCTCAATAAAATTACCTAACACTTAATTCTCCATGAATACATAATACAATTATTTGGGTACCGAACGAGAAAAATAACTATCTGACCACATGACGATAAAAATGACTAAACTCTTGTTTCTGAGAATTATTTTCTTGTTATGTATGTGTCTCCTGTTTGAGTATATCCGGTGTGGTCTGATGTGTCCTCGGTTGTATATAGTGATGCGATTCTGCTTTCTCGGCATTTAATTCGCTTTTCGGGTACCTTACTTGTTATAACAATTTTGTGTATTATTGATTTTAGTATGTTCGTTGAAACTAAAAACTGGATTTGCATTTTTATCTTTACTTTCCAGGTAAGTATCTCAAAGATATTTCTAAAATTTGTAGTCATCGCCTTATTTAATTGATCAAGTTATCTTCGCGAAAACAAATTCCGATTTTGTTAATGCATTTGTTTAAAGCACATCATTATACGCAAAACGTGCCTTTTCATATTCTGTTTCTTTACAAAATTCGTCCTGAGCAGACAAAATCTTTCATTTACAATACTTTATTGATAGCCATGAATAATTTTCGAAAATTGTGATTGTCAAACATACTTCAGAAGTAACATGTATTGTATGCATCGATTGCATTAAATGCCACTTTCTAGTTGCTATTGAAGCTTTCATTCTTTTCAACATCAGTTCTGTATGTGTGTGTAATGAAACGATTGTACAAGTTTATACCAGTGTTGGTAGGATTGTAGCAATTGGAATTTAGTATAATGCATGAAGATTATTGGTAAATCTCTGACAACATTTTTAGCTCAGTTTTTTCACACTCTAATATGCAGATCAACACATCCAGCATTTTCTGAGTGGAATCTAGAATGTATACGAGACATTTAATGGTCCAGACTATTTGAAAGAATGTATCAGCTCATCACTTTTCTTTTGTTTTCTCCGAAAGAAAAGAAAACTTGCTAAATGTGAAAGAATAGGTGCCGTTATTTCTTGTGATGTAAGTTATATCTGATAATTATATATATATATATATATATATATATATATATATATATATATATATATATATATATATATTCCACCTTGTTTTCGATTATGTCAAGTATAAAGAGAGATGTATGGGGATTTTATTCCTTCTTTTTGGAAGGGGTGGAGGAGAGAAGGAGGGGCACTAAATGTATAGATAGTTTATATTATGCATCCATCTCCATTATAGATGAAACCTCCCATTAAATATATTCTTGCAAATAGAGAGACTGGAAGTGCTGTATCAATATATGATGTACACTCAATAGTCAAACGTATCAACGAATTTCTCAAATAGTGGCTTCTTTGGCCAGAGAGTTATAAAACGCAGCGTGTGGGTGTACATTTTAAGTGCAAGAAGAGTTTATCTTGTTATATACACAAAGGGTGCGGCAGACCACAGTTAGATATCAAATTAAGATATAAATCAAGTCGAATAAAGAGTTTGACTTGTCAATCTGATCCAAATTAGATCCATTTAGGTCACTTAATGTCATGTTCTGGCGACCTATGTTATGACCATAATCACTAATTTTATCAACCAATCATATGCAGTTTTATATCTTCAAGTTTGGATGAATGAGAAGCGTGGGTGATGTTATATATATATATATATATATATATATATATATATATATATATATATATATATATATATATATATATATATATTTGATTTAATTTATATTTGATTTGAATGAATTGTTTGTTAGTTTTCAACCTTTTTATTTTTATTTTTCCATTTAATGTTATTGTAATGTAATTTTATTTACTGGAGTTTATATTTTCCAGAAATTCAGTCCAGTGTTTGTAAAACCTAATATTGGAACTTTGTAGCTAAAGCTGACCTAGTTCCTGACCTTGATTAACAAGTTTAAGTAATAAAAAAAGATTCTACTTTTCTTTTTCCTCGTTCTTAGTGTGAGTTTTATAGGCAGAACTCTAGGCTGTTCTGGAGTATGTGAGTTTAGATATAAATAGATTCTGCGTTGTTATTTCTCAATTCTGGTTTTACTAGTAGTAGGTTGATCCTCATCTGGGCGTCTGTTTTGCGCAGTAGCTACATTTATTAATGAGGCTTTGAGATATATTTTAATTGAGCTTTTAAACACTTGACCTCAAGATATATTTATGTTGTGACCAGTTGCGATTTAATTTTAATTGTTTTTTTTAAATTAATTGGATTCTAAGAGATTATGTTTCTCTAGAAATATTTGTGCTCGGAATTAATTCTTAATCAAATATTGTTATTGAAATTTACAGAATTCAAACACCGGAATATTATTTATGTGGTTCAACAAAGATCTGTCGAAACGTCACTGCTACAATGACAGCAACATTCATCATCGCCTTCCATTTTGGAATTTCGTCGGGACTCGAACTCAGATTCATTACACAATTTTATTACTAGAACTTCTATGTTTAATTTTTGGATTATATCTAGATTATATGCTTAACATCATAATTTCGTTTCCTCATTTTTAACTTGTTATTCTAGGGAAATAAATTATTTTTTTGATTTTACAAAGATTGTTGTCTTCGCTATTTCGTGTTGCTGTTTATGAGAGCTGAAACACGTAACAATGAAAAGCATCAATGCAGGACGATTTGATACACTTCAGATTTCTGAAAGCAACATTTCCATTAGCTAATTCTAAGGTAACCAGAACATAACCTTTAAGCGGTCGTTGTCAGATCTAAAGCACAGTGGAGATCTAGCTTTAATCAGATTACTGTTATGCTATATTTCATTTTTAATTTATTATCTTGGTCTAGCGAACTTCTTCTTGCTCGAAACGCCTGCGCTTGTGCGACTGTAATCTAGCTACCATTAATGATTTAAGGCAATATCATCTATGTAGAAATGCATGCATATTAAACACAGTGCGAATGAAAAAGGTTAAGGTCCGTTCAGTTTTCGTCCTCATTTAAATATTAAAGCGATGCGTTAGTGCAATCACGAAATCCAATAATTCTTGAAACTAAGTGTACCATTCAGCCTTATGCTACGAATAATTTTAGAATACTTAACCGACTTTCCGATCTTTAGGTAAGATATGATTCTAATACAAAACGTCAGACGGCTCATTTGTATCAATACAAGCCCCATTTATTCAACATTGATATTTAAAACCGACAGGCAAAACAAGAGAAGCAACGTTCTCTTCTTTTTATGTATATTGGTTTCGACCATGACTTCTACTACTTATAAAGAGATTTTTTTGGTAATCATTGAAAATCTGCTTAAATTGAAGCAATATGTATGCGTCTTGAAACATTAAGATTTCGATAAATCTGCATTTGTGTGCAAATTTTATAAAGTTCAAACTGTGTTATTTTCAAAGTCTCATTCACTCGGAGGAATAAAGCCTGAAAAATATCAACAAAGGAGGAGAGCAAATACATATTACAGAATGCTGATGGCGCCTTGCATTGTCTTTATTGAGCATTTTGGAATAAACAGAGAGAATGTTATTCGAGTTTAGCATTCATAATCTATTTAAGAACTTTGAGGATGGTTTCAACGTTTGATTGAATCAATTTCCGTTAGATCTAAGATTACCTCCAATATATCAAAATGATGGAATTAATGTAGCTGTCAGTCCATGTGTGTTCACCTGACAATAAAGATACCATGAAATGTTGTCTTTACCGAGAATATGTTATGAAATGAGAAATAGAAATATGATTGGTAATGGTAAATGGTTTCAGTATATTCAATAAGAAACGTTTACCTTTACTGTATCTGAACAATAAATTAAATATTTTGAAATTATATGCAACGTTTTAATAATAGAATCTATAATAACATATTACCGTTTTCAGATTACGTTCTTAGGACAGAGGGAACAATTTTCAACCATAATGTTGTCACAAACAAACAAAATAGTATAATGTCAATACTTTAGTATTTCAAGAAATGAAACTGTACAATCTGTAATATTTTAAATATTTTAAAACACTGTAGATATATACATTTATAAACTTTACAGATATCCTGGTACAGTGTCACCACTACAATCATGGTAAAGTTAGAATTGCTACACTACGAGGCAACTCCAAACAAGTGCTGTGATGGGTTCTGGCTATCATGTAGCGAATGTGATCCATTCCTTCAAGTCTGTATCAGGTCAGTATTCTCTAGTTTCTAAGGTGGACTATTAGGATTATATCTTTGAGTGTACTATGGCACGTTTTAGGTATTAAGTATGTATTTCTTTGTTATTTTAAGAGTTCCACCGTCTGAGGTCAATAACTACAGCTTTCTTTCCATACTTCTTTAAAACGAAAGTACAGAAAGCAGGCAGAAATATTTCCGTTTTTGTGCTTAATTAATAGCTTTCTTAAAACTCGTGAATATCCCTTTATAAAGCTTGGTTTTAAACTTCACACATAGTTTGCAAAAGAAACAACTGCATTATTAAGCACCCTGGCTCTGCCACTTACCTTCTCTGAGGTACACGTCCAAAAGTAGATCGGTTTCTATGCATTAAATGAAAAATTCGGCTAATGAAAGGTATAAATGGCTGTTGAAAAGAACAACATATACTAAATGAATTCCTGTCATCTGATTTACTAGGTCAATCTATTAGCCCTTTACCCAAAAAACTGCATCTTTTATTTTGAAAATGCACTTCTGTGTGGTTTAGTGAATTTTGGTGAGTTCAATATAAATTATAACTTCATGTATTTGGGTAGATTGTCAAGTTCCTTTTTATATTTTCATTGTTTAACGTTTTGTGTTTTATTTTATTTATTATAACCGTTAAAACCATTTCCCCCGAATTACAGAATAAAGCGTACAATTCCACACGGACGTAGCATTTCTAATTGTTATATATATATATATATATATATATATATATATATATATATATATATATATATATATATATATATATATATATATATATATATATTATACAATTAAATTCTAATTATAAATGGTATATTCCCTTCCGAAAATATATTATACAATTAAATTCTAATTATAAATGGTATATTCCCTTCCGAAAGTATGCATCTATCACTCATATATTTTTTTATCGTGTTTTATGTAATCTTATGTCTCATATTGATCATACTTTTCATGATGTTAATAATACTGCGATTATTTCAATATGAAAATACACAGTAGCCATGTGATAGGTTTATTCAGAGTCATAGAAGACCATTGACAAAATTTAGGAATTTATAATTTTTTTCCCATCTCATTCTTTACTTTTAGAGACTTGCAAATATGTGATGATAATAATAATAATAGAATTCATATCCTTGGTATATTTTGTATTAAACATAATGCAGCGTATTTTTGGCCGGTATATTTTCCTACGTGCCAGCACGCTGAGCTGTTTTTCTACATAAACAATGCCAATGAAGCGTTTAAAAAATGTTGAAAATAAATCAAATGCAATTAATAGCAGAACTAATGTAAATTATCCTAATTTTCCACACATAAATTAAAGGCATGCTCTTTTTAATCATTGGCATGAAAAACATTAGTATATTCCACTTCTTTCTCCCTTTTCCTCGTTTTCATCATTTCTGTATGAATATTTTCCAGCAATAGATGCCATGAAACCTCGCAAGAGAATGACAAGTATTCAATCGATCTGACACACAGTTCGATCACACCGCATGTCTTCACTGAACTTTTCAATGTATCGAACGTAAGTTATATTTTTAAACGATACTCACAACAATTGTTTGCATTGTCTCTTTCGTTGGAAAACGTACTAGAAATGTAACACACTACTTTGCTTATAATGCTGCAATTACAGCTGTTGCTTTTGTTTGGTTAGTTGGTGTACGATGATTTGAATTACATAAGGCACTGACACGAGTTCTGCTGAAAACGTTTGGTGTTTCAGCCCTGTTAAGGGATAATGTGACCGAAAGAGTACTTATCAACACACAGAAACCAAGGCAAAAGTTCGTACATTTTACTGCAGTCGTGAAAGGTAATCCACATTTACAGTCAGTAATAAATTAGTAGAACAAACACAGGTGATATATGTAACTGATACATACATTCATCCGTTTTGTCGCTGTATTTTGACTAATCATATAATATTTAAATAGAGAGGTAAGAAATAGACACAAATATTAAAAATAAATAGGTTTGTCAATTTAAATTTTAATCTCTGAAAAACATTTGCATTTAGTGGCTATCCGTACCCGTTTGCGCCACTTTGAAAATGTAGGTATACTGCAGAAAAATCCATATATATGGTAAAAAGAGAGAGAGAGAGAGAGAGAGAGAGAGAGAGAGAGGGGGGGGGGTGTTGATCATTTTTAGTTAAATAAAATGTTAAATGTGATATTATTAATTTGAAATAATAACATTGTGACATTACTAGACAAAATAATACAAACTTTTATTCAACAGAAGTGAACAAATTTTATTTCTTTATGATCTATCTATTAATCATTTTGAAAATGAAAAATACTTTCTTTGCTGATTTAAGATTTTGTTCCCTATTACAACGCTTGACTTACGTAATCTTACAAGTAATGAGCTCAACCATTGAGAGGACATAAAGAGTAACAAATGAAGTTTAGTACCATAGCGTAAAGTAGATCGTGTAATTTGGTCAGGTTAAAGACGGCTTACAGGTAGATTTTAGAATACATTCTTTCTTTCAGGAAAGCACTGAAATTAGAATCAAAGCCATAGACAAGGATACCTTTGGTAGTGATGACATTGATGTGGTATCTTTCAATTACAGAGAACCACATTCCCCAAAAAGCAATACTATTACATTAAAGGGTAATAAGTTGACGTAAGTAGACCATTTATGTATCCTACTTGTCTTTAAAATTTGTATCACGAAATATCTTGATTGTTTCCTCACAATTGTATTAATTGATAACCATGGCAGAAATATCCTTAAAGACAAAAATGAACTTGACCAAGGTGTCATCATCGAATACAAAGCGTATTTCTTTTTGGAAAGAATCCCGTTCGAGAACACATCAACAATACTTACTTCACGATAAGTATTAGCATAAATATTGTATCGTTGTCTTTGTTGCTGGTGTTGTTATTGCTAGTAGTAGTACTAGTAGTAGTAGTAGTAGTAGTAGTAGAATTGCCAATATAGAAGTGCGCTTTGCTTTTATATGATGAATGTATGCAAATTTTTTATTACAAAAGAGTTTATTTATATTCAAGTTACCACAACGTTTTGCAAGACAAACAAAAACCTCTTTTTAATTAAATTAAAGTGAGCATATACATAATCAGGCTCCTTAGCTAATCATTATGGCTATATGCTTTACTTTGTCTTTCAGCAAATTAATCTCTACCATAACATTTTTAAATCTATTGAAATGACACCATCCAATAAAAAAAATATTTAATTATACTCAAATAATATATGTTTGGTCTTTGAGTTGTTTCAGTTCATCTGGAAATCTTTCGAAGTAATCAATTTATCCACGTTCATATATTGATCTTATACAACAGCATCACGGCTAGAATCACAGTAGACTGCACTGCGAATTTCTACGGGCCACAGTGTACACACTATTGCCAAAATACAGACCATGGAAAATGCGATTCGTCTGGTAATCTCACGTGTCAAGCAGGTAATAGGCCAATTACTTTATATAATGTTTCCCGTTAAGCAATCGTACTGTACGGCCTGCACAGGTAGATAGACGTAAGTATGTTTTAAAGTCTAATGAAATGTCAAGACACTACTGAATATGTGTTGCCGATTAAACACAAAGTTCTAAAACGTCAAGATAAAACAATGCACATTATTTTTTGAAAGACAAGTGCTTCCAAGCACACGTAAATATAAAATACAGTAACAAGCCATCTAAAGGGTTTCTGACCGAGTGATGTCAAACCGTGGCTCGATTCCGCTAGAATTCATAAGTTTCCCAACATTTCAAAGACCTCGATATAACTTCTGTTATAAGTCAGAAACTCCTACCCTTCCATTCTATAATAATGTTACTCTCTCAAAACAAGACCACATCTCACAACTTTTCCAATTGTCTATCAACCGCACTTGTGCATGGTTTCTCTTAATTAAATTTCCGTAACGTACCGTCAGTATTTCCGGCCGTAAAGCCATATAACTCAACTAATTCAGGGGCCTTTTTTTACTACGCCACCTTAGGCCAGTCAAATCATGGTTTTAAGTCACATTTCGCCTGTAACATTGCATGACATTTGCCACTATGCCCAAATAAACACAATCTGCAGACGACGGAAGATTCCTTCTCGTTTATTCCAGTTTGTAGTTTACCAGTCTTCAATCCTAAATACTGAACATTGAAGTCATACAACCAATGCAAACAACTAGACTTTAATAAGGACTATCTAACGACAGGGACACTAGTGCGGCTCAGTCCTGAATTCACCAAAAGTAAATCAAGGAATATAAACAAATGCGTATACTCCAAATCTATGACAATACTGCAAGATATAAGATTGAAACAAATAACTGTAACACAGATATAAACATAAAGAGTATATTTTCCTTGATATTAACCGCATTTCCTGAAAACGTCCAAAACCTCCAGTGCTGGTAAATCATCACATACACTGCAAAATTAACTAGGGGTAATTCCATTACTCTTGATTTTTTTAAATCAATGGATCCGAAACATATGGATCATCTGCCTGGTCTTTCGCTTTCTTAAAGGTAACAGTTTGGTTCATTCTTTCACGGTGATATGAGGATAAATTCTAATGATATTCCTGATGTAACATTTTCTAAGCGGTTCCATCAGAGCTTCATGAATTGTGCTTAAGTTTTAGATTATGTTTATTACTAGTTATGGGGATTTCAGATTTTAAAATGTAGCGTAATATTAAACATTTAAACTGTAGGTCCGACTGAGTGCTTTTTCGTGTGATGTATCTGGAAAATATTTAGGAGGTGACCATAAAAGACTGATGGATTTTACAAATATTAGCAGCTTGTAGTATGAAATAGATTTAAGGTGACTGGAACTTTTGTAAGCACAAATATTGCAGGAAACGCAAACATCTTTTAATAACCTCGTATTCGGATTAATTGTGTACAACCAATGTCTCTTTAAGAGGCTGACGACCTTTGTGTCTCTGAAAAAATAAAAATGTAGCGATCAATATACGTATATGATTTCTGTACTTGTAAGTTCAGTCTGAAGGATAATATTGGTTTATTGTATTTCTTACACCATCTGGGTCAAAATTACCTTCAGGGAATAAAAATTGTATCAACATGCTTATAGAACAACGTATACATTTTTAATTCATTATATAGTATATATTCCAGCTCGATGTATATAAAACTTAATAAACAAGTTGCTAACTTGTAATTATATGTATTATCACTCACTGTAATGTACAAAAATTACATACTTTACAGGTTATTTTGGACAATATTGCTCACTGACAAGTACTACTCCTGCCCCAACCTCAACTTCAAAATTATTAATTGCTAAATCCACGCCAACAACAGAATCTTCTAGAGCAACATCAAAATCTGAGCGAACCATCGTGCCTTCTACACCAACGACGCGACCAAATATAATGATATCTACGTCAATTTCTATAAGAAAACTAACGAACGTTACAAATCCAAACATTGGGTCTAATGAACTAACAATGCCATCCTCAACAATTGTCCAAACACATAAAGCGTCTACGGCAATATGGAATACTAAACCCACTACAATGGCGTATGTCTTAAGGCCTAAAACAGAGTCAACGGCAATGATACCAACAATGGCTGCGTTAACTGGATCAATAATTAGTATCTTTACAAAATCGTCAACAGCGTTAGCGACGTCAACGAACACTACAATAACTACAAAACAAAAACAAGAAAATACTGGAGAAACGACGACTAAATCATCAAAAATTTCGACACCACAACTAACAACACTGAGCTTTCTGACAACTGAGTCAAGGACAGGTACATCCACCAAAGCCTCGACAAAAATAAATTCTTTGTCATCTTTACGAACGGAACCAGCAACTGTGACATTGACTGAAGCTTCAACAATCAAAGCACACACTTCATCTACAGATGTTTTAACAAGCAAATCACAGTCTTCATCAACGGAAGCTTCAGAAAGCAAAGCACCCACTTCATCTACGGAATCTTCAGCGAGCAAAGCACACGCTTCGTCTACGGAAGCTTTAACAAGCAAAGCAAACTCTTCATCTACAGAAGCTTCAACAAGAAAAGCACACACTTCATCTGCATATGTTTTAACAAGCACAGCACGGTCTTCATCTACGGACGCGTCAACAAGCAAAGCACACACTTCATCTACGGAACCTTCAACATTCAAATCACACAATTTGACATCCACAACTATGCCAACTTCAATATCTTCAACTGCTCTTTCAAAGTTAGCGACTATTACAAAGGCATCTACAACTCAACTTAGGACGGTAACGTCGACAACAATGTCCACAACTACAACGAAATCATCACCAAAGACTGAGCCAATGACAGTAAAATTCTCGACAATTTTAACCGTTCCAAATATAGTAATACCCACTAACACACCTACATTGACAACATTAACACCCACAATGATTTCAACAACCACATTTACGCCCATCCGAACTATGACAAACGAAACTAACAAAGTACAATTCACAACATCGTCGAGAGCTCATTCAACAACAGAGGAAAACAAGACAACTCCGCAAACGTCAACAACTGCAGCAACTCAAATAACAACTACGGCATCAAAAGTAATTTCCACGCTTAAACCAACAATACTTGCATCAATAACAATTTTAAAATCTGAACCAAAATATGTGACATCTACAAAATCTTCAACAACTATACCAACTCAAATGTCAAATACATCCACTTCGACAGCTTATGTCACAAGAGTGACATCCACGACATCGTTAACCACTATTTCGTTAATAAATGTGTATGAAGCAACGCAAGCAGCTCATCTAACGACTATGTTACCTACTGTAACTGAACAAATGATAACAACACACGAACAGACTTCCAACCGAACCGTGCCGAAATCAATAATATCTACATCCGTTGTGACGATAGCGTCGAAACCAGAACAAATCACAGAGACACCCAAGAGAGCCTCAGCAACCGAGCCTTCGTCAATAACGACTACAAACTATTCGATAACTGAAACAACCAACAGATATTCCACTGTTTCAACAGAAAAACCAATAGCAGTCTATTCCGTACATTCCACAATCCAACCAAAAGCAGTGTTAATTTCAACTGAACCTTCCCATGAACAAACCATGTTAACATCCATACATTTGTTAACAAGTGAATCAAATAAATCACACCAAACAACATCAAAGAATGAAACAGTGAAATACACAACTTCTAAAACTGGATCAACAATAGTAACATCCAGACCTTCTATACAAGAACAAACGGCAATGACATATGAAGCAAACACTTTTCACATAAACGAATTATTATCAACAAACATTCTGGCATTAAACTCAATGAAACAGATACTTACGTCGATGTCAAGCAATAAATCAGCAGCGACCTTGCAAAGTAATCCAAACACAGTGGTACAAATAGGAAACTTTACAACCGAACTAAAGGAAGTGAGGTCCACAACAATTTATATAAATGATCCAACGACGGTGAGATCAACAACAAGTTCTGCAACACAACCAATGCTAACAACAGCTCTTCCAACCACACTAATGACACACATATTTAAAACAACATCGAGAACTGAAAGAATGGCATTAACTTCGACACAACCATTGAATACCAACGAGACTTTCGTGATATCCACGAGATCAATAACTGGGTCAAACGAGCCTTCAGCAATAAGTTCAACAACTCAACCGACATTATTAACATCAACAACTGAATCCACGAAGACAGTATCGAAGGAAATGTCCACGACTACAAGAACGACATTAACGACTGAAAAACTGACCATGAAACCAATTCCAGTTTCCAAAAATAAACAAAGTACAGTATCGTTCATAAACATATCTACAGCAATACCAACGACATTGATATCAAGTACATCTTTAACAACTGAACCAACTACAATGACTTACCCAACCTCAAAAACTCATACGACCCCTTCAGCAACTGAACCAACTACAATGACTTACCCAACCTCAAAAACTCATACGATCCCTTCAGCGACTGAACCAACTACAATGATGTCCACATCATTTTCAAGAAATGATTTGACAACTGTAAATTCAAGACAACTGCCAACTGAAACAATGAATATGACTTTCAGAACATTCTCAGCCATACAGCCAATAACAGTAGCATCCAGTGAAACAATGACAGAGACATTATCCTTATTTTCAACACGTACACAAACAGCAAAAACATTTTCAAACACATCAACAACCGAATTGAGTACAAATGCAACAAAAGAAAACAACAAGATGCCTGTGATTTCAGTAACTGAGCCATCACGAACTTCTACATTAGATTCAAGAATTCAATCAACAATTTTGCTATTAAAACCAGTGTCCATTACAGTGCCAAGGATGACTGAATTGACAGCAAAGACGTCCACAACTAAAGCAATTGAAATAACAACGTCGATGTCCGTCAAAACTTTAACCAATGAAACATATCCAGTAATATCCGCGACGTCTTTAAAAGCTGGTTTAGCTACGACACCCTTCAACACTGGATCTTCTACGCCTAAGTACAAAACATTATCCAGTGCACCAACTGCAAAATCAAGTCAGGCTATTGCAAGTTTGCTTATAAAAGGGGATGTCAGAGTTCATTTGGACCAGGTCAAGAACGTTATCGCACGGTTGATAAGTTCCAATCTAAACGACAAGGACTTGGAAGCTCTATCCATCTCAGCCAGTGCAAAGATAGTCTATGGAAATGATGGGTAAGTTAAGGTTAGTTTGTTTTCTTTCTTGTATTATTGAACACACAGTAAATAAGCGCAGTGCCTTATTTGAAATTACATTGAAATTACGACTAAATGGTCGCGGTGCGGTCGCTTATATTTCACAAAAGGACATTACTGACCACGAATAAATTTATACAATTAATGGATATATAATTTTCTGTACAATTATTACTATTTTTTCAGCAAAAAGGTGACACAAATTACATATACTGTATCATATGCCGGTAACAGTCTGACAGTTGAAGACATTTTGCGTATGGTCAACGATTCTATGAATAATAGTCAAACATTATCATCCGCATTGGCAACCTTAGACATGCAGCAATATCAAGGAGAAATTACGGAAACACAGAGTGATAAGGTAAATTTCTTAAAGTTTTATTATGTCTTGAATTTTTTTTAAATAATTTATCGTTGGCACTAAAATTACTCTGTTCCAGATAGATCCTTACGGCAAGTTATTGAATGAGTTGACTCTGTTCCAAATAGATTCTTACAGCAGGTTATTTAATGATCATTAAGGTTACGTTGCACACACACACACACACACACACACACACACACAGCGCGAGCGTGTGTTCTTTCGGCATTATTTCGATAACTACCCTTTGGAAAGCAATTGTATTTTCGAAGCGAAAATGTCGGAAGAAGACGCTGAAACAGATTATTGCGTATAAAAAATTATTTTAAATTTACAAGAATGCAAACCATTTTCTTAATTTATGCATTTAATTTCAGCTTTAAAATGAGTTATGTTAATTATATTTTCATCGATAAGCAATTTTAAATCTCTCTCTCTCTCTCTCTCTCTCTCTCTCTCTCTCTCTCTCTCTCTGTGTTAAGCTATATGAAAACAATGTAGTATTAAATGGTCGTTAATAGAAGGTTCCATTGACTCATAGAGTACACATCCAGGCACCCCTCTCAGGAAAACTTAATTGGAAGATTGTACACAGTGCTACTGGAGCCCGAATAATTTGTAGCCATTGATATCCACTAAGAGACTGGAAATCTTAATATTTTATGATAATAATTTGATTGTACGAATGATATTTCATAAGTTAGTTTAGAAGTATATAGTACTGTTTTCATATTAATAACATTATCTGTCCTATACTAACAGTTAAAGATTCTTAATTCTACTTAGCGATCTACCTTTCTCTTGTTGACTTAAACAACTGTCCGCATCTTGTTTTTATCTTACATTTCCTTTCAATTTGGAGGTGGGTGGTTAGGTATGGATTTTTCTTTTTAAGCAAGCATGTTTTGCAAATAAGGCTGCTAATACTAAATTGCCGCCATCAACATATTATCGAACTTGAACAGTCATACGCAAGAAGAAAATACGTAGTTTTAGTAACGACGATACCGTAAGATACTTATTGAAGAGTTCAGTAATTTACGTTTAATTACGAAGTTGGCATGGTTTCGAATTTCTGGATACAGATCACAACAAGATGAAGGTTTCTTAAGGAACAATCTCTCTCTCTCTCTCTCTCTCTCTCTCTCTCTCTCTCTCTCTCTCATAATCAAATCCCTCCTTAATAACCAAAAAGATGCTAATTTAATAAATAATTATCTAAATAAAATTGTGGAAATGTCTAAACTGATCAATCAAAATGATTTTCAAAAATGACACCGAAGGAACATGCCTTTCCTTTACTGAAGCGGTTTCTGATTTAAAAGGTAATTTTCCAAAGCATATTTATTTATATTTACTCAATGTATTTTACTCCCTGGGCATGCCACGTGAGCTGAAACATCCCAAACAATGCTTACTAAAGAATTTAATATATCAGATCAAATCCCCAAACCAAATACTCACGAAAATACATGCGAAAAGGTAAAAATATAAAAATTAACATATTTGATAATTCACGCTCTTATTTAATAATAATATTTTCTTTCATAGACTACGGTGAAAATCAATACATTTTGGCGACAATATTCTCTTTGGGGTTTTCCCGACAGTAGTCGTTATGGGCAGGGAATTGTTCTGTGGAAATATTATTTTAGAGAGGTTTCGTTGCAGTTACTTAATTGTGTTCATTTAATAGAATTGGATCGAGGAGCACGTAGGGATTGTGGCAGGAGTCGGTTCAGCCTTTCTTCTGATTCTGGCATTTTCTGTCGTCTGCATCGTGAGAAGGAAGCGGTAAGTCGCTTCTTCAAATATTTAAGAATCTACATTTTTTAAAAATAAATTATCCTCTCAATCTGTTTTCGTCATCTGTTTCTAAAACAACAAAAAGATGGGACATTGAAGATCTTCATGATTGATATGAGGTTTTACAAAACTTTACTCAAGTATTTAAACAAATTTTTTGCTTTGGATAAAGAATCAATTCCAATATTGTTGGTAGTATTGTTGCTTTTGTTCTTGTTATTAATGTTATTAAAATAATTATTTACTTTGCTCCTAGGGTTATAAATGTCATTTACAGATCGGTCCACAAAGATCAGGCAGCTGACTACCCTCAGAATGGTGATGATTCATTCGCATCTGGAAATCAAGAGTTAAACTGCACCAGGTCCGATATTTATGGACACATTGCGACAGGAGCTTTAAAACCTTTGTACAGCACGAATGTTTGAGTATCAAGTGTTGTGTTTTATTATGTCTTCTGTATCTGATATTGTAGAAGATATTCATTGAACTAATTAATTACTTTGGAAGCCATAGCATCATCCACATGACAACTAAATTGAACTTTTTTTCATACATTAGACAAGGTCAAGACTGTTCTGTATTATTACGATTACGCTTTGGTGAATATTCTCTAATACGTTCCATGTGAATATGTTGTGTGACTCCTGAAACTATTGCCAGATTCTAGTGTACATTCGTAGATTTAGAGAATGTAATCAACATAATAAATATTCTTCTTGTTACATACATCTTTTACTATCCATTTTTATGTACATGTTCTTTTCTGTCACCATTACATTTTTTAAATATTTTTATATGACTGTCAAACTGCATCATCCAGTGGTAGCCATAATGTGGCCATCAATGACATTTCAAAAAACTTTTTTTATGCTATAAACCTCTGACCTACTTAATCGACTTTAATCTTATGACAACTGGGTATTAATTTGGACGCAACGAATGTTGTTTTTCCGCAAAGGACGGTAACTACGCAAGCACGAAAAACAGTAATTTTTGATAACTACAAAATAAATATGGCTTATATATATGTGTGTGTGTGTGTGTGTGTGTGTGTGTGTGTGTGTGTTTCACGTCGTGTTCAGCAAAATATGAAAAAATCCTGTCTAAATAAGCATCAAAGGTATTCATCAGCATCAGTTTCTTGACCTAGTGTGGTCGTCGAGGCTACGTGCTGCTGAACATCTGACCAGTTCCCTCCATTTCTCTCGATCATGTGCAATGCCTGTATCTCCGCAAAACGTTTCCTGGTCCAGTTGTCCGTCCGATCTTTCCCTTTGTCTACCACTACTTCTCTCACTTTGGACGCTGCCCTACAATATTGCTGTGGATAGACTGTCGGCTCTAGTGACATGGCTATACCATTTCATCTTTCTCTTTTTGACGGTGGTGAGGGGGTCTTCATATTGACCTATTTTATACCTGATGGTGTTACGCACTTCTTCGTCTGTGATGTGATCCATGTAAGAGATGACAATGATGGTTCTGTAGCATCACATTTTAAGAGCCTGAATTCTTCGTTGTAATTCTGCTGTCAATGTCCAGGCCTCACATGAATACAGAAAGATTGAGATGACTAGTGCTCTCAATAGTCTGATTTTAGTTTTCATATATTCTTATTTATCCAGATGGGTCTTAGCTTTGACATAGCTGCAGTTGTTTTTATGCTCGTGAAAATTTTTCTGCCCTTGATCCCTATTCGATGATTATGCAACCAAGATATTTCAACTGGCTCATTATCTACAGTTCCTGTTCTCTGACTTTTATCTTGGCTGAGATTTATTTGCAACTTTGTGTCATAAGCTTTCTTTTCTCAGCGCTTATCACCATGTCAAATCTGGAAGATTTTTCATCCAGGCTCTTCACTAAGGTGGCAAGTTGGTCTTCACTGATTGCCAGCCCATCAATGTCGCCTGCAAAGCGGATGTTGGTAATGTTACGCCCTCCAATGCTGACTATCCCACAGTGGTTTTTCACGGCTTTTCTCATTGTGTGCTCTAAGTAGATGTTGAAAAGAGTGGGTGACAGGAGATAGCCAGTATGTACTCAAAATGTTGCCCGGAACCAGACCTACGCTGAACCTTGACCAATTATTGCACTGGTAGCCTTGTCATACAGCTGCTTGATGGTATTGGTCACTCATGACCCATGTTGTACTTCTTCATTGTGGCCCACAATGCCTCCTGCCACACTTGTCAAAGAATATTTATTGGATGAAAAAGGGACTTTTTTCTTAGTTTCGTATACGAAAAAACCGGTTTAAACCGGTTCTAACCGGTTCCAACCCAACTGGTTCTTACCACTTGATACTACTTGATACTACTTCAAAACCGGTTAGAACCGGTTTACTCCTAGTACATTGGATGAAAAAGAGACTTTTTTCTTAGTTTCGTATACGAAAAAACCGGTTTAAACCGGTTCTAACCGGTTCCAACCGGTTCAAACCAGTTCCAACTGGTTCTTACCACTTGAGGCTATTAAACCGGTTCTAACCGGTTCCAACCGGTTCAAACCGGTTCCAACTGGTTCCTACCACTTGATACTACTTCAAAACCGGTTAGAACCGGTTTACTCCTAGTACATTGGAAGAAAAAGGGACTTTTTTCTTAGTTTCATATACGAAAAAACCGGTTTAAACCGATTCTAACCGGTTCCAACCGGTTCAAACCGGTTCCAACTGGTTCTTACCACTTGAGGCTACTTGATACTACTTCAAAACCGGTTAGAACCGGTTTACTTCTAGTACATTGGATGAAAAAGGGACTTTTTTCTTAGTTTCGTATACGAAAAAACCTTTTGAAATCTATGAACACATAGTAGTCTTGTTAATGTTGAGAGTACTTTTCACACAGAACCCTCAAATTTAATAATGTTCCGTTGTGCTTCTTCCACTCCGGAACCCTGCCTGTTCTTCAGCGATTATTTCATCTGCTTGTGGTTTCAGTCTATTCAAGATCATCTTCAGAATCGCCCTACTAGCATGGATGATCAAACTGATGGTGTGTGTGTGTGTGTGTGTGTGCGTGCGTGCGCGCGTGCGTGTGTGTGTGTGTGTGTGTGCGTGAGAGAGAGAGAGAGAGAGAAAGAGAGAGAGAAAGAGAGATCGTTTATTGCAAATTTTAACAAATCCTGACAAAGTCTGAAAGACCCAGGAAGTGATGTCAAAAATCAAGGCAATAGTTAGAAATGCTCCTATGCAGTGACGTCATTTGGGGATTTGCATGTGCTGTAACATTGCTGTAGTCTATATATAAAACTTAACAAGCCTGTCAAGTTGTACCCCCCCCCCAATAAATAAATAAATAAATAAATAAAACTTTTAATGACATCCCTGCTGCATTGTATATCTTGGCTAAATGTTTATGATCAATCAAGAACGTTTTCATTTCGACCATTGAACTTATTTTCATTTGCCATATATTCATTTATATTTTTATTTTTTTTATTTTTTTGGTAAAAGGAGAAGAACGTTTACTTTCATTTTATTATTTTACCTTATATCATATATCTCTTATTATCTCCAAATTACAAATTTAGGTAATACAATATGTTTAAACCAATTATCGGATACTGTCAAGACGCAGAAAGGATGGACAGAAAAAATGGTGTGCTCTACTTCCATGCCTCATTTAATTGTACACTAGCACTCTACCTTTCTCAAAGGAAAATTTTGCTTAAATATGTATTTATCTATTGTTCTATAATGCTTATGAAGTATAAATTATTTTGGGATTTGTTTATTTATTTTTAAGTTATAAGCTATTTTTCTAATCAAAACTACACATGAATGGTTAACAAAGGTATTCTTCAACCACGCTGAAAACATGGCAACTGAGCGTTAGCATATATATATATATATATATATATATATATATATATATATATATATATATAAAATAAGGCTAGTATACTGATAAGAGGACAAATACACCATTGACAATATTTACTATGTACCAAGTAAGCGGCGGCTTACCCCGAATGCGTGAACTCAATCGGAGTGATTGTCTTGGTACGATGGTATGATTAAGAGAATCAGTCTATACAGAAACCCGTGTGAAGCCTTTAGATTTATGTACAGTGTCAAACAGAATAATCAAGTGCCGATATTTACAGAGTTGATTAGATACTATTATCTTTCTAAATTATTATGATAAACAGGGCCGAAACATCTTGTCCTCCTTCACACGAAGATTAATAACAACGGTAAAGGCTACGGTCAACTGAAGATGTATCAATATTACTTACTGTATATTATTTACTGTATCTGTAGAAACAATAGCTTGAATGTTTTTCTGTGTATGTAGAGAACATGTATTCAGAAATTCACTTACTTACTTTGATTTGAAGGGAAAAAAGCATTCACACTCGTATATGTTTGATATGCAAATATGCCAACTTCAAGATATTTCGTCTTCGACATTTTACTGGTATATCCGAGGCCTAAATAAGTCTGACTTTTGCGCAATGCTCTTCTTATAATGTGTAATAATACCTAAGGGTGGGACAGACATACAGACAGACAGACAGACAGACAGACAGATAGATAGATAGATAGATAGATAGATAGATAGATAGATAGATAGATAGATAGATATTCTCAGATATAATGGTGGTGGATCATGATTTGAGTTTTGTGTGAAGTTTTCCAGTTGCACTGCATGTATAGCTTGCTGTAAACATATCGTACATTTCTAGTGTGGTTTTAATTCAATCTTTTACACAGCAAGCGTTGTGTTTCTCCAATTTTTGTATAAAACCTTTCATTCCCAAAAAAATGTTTTTAACTGTAAAGATTACATTGTATAGCATTATAATGGGACAATATGCTCCATGTCAGAAATTCCATATTTAAAGATATTTGGATTGTAGTGTCAAGATGCGATATCCTCTATTAAAAATGTCCATAGGTTTCGCATAATAGGTCAATATGACGGGAAGTGTAATATTGTAACAGTATGGTCATATCTGATCTCTAACAAGACAGTTAAAACTATATGTCGGTTTAACATTCTGAGTATATTTGGCATATAACGGGAAATGTTATACTAGATTTATAGGTTAATAGATATAATAGGAATAAGTCTATTATATTGTCCGATACATTTTAACCTGCCCCCCACCAATCTTTGTTGGTGCTGATGGACGATACCATCACGGGTGAAGGGCTGATTTTTCGGCCTAGGGTATTTATGGGGCATAAAATAAATTTAGCACGGTGTTGGTGTTCTCTGAACTATGGAAATTTTGCATTATGAAGATTGTCTATATTCTAACGGGAATTTAATATGATGGGTCTCTCTGCTCTAAAACAGGAAGGGTAATGTTACCTAAGTTCATAGGTTTAATATTACAGGTTTATGTGACTACAATGGAAAACTTAATGTTAGGAACGACCATAACTTTATCATTGTTGGCCTGAATGGCAATAAGAAATGTTAGGAACGACCATAACTTTATCATTGTTGGCCTGAATGGCAATAAGAATTGTTAGTAACGACCATAACTTTATCATTGTTGGCCTGAATGGCAATAAGAAATGTTAGGAACGACCATAACTTTATCATTGTTGGCCTGAATGGCAATAAGAAATGTTAGGAACGACCATAACTTTATCATTGTTGGCCTGAATGGCAATAAGAAATGTTCGCATATAGACAATACTTTTTCAACATTATAACATGCTGTGTTATGTTTGCGTTATTTTTTAACAAAGAAAATAATTATTTTCACAATCTTTTTTATGTTCAAGTTAACAAAAGGAAGACACCAACGTCAGTGGATTCGTGAGACATGAAACTTTGGATAGAATTTAGTGATCATTTATGATTTAATGAGAATGGCCATATGAGATAAAATGAGAAATGTAATGGATTAAAAATGACCATATGTTTAATATTATGAAAATGTATCTGATCTAACGAGTATTTAACACAGGCATAGCTGCTTGATTCTACTGTTATAGACGAAACTATCATTCCTACCCCAACCCCATAACCTCACCTCGTATCATATAGTCCCTAAACTCGATCAGTGAAAAGAATGGACTATACAAATTATGCATACAAATATCATATTATATCAAACATAAAGTGAATGATTGGACTGAAGGAAAACCAAAATTAATGTAAGGGCAGTAGGCTTCCAATTCCAATTACGCTCTGAAAATTGGAGAATATATACAGACAAAATATTCACAAAACCATTTGTATCTTTGTCAATCGTTTCTAAATCACTTTCAAAATAAGTGCACACATTCGTAGATTTTCATCTCTCTTTGACTTGAACCTAGAATATTCCTGTGATAAGTTGTGCTCTAAGCACATCTATTCGGGTCAGGTGGACTGTTCTTTTTTATCTGCCAATATTACTCTGTTATAAATGAGGCTCCCATGCCTTTGGTTTTTGTCTAACACGGCATCTATTTATCCTCTAATTGTCTCATTGACCTAACTGTTCCATTCTGTACTTAAATGAAAATTATGGATGCAATTTCTTGTAAACATAGCTTAAAGTTCCTAAGTCACCCATCTAACTCCAGCAAGACTCTCTCCATTTTCTTAAACTGTATCCTTTTAGACTGGACCGCTTTTCTGGATGGAATCTTTTTCAACTTGCAGGTTTCGTGCGTATTGCAACACCCTTTTCGTTATCCTGCCCTTCATTCTCTTTCAGGAGTAACATTCGAAATTTCCTACTCTCTACCTACTTCACTTGATACTTATTCCCTAAGTAATGAATCTTCATTTGAATATGGTATATTTCTACAATATTCATATTATCGCTATCATCTCCTGAAAACATTAAGCTGTCTTCACCATGGGCAATATCAACAGCTACAAGTCTAGATGTATGATGCCTACTTCTATCTAAGGTCTCGAGTAATTTCTCAAACTTGCTATTTCTCTTTTCAGTTTAGCAAATGTATTGGCATATAGTGAACATAATTTCAATCACTGCATCTCAGCTCTGATCTCAAATATTTCCCAAGGTCAGTAAAGGTCACTTTTGACACCAAATAGGATGTACTATTTTTGACCTTATATTAATACTGAGTTTCAATGATACCCTTTAATACAACAGCATCATATTCTAATAAAACCTTTATTTAAACAATCGGATAAACTTTATGACTTGACTAAATCAGACTTTTAAATACATTTTATATACATTTATTCAAGAAGGAAAAATTAAAACAATTATATGCCAATATATCTTCACCGCAGTGGAAATGCAAACATTAACTTCGGATTTGATATGATCAGATAGCTTTCTAGTACGGCTAATTTCTGTATTTGCATCCAGGATTGGATTTCCAAATTTAGTGATTTATTTTATCGTAAACTTTATCTAAATTTCATTTTGATGAGCCTGTCTTCGGAAAAAATTCCGTTGCAGCTCTTCGTTATAGAAAAAAAATGTGTTCGCCTTGATGTCGAGAAACTTTGCAGTTATAGAGCTTTGTTTTTGTTATCATCTGTGATTTGTTCTCAATTCATATCACCTCTTTCTTATTTATATATGTTTAGTGATTGAATAAGTCAAAGTTCTCTTCTCATACCGCTCCTTTATTTACACAAAAAATGTGAAAATTGGATGAGACTTTTTCAATCTACCTATATCACACTTTTTCTATTTAATCGAGGTCTGTGTGAACATTAAATGAGAATGTTTCCTATCATATTTCACACTTTCCAAGACTAAAATTCTAAATTTCATAAATTCATATGAGTTTTTCGGAGAAACATAATATTCGTCCATATACCAAGCAAAACCTCGAGTCACAGTAGTATAGGGTACCGCTCAAGGGATTCAACTATTTCCCTTATTGAAAAGTCACATGATAAGACGTCTCCTGTGATCTATTGCAATTCTTGGAATTCCAGTTGTCGTGCAATAAAATCGAATTCTGCTAAATATGTTTATTTAAACTAATAAAGAGAATCATTTCAATAGTCTCCCACCCCTTTTCTACACAAATTTATATTAGGGAAGTTTGTCGTAAATGAAAATTCCAGACTATCAGATCCAAACGTTAAAGTTCGCATCTTCACTGCCATGAAGAATTCTCATGAATCTAAACAATTTATGTTGCTAATATGACTTATTGCTGTGTATTTTGTTGTAATTACTCATCTCGATTATATATATATATATATATATATATATATATATATATATATATATAATTTAGTTAAATTCAATAAGATATTTATAATAAAATGTAAGTAGTGTATAATGCTATAGTATCAAAAAGTATTTTTAAAATTAAGTACCATAAAGTTTCAATAGTGTATAACGTGTGTGTGTTGTTTTGAATTTTTAACGTATCTTTAACAATTGTTCAGTCATATTGCTAAAATGTCTCCAGTGTGACAGATTAAAGGGATGTAAAGCACTGAAGCATCATGCCGCAGGCAGGTATCATGTCCCACCCAGTTACATTCTGATACCAGGCTGACCAGTCCTAGCATTAACCTCTTAATGCTGAGCGCCAGGCGAGGTAGCATATTGTACCATTGTTGTATTTCTTTGGTATGATTTTACTGGAGGCGGACTCTCTAACCACTAGGCCACATAAGGGGTCAGTTTATGATGTTATTGTATCATAAGTTATCAATGAAATTAAGTACTGTGATGGGTCAGTAGTGTATAAAGCAATAGTACTAAAAATTATCAATGAAATGAAGTACCATAAATTGAAAATCATTATATAATTTCCATACACAACAATAATGAAAGTTATTTTTCAATTTACAAAAAGGTTTCGTAATAGAAACGTTTAAAAATCTTGAAAACAGGGTTTATAAAAAGGATCAGTATGATTTGTTGCTATCTTTTATATTGTCAATAATATTTAAGAGCAACATGCAAACAATATAAAGTGATGACAAATTAACTAAATCAAACTGGATCTACAGTTAACAAAGATAACTACAAATACGTCAGAAAATTTATTAATTATGATTATTGAACAGATCTTAACAACAATTCTGTTAACACTAATATATATATATATATATATATATATATATATATATATATATATATATATATATATATATATATATATATATATTGTTAAGTGTTTAGGCTGTAATAAACGGTAACAATGAAAGAGTGAATAAAACAAGCTTTGTACAATTTGTCAAATAATTTATTCCTCCATAAATACAATGCAAATTAAAAACGAACTGACAACTTTAAGAATCATATCCAATACTAATCCAAAAATAATCAACGAATTAAACAGTAAAAATTACAGTAATGAAATGCCCTACGTTTGAGTCTTTACAAATATCAAAAGTAGAAGACGATGACTTATACTGTAGTATGTATAGGGTTATTTCTGCAGTTCCTTGCAGAAACAAAAGAAATAATACTTCAGTGTTTGAAATCCGAATAAAAATGTTAAGAACTGTCATTGTCCAAGAATTTTATATGAGCACTCAAATATTTCCAGAGAAACGAATTAATCTTTCAAAAACCAAATACTAGTAATCTGAAAAAATTAAACATCTAACTCGATAACTTTCTAGAACAGAAGAAAACGAATTGACATCAAGTGTAAAAGCCTAAAAACTTAGATTATTTCTCTAAAACAACGCTTATACAGTAATATAAAACGCAGTTTCGTAAATTCCTGAATTCCGAAATCGGGGGGGGGGGGTTTACGAAATCATGTTTACATTTCAAAGTCACGTACTCAAAATAGGACCTTGATAAAACCAAACATTTTACTCCAAAATAATATTTAAAAAAACGTTCTGTACATTAAAATCAATAATTAAGGTAAGGAACTAGGTCCCCTTAGATACAACAGTCCTTATTTTAGTGTGTCGAGAAAACTGAACTGAAATTCTGGAAAATATCTCATGTAAATAAAATTACATTATAATAGCGTGTAATAGAAAATAAATAAAATAAACAAACAAACAAACAATTACCTTAAATCAAATATTTAAATCAATCAGATATTCGTAATAATATTTTGTCTGCTTGTTTCAACAAATCCAAATTAGATCCTGCCCAATATCTTAGTGCACGAGTGCTTACACATGAAGCTAGTTTCAACATATATGGTGTCTAATTGAGTTATTAAGTAATTACCACATGTTTGTAATTGTTGAATCAGGAGTAAGTAGATGAATAAGTATGATTTCACAAAGATGTGCAAAAATTAACAATGAATTTACTCCAGTGATGACAGAATTAAATATAATCAATAATAAAGAGTATAAAAACCAGCAACCAAATCTTATGTTGCTTATTTAGAGCCAGACGATGTGCGGACCAATCTATGTAAATAACTAAGGCAGATAAAGCATATTCAGAAACATATGATGCACTGAATATATGAAATATATTGACTTACAAGTTCATGGTTGTTGTACAGACTATCCACAAGCTTCTGAACGTTTTGTACTTATATCCTGGTATTATATATATATATATATTATATTTTTACGTTGCATATAAAAGGATTAAAACCTTCAGCGGATAAATTTTGTTCACTGTAAAAAAAAAGAACACTGTTATTCACCATAAAACTAAACAAAATACACATAATTATTAAGACAAAACAAAATACACATAATTATTAAGACAAAACAAAAATAATAATTTTTAAATGGCAAAATTTTGAATAATACAATACAGGGAAAATGGATGGAATATTTTGACATAGTACTAAAGAACAAATATGTGCAGATAAAACTAAATAACAAAAATATATTATTTTGAGAGAGAGGAACTCATATCGATAAGAAGTTGACTCTTAGTTGACTTAGTATGTATGAACAATAAATCAATTAAAGTAACAAAAACACTGGATGATGGTTGCATAGAAGTGTAAGGGGGCAACTGGCTCATGTGTGAATTATATTAGAACAAACTCAAACATTTGATAAAAGTGACAAAGGTAGGAGTCCTTCATATGAATAAAATTATGCTAGGATCTTTTCTTATAAATTAATTGATTGGTATTCCAATACAAGCATTATTTATTTAACTATAATATACGTAGACCTTATGCCTTGTGAGGAATATAGTCTTTAAAGCAGTTTATTGCCACAATAGATTTTTTAAAAATATTATTCATTTTGTATAGTCTACAACAAAATGACAATTTACATTTGTTGCCATCATGTTTACATCTAAGTTAAATGCGTAGTAATAACACTTACCAGTTATCTAAATTTCCACAAGGAACTCTATTACTGCATCATTATCTGTATCCAATCATTTAACATTACATGTTTTGTTGTAAGTAAATATTCAACAGATAATAGCAATAAAGGCACAACTATCGTTTATGTTTGGGTACTATAAAATCTAGTGCATACTTTGTATTTAAACAATTCATTATATCACATTGTATCATATTTGAAGGATCTTTTAAGTATATTTAATGCGAGTGCAACACTATTTAAGAGCTATTAAAAGCTGGAAAAAAAACTTTGTTCTAACTAAATTGGTTGGATCCTCAGCTACATTTTAAAAGATAATAACTTTAGTCTTGTTGCTTTAAATATATATGTGTTCATGAGACTTGACATAACTGTACAGGTTGTTTGGATCTACGCTATCTTTTCTGTATAGTTGCATTCCTAGCATAACATTGGATCATTTTTGTCCTATTCCATGCAATCTATCTGTTGTCGAGTGTGCTTCTTAGAGCCAGGAATAAACGATGGTAATCTAAATACAAAATTAATAAGTGATATTACTAACTTCCGCGTGCTTTTGTGGTTCATCAAAGAAATATTTCTTTTCGTTATTAAAATGTTGCCTTGTTTTCCATTCCCTGTTAATGTGATACGCTTGTGGAACCAAGAGCACAACCAAATATTACCAGTATACGATCAGCAATAACAATGACATCACCAACAATTGATACAATTTGTGTTTCAGCTGGAACAACAATTGCATGTGTTCTTAATATAATTGCAAAGAAATATCTACATGTAACAAAAATAAACTACACGAGTATATAATAAAGTTAGATAACGTGGTTCGAGCATATTCCATATTATCCTAGCTGATCTCATCTGGTATTAACGAAGGATTAATATCAGATAGCGAGCTCACAACGATGATCATGATTTGCGACGAGGCAAGGGCTATGTCTGATTTAGAAAATAATAAGAATAATGTTGTCGTGGCAAGACCTATGACAGCAGATACAACCCCTATTAAGACATCAATGACATCAACAAGTTTCACTAAGTTCCACTAACCCTGAAATTAGCGTAAACTATCCAACTACAATTCCGGTAAAGGGAATTGCGCTTGCGCAATAATGAGGATGCTACAATTGGTCAAATATTCGGTCAAGATCATTCGAGAGACTACAATCAAATAATTATTTTGTGTTTGCAAATTAATAAAACCGGATGGAACTCCCGATTGGATAGTTATTGTAATATTAACCGACAGTGATCAGATCGAGCAAAGCAATGACGAATTGCAACGTAGAAATAAATCTATTGCTAACAAAGAATCACAAATATCTAGTACTGTTTACGATCCAACTTTTGCAGCCGCGATAGAGATAAACTCCCCCGATTACGCTGTGGATATCTATCAGTCATCTATCAGATCAGTGTTAGGATGGTCTGATGTTGCCCGGCCGATACCCCCACCAATACCTGAACCAACCCGGGCTGAACTTTCCACGACTAATAAACGCCAATATCGTGATTATACTCCAGGCGACATTAAACTATTAGAACTGGGTGATATCCTTGTCACTAAACGTATATTCTTCGGCAATTATGAAGCCTTTAGTTTTTACAGAAGAGATTCCGCGCCTGTGCGGGGTAACGACGTACTTAATATTGATCCAATATAAAAATTACGCAAACAACAACTAGATATGTTGAGTCAGTATTTTTGCAGAATATCGTCTTGATATTTCGTAGTCACGAGATAATATTATCAAACAAATAGCAACATTAAATAACATTGTATTTGATGTTGCATTTATTCATCAAAGACTCATACAAGCGATAATTAACGCAGATGTCATTTTAGGAAAAAAGGATTTTTTAGCAAGTACTCGATAACAAAGGTAGATCTACAGAATGTTAAGCATACTGATTATAACCCAGAAGAGGATTCTTCATACAAGGTCTTTCTTATGACCCGACATTCTTTGTTATATTTCTGAATGCTGTATGGGGAATTCGTCATAAAGATCCTTCACACAAACCCTTTCTTATGGACCTACATTCTTTCTAAATGCTGTATGGAGCATCTTTTATAAAGATCCGTCACAAAAGGTCTTTCTTTTAACTCGACATTCATTGAATGCTGTATGGGACATTCGTCCTCCTTGACTTAAGAAATGGAAAGCATATCATACTACTGTTTAATTTTGCCTTTCAATTTCATGCACATCTCACCCAAGAGATGTGCCCTGGGGAGAGTGCAGAATCGCACTCAAAGTCGCACTCACCACGTTATCCGAATGTGGCCAGGAAGATGTACATGAAACGCTAACAGGTTGGCGCCCCCATCTTTATCGAAAAACCGCTATTACGCAACCGTCGATAATATATATCCACTGATATATTCCAACCACTTACCTGCAGTACGAGAATTATACACATCAGCAATGCACTACGTTCCAATCTTACAAATATACGTTTCAGAAATCATGATAAAGTTACCTCTATGCTGGACTGCTACAGAATTACAGACAGCGTGGATTTATTTATGTTTCTTAATACACTTTCTAAAACAATTATATATATATATATATATATATATATATATATATATATATATATATATATATATATATATATATATATATATATATATATACAAACTTGACAAAGTAGGTTTAAATATACATCATCTCTGTTTAACAGATCCTACCTGTATTGTACATACATGTAACGTTAGAAACCGTAACTTTCCATCTATACTTTGATATATTATACAATTATTTTACTTCACTAATATTAAGTAGCACACATATGATTAATTAATTACTTATGATGACTAAATGAATTGCAATTTACTAAGACAGGTCTAAAGAGTTACCTCCCTTAAATCAAGTCTATGACAGTAATAAGGGAGGTAGCTACTGAATTACTGAATGAATTAATTATTCTATCTCATATATATTTTGCCAAGCAATGACATATGTCCCAGAATGACAAAAACATTAAATAAATAGCTAGCGTGATATATTGCTATTTAATTACTCTATTGCGGGTAACCTTGATTGACAGTTATCTCGAACAATAATGAAATATTATATTTTGTTTCTATTTCTGCAAAAAGGCAGATCTGGTTATAATTTCTGCGACATATTTTACCGAATTCGAGTAAATATCAAAATATTTGGCATCTGCACTCATTGACTGAAATATTAATTCTTCCCCAATCTCTGTATTTATAGATTTAATAACCCTCTTTGCAACTGTTTTACATCTCCCAGTATTACCACATGCAGCATTAGGACTGCGTGATAGCTAGTAAATGAATCAACGAGTTATCAAGTTGTATACCGTTGATATGATTGATCACAAGACCTCTTTTGACTACTCAGTGGAAACATTCGTAAACGAATTTGTGGGAGAATTAATGTTTATTTCCATTCGTATTAATTTTGAGATAACCAGTATTAATAACTATACCGACTGTTTTTTTTTTCAATCGACATCGCATGACGTTGCAATCACGATGTGCGTCGTAAATCTTCATGTTGGAATGTCTCACAAATTCTTTTTGCTCCATTTATATCAGTAAATTAAAAAAACGTCTCGCGTGCACAAACTACCCCGCACGGATATATAACGATAAATTTACATGATCCTAAATCACAATATCGAATAGGTATTGATAACATCTTTGGATAATTTACAACAGCAAAGAGGGCGCGACGTCGAATAAGTGTCATGTCGCGTGAACTCACGCTCATAATCAAAAATAACTACGACGACAAAAACAAGTAACAAAATTAACTAACCCCCAAGAGAGACTTTTGGAGAAAGACTCTCTGTTAGTTAGAGGCTTCGGTTTTGGTGTTACAGGCTTAATTTTTTTGTTTTTGTAAAAAGCCTTAGATTAGCAAGTAGAACCTTCTAAACAAGGGTTTGTGCGCCCTCTCTGCAGCTACTCTTTGTATCTTGTAATCTTCTTTAAGCTACTAATTTATATACAAGACACAATAACAATAAAAATACATAAATTAATACATGTAATGAACTATGAAAGAAAATTGATCATATAGTCATTGTAACTAGACACAGATATTAAACACTGTACTTTCTCCTGCTGCTGTAACCTCAGTGTATTGATTTGCTCTTTTGTTTCCATTATTTTCGAAGTTCATTGGACTGAGATGTCTGATTGTCTCATTCCCTTCTGTTTTATCTGCCAGTTGGATCTTCGGACTGGAAAAGGTTGCTGCCATCTTCCTCCAATGAACTTTTTTTGTGCATCAAGTTATCAATTTCCTCCATCATCGTTTTTCTCGTTCTTCATCCTCTTTTGCCTGCCCCTGATTCAGTTTTCTTTTTGTCAAGATACAGCTATTATTTTGCTGGACCTGCAAACAAACAGCTTTTGGTGATTGGACTGTTTTGTCACCTCTCCTCTAAACAAAAGAACAGATTTTCACTAACACTCTATAGTTAAGCATTTCTGCTGGTTATATACTCGCTAAAATTGGGTGTTTAATCTCTTTGGTAGAGTCAAAGTCTCTCAATGACTGAGGTTCACCAGAGATGCGAACGTCATTCAATTTTACAAACTGGTTCAAGACCTAGTCATGTGCAGGGTTTTAATCACTTGTGTGATTAACTGCTGTTTCCTTCAAGATGTTGCCATCTGATATGAATCTCGTTATAGCAGGAATTGAAAGAGACAGTATGAAATATATATATGTCTTCTGTAGCAGTGTTGCAACCATTTTGACAAGGGATTTGTGTCACGCATACCTAAAACATATTTTATCTTGTGAACTGTCTCCGTTTTGAAGGAAAGTTTTTTAAGCATTGAACCCAATCTGACCTTTGAGGCATTTTTCCCCACTGATTTTTACCGGAACGGAAAGCTGTCTGCAGCATGATTTCTGGTTTAATAAATTGTTTTATCACACTCTTGCCATGCAGCTTAAGATCTGAAGTATCATCTCTAAACATGGGCTTGTCTGTTTGGTATGTAACCAAGATCGCAAGTTTTTTTCCCAAGCAATCATTAAGAAAACCTGATTTTTCTCAATAATCAGTTATGCAATTATGTACTTCACAAAACATTTGTTGCATGCACAGTCTTTGATTCAGCTGCACAGCAGTATGCCACAAGGTTATGAATAATGATGACATAGTTATATGCCACAGTATAATGATCACATCGACAGGAGTTGATTTAGTTATATGCCTCATAGTTAGGTATAATGATGACATAACCAGTCTTTGATTTAGTTGTATGCCACAATGTTACGTATAATCATGACATAGCCTTTGATTTAGTTGTATGCCAAAATGTTAGGCATAATGATCACATAGTCTTCGATTTAGTTGTGTGCCACAATGTTAGGTATAATCATGACAGACATTCTTTGATTTAGCTGTATGCCACAATGATAGGTACAATGATGACATAGTTGTAATGCCACAATGTTAGGTATAATAATAACACAGAGAGTCTTTGATTAAGTTGTATGCCACAATGTTAGGTATAATGATGACGTAGACATTCTTTGATTTAGTTGTATGCCACAACGTTATTTATAATAATGATATAGACAGTCTTTGATTAAGTTGTATGCCACAATGTTAGGTATGATGATGACAGACATTCTTTGATTTAGTTGTATGCCACAATGTTGCGTATAATCATGACATCTATGTTTTTCATTTAGTTGTATGCCATAACGTTATTTATAATCATGACATATACAGTCTTTTATTTAGTTGTATGCCACAATGACAGGTATAAAATGATGACAACGCCTTTGATTTAGTTGTATGTCACAATGTTAGGTATAATCATGACATAGTCTTTGATTTACCTACACAGCAGTATGCCACAATGATAGGTGTAATAATGACGTTGTCAGTCTTTGATTTAGTTGTATGCCACAATGTTACGCATAATCATGACATAGTCCTTGATTTAGTTGTATGCCACAATGTTACGTTTAATCATGACATCGACAGTCTTTGATTTAGTTGTATGCCACAATGTTACGTATAATCATGACATAGTCCTTGATTTAATTATATGCCACAATGTTAGGTATAATGATGACATAGTCTTTGATTTAGTTCTTTGCCACAATGTTTGGTAAATTCATGACATGTGCAGTCTTTCATTTAGTTGTATTCCACAATGTTAGATATAATGATGACATAGACAGTCTTTGATTTAGTTGTATGCAACATTGTTAGGTATAATTTTGACGTAGACAGTTTTTGATTTAGTTGTATGCCACAATGTTAGGTATATTCAAGACATAACCAGTCTTTGATTTAGTTGTATGCAACAATGTTTGGTATAATGACGTCATTGTCTTTGATTTAGTTGTAAGCCAGAATGTTAGGTATAATCACGAGATAGTCTTTGATTTAATTATGTACCACAATGTTAGGTATAATGATGACATATATAGTATTTGGTTTAGTTGTATGAAACAATGTGAGGTATAATCATGGCGTAGACAGTTTTTGATTTAGTTGTATGCCACAATGTTAGGTATAATCATGACATAGTCCTTGATTTAATTGTATGCCACAATGTTAGGTATAACGATGACAAAGACAGTCTTTGATTTAGTTGTATGCCACAATGTTAGGTATAATCATGACATAGTCCTTGATTTAATTGTATGCCACAATGTTAGGTATAACGATGACAAAGACAGTCTTTGATTTAGTTGTATGCCAGAATGTTAGGTATAATCATGACATAGACAGTCTTTGATTTAGTTGTATGCCACCGTGTTAGGAATAAGGATGACATAGACAGTCTTTGATTTAGTTGTATGCTACAATTTTAGGTATAATGATGGCATAGTCTTTGATTGAGTTGTTTGCCACAGTGTTAAGTATAATCATCACATAGACAGTTTTTGATTTAAATGTATATGGTATAACAACGACAAAGTCTTTGATTTAGTTAAATGCTACAATGCTAGGTATAATAATAACGTAGAAAGCCTTTGATTTAGTAGTATGCCACAAGGTTAGAAATATTCATGACGTAGACAGGCTTTGATTTAGCTACACAGCTTTCTTCTGGATCCACATTTTTCAGAAATCTGATCATTAATAAATTCGAATTTAGCTTATGTAGTTAATAAATCAAATTAATTTTAAACACTAAGGGAAATAATGATCACTTAATTTTTGTTTTGTTAATTTCAAAATACAAAAGCCCATGATTAATATTAAATATAAATATAATGCTTAATTAATAGCAACATTTTTTTAAAAAATAACTATTTTGTTGCTAATAGTAATTCCAAATACAAAGCTAATACCTAAAGTGTGAAGTAATGAATTAAAAAAATACACAAGACAGTTCTGGGTTGTGCTTTAAAAATGTACAGTAGTATATTCAAATCTCTCTACATGTCACTTTGATAGTGATACACTCACAAAACCACACAACATCAATTCCATATTACAGTATGGAATAAAATGTGGAAATAAAGTTACAACCTTAGGTTATTTAGTTATTTAAGTATTCGAGATCAAAATGCAAATGGAAAAAGATATAATTTAACTTAATAATGGTTATAACATTTCGAAGAAAAAGGAGGGATCCCTGAAATTTGTGTGAAGAGGATACAAGGGCTGCTGAGAAAGATCTGCAATGAAAGATAAATTTTTATTCGGAGCTGGTAATTAATCAGCCGATTACCATGAGTTGAAACGGTAAAATGTTGCGTTACTCGTTCATTGGTTTTAAATTATTAACGCTGCGGTTTATCATGTATTGGATATAACGCGTAGATAACTGCTGTTACAGGATACGCTCTTTCATAATACGGTTTGTCAATACCACTCAACATTCTCGATTCGGAATTTGTATTCAATATGGCAATTTGTTTTCCTTTTTAATGGAAAGGGTTGTATTTGGCATCGATAATCAAAGTAGTGTTGTCTATTTCTGATAAAACAATACGTTTTACTGTATATAGATATTTTCGACTATCGAGATAATTAATGATGGTTTCAGCATGTCGTTCGTTGCAGCATCGATATCTTTAGTGTCGTGTATGATTTTGAACGTTGCTCACGCATCAGATGCGACATCTCTGCGACAAAATTTCTTGCCGTCATGAATACTATAAATCAAAGTTTTATTCGTCGAATCAACAGATCTCGTATCGGTGATTCGGGGGATATTCTGTCAAGATTACAAATTTCTTTAGAGGCTTTATCTTAGATAATCTCTCAAATTCAACCATAATATTATTATATAAAAACTGGAAAATAAATTTGCAAGACATCCCGTCATCAAGGATTAGAAGGCATCTCATCATGGTTACATCAAACAAAGTCGACTTAAAAACCCACTTGGTACTGTTACTAATACTGGTTCTTTCCAAATTAATGCTAATGACAATAAACATTATTTCACCTATAAATTCGTGCACCAACGTATCCACGAAGTAGTCGAAAAATGTCTTGTGATCGATAATATCAACAGTATAAAACTCGATAACAATTAGGATAATTTACAAGTTATTACACAGAGTCAAAATTCTGCACATGGAAATACCTGTAATGACATTAAATTTCTTTGGGCGGTCAAATCTTTAAAGACATAGATTGACGAATAAATAGTATTTCAATCAACGAATAGAGCTGCCTAATATTTCGATATCTCGATTCGTTCTGTATAATATGTTGCAGATAATGTAACCTGATCGGCGTTTTTGAAACGTATAAACACAAAATAACTTTTCAGTATTGTTGAATAGAGTAAACTGTCTCTCCGGTAGATCTAAGTACTTGCTCCGCTTGTTACTACATAATACTACATTACCAGCTATTTATTTAATTTTTGTCCTTTTGAAGCCTCTATCATAGGTGGAGGAACGTCCGGTTTCTGACATAACTTTTGTTTTTCCGGACTTTGCATCAAATCACAGAATATCTAAGATATTTTTGTATTGGGTCAAATATCAATATACAACAGTTATTTTACCAATTTTAGACTTCTTACGTCACTGTTGAAAGTTTACAAATTGCTGAATAATATTTTGTAAACTTTCAACAATCCCAAGACGAATAAAACATTTTGTGTCGGATCATATGTCAAGATAGAACAGTTATTTATCAACTCGGAGACTTCGATGATGGTAAATTTGATCATCCTATACGTCTTTGTCACTGTTATAATGGGATAAGTATTACAAATATATACAAAATTATCCCAGTTCAACAGTCGCCAAGTATATAGGTGACGAGTTAAATTTCAAGATAGAACAGGGATTTTATTATTCTTATATTTTTATCATTTTTCTGAAAAACACAGTAATTACTTTATAATATAATATTATATAATATACTTTTTCCCCGAAGTTTCGTGAGTCACAAAATATCGAGATAGGATAAATATTTATAGTCTGATATATCAGAATTATTATATGGAGGTAACTGCTGTCTCTTTGGCATAGTAATTCAGTAGGTGTTATTTCCATTGTTACTGTCAATGACCTGAAAGAAAGGAGATAACTCTGTAGTATATTTTTTTCCTAGATCTTAACACATTTTGTCATCATAATTAGCTAATAATTAACCATCTGTATTATAATTAATATAATGTATTTAATAAAATGTTTCCTTTACTTTAGTCACTCTCCAAATTTGGTTCCAGTCTGTCTCGGATATAGAAAGTCTGGCAAGCGATCGACAAAATTAGATCAAAATTACCTGACAAATACGAAATAAATTTTTAAAAAAAATATTGATACACGTGTAAGACAACTGAAAAAGATTATAACATTAATGATAGCAAAAGTAGCAACCCCGAATCAGACAAAAATATTTCTGAATAAAGATATTATTTTACTAATTATTTTTCCTGTCTTGAATTTGTCAAGGATTATATTTTTACGCCACTACAAGAAAATATTATTATAATAATAACATTTTCTGACACATCTGAACTGTCCTCGTTTTTATCCTATTTTAGTCAATTTTATCATTGATAATCTGTCAGATTTCTGATTTTTGATATAATGTTGAAACCTTTGAGATTCTCAAATTGTTTTGTTTTTATTTATCTATATTTTCCTAATTTTAGCTTCAATTTCGTTGCAAAAATCACTACAATTGATCACAAAACATCAATTTTGTTTGTTTTATGCAAAAATAATCAACAAATCCCAAAAACATTTAGGGAATCACTGTGGTTTTAACCGTTTGATAAATAGAAATCTGACAGATTATCTATTATAAATTGACTAACGTAGGCTTTCAAAAAATGATTAAATTTAAAAAGTTTTCACTAAAATCACAAAATGTCTTATTTAAAAGATCAGATAAATAATAAAATATTTCTGTATGTGGATTTAGTTATGTTAGGTCACTCAATAATTTGAAGAATTAAATAATATTTGTATCCGATAAAATTTGATGCAGGAATGTGCATAATTCAGAGTCTGGTTTCTATCACATTTAATAATAATAATAATAATAATAATAATAATAATAATAATAATAATATAAATTCTTTATCTATAGAGGTGACTCATAATAAAAGGACTAATATCTTTTGATGCCCTTTTATGATGAGTATAATAATGCACATTATACGAAGAGAGCAATAATTGATGTTTATTTTAACATGTTTTGTATTAAAATACTAAATATCATTATCTATTAGAAACACATACATGCTCATGATATCTCTTCTTAAATACTCTAATATTTTCAGCAGATTTTTAATGTAGTGAAAGCTTGTTCCACAAAATTGCTGTTCTTGATTTTTGTTGCTAGACGGTTTCCATATGATATTGATCTCAACTGGTATTGTGTTAAAAAGAAAGGCTGGAATAAGTCCTGCAGATACTCTAGTGAAGTATATAAAAAAAAGGCCTTGTGAAATTATATACTGTTATATATCTAAAATTACGCATGCTGCTCGTTTCTTAAGTTTAGAAATACTGTCATGCTCAGATTTAGCACAGTTTCCCCAAACATTTGAACAATAATCCATTGTTGAATGAATATATTGCTTTCTGTATAGATTGCGCGTTTCCATAGGTAAATATTTCTTGATTATGCTTAGTAGGACAATTTTTGATGACAGTGTTTACAAAGCTTAACAATATGCTCACTCCAACTATTATCTAGGGACACATCTACAAGCCTTTCATGTTTGTGATTTTCTAATGGATGAGTATTTATTGCAAGAGATAGCTCTGGGGTCCCTGATTTGTGTAGCTTTTGTGATATCCCTAAATCATACATTGTGTTTTACTTTAATTAATTACCATCCTATTTTGTTGTGCCTAGTTGTGGACTCTAATAAGGTCTGAGTTTAATCTTGTTTGGATAACTTCAGTATCAGAACTAGATGTGTACAAAGTTTCATTGTCTGCAAACAAATATGTATTTGTGGATTCATTATTTAATGGTAGATCATTGATACAGATAACGAGGAAGAGGGCCCAAAACGGAGTCTTGAGGGAGCCCTAAATTATTTGTGCGAGTTTGAGAGCTAATAATGCCAATGCTTGCTTCTTGAAACTTTTGGTTCAGGTATGATCTAAACCATTTTAATGACGGATTGTCGAACTTGTAACAGTTCATTTATTGCAGCAGAATTTTATGATCCACAAGATCATAGGCTTTCTTGAAGTCAAGGAAAACAATCCCAGCCATATGTCCATTAATCATTTACTGCAGCCAGTATCAATTAGGTTGGTAAGTTCTGTTTGGCATAAGTGGTGCTTTTTATATCATGACTAATAAATAGAGTTTGTTTCAAAAATAGTATAGACCTGATTGGCTATATTCTTGTCCAAAAACGTTGACAATACAGGTATTATTTATATTGGTTGTAATTCCCTGGATCCTTCTTTTCTCCTTTCCGAAACATTGGTGTAACCTTGGCACATTTCAGTGTTGCTGGAAACACCACTCATTGTACTCAAGTTTATGATATACATTAGGGACTTTGATATTACTGGTACAGCAATTTTAAAACTTCGTGGACCAACACCTTCCAATTTAGAGGAGTTATTAATAATCACCTTAATTAGCATATCAAAAAGATCAGCTTCACTAATATAAGCCATTGAAAACTAAATATCATCAGTTGACGTAGCTCCAATAAATAACAGAAGAGCATCAAGTTCAATTGAGATGTTAGTCTAGTTCTAAATTATGTTACTGAAAATGCTTATGAAGAAATTGTTGAACATTTCCACAATGTCTTGTACAGACGTTATTTCAAATTTTGCTTCAGGTTAGGGGGAAGACAATTGTTTTGGGTGGTTTCAGCTCTTTTTAGATGTTTCCACAATGTCTTGGTACTATTACTTTCATCAATAGCCATTTTATAGTAATTTGTTTTTGCCTTATATATCAAGTGCTTAGTTTTATTCCTCCACTTTCTATAGCTTTTCGTGTATTTTGTCTTGTGGAAATTATCTCTTAGGTGCCTAGCTTCATTGCTCTCATGCGTAATCCATTTGGGTGTAATTTGGTGTTTAATCCTTTTTGTTTTTATTGGGGCATGCTTGTCTAAGGTTGCATTTTGAACATCTGATACCATTTGACTAAGGCAGTATTGACATCAGCTATATTGCAAACTTATTGTAAGGGTTTGCAAAATGAATCATTTCAGAACATTTCCCAATTAAACTCTTTAAAGTTCCTGAATGGTATTCCCATGTGTTGTCCAGTTTTAGATGATTCCGGAATATGTCTAGTTAAACAGACTGGGTAGTGGTCACACAGTGCATACACTGGCACATTTATTTCGCACTTCTTTTTTCAGGTTTGTTAGTATGCACATGATCAATGATTGAAGCACTTTTATATGTTACTCTAGTTGGGGTTTTAATTAATTGAGTATAATTGTAAGTTTCAAAGATACTTATCCATGTCAATAGTGACGTTTTCATGTAGTCAATGTTGAAATCACCTAATATCATAGTTTCAAAATCTTCCTTATGTAATTTTTTTCTTCTAATTTGCACCTAAAATATATCAATCCAATCAGCTGTTGAACTAGGTGGCCTGTAACCTGAACATAAGAGTATTGGCTTTGATTCGGTAAAGGTTACTTCGATACAGATACTCCCTACCCCTAATAGTCTCTAGATCAACACGTATGTTATAACTAATGGTTGACATTGATATATTATGTTTATATATGGTTGACATTGATATATTATGTTTATATATGGTTGACATTGATATATTATGTTTATATATGGTTGACATTGATATATTATGTTTATATATGGTTGACATTGATATATTATGTTTATATATGGTTGACATTGATATGTTATGTTTATATATGGTTGACATTGATATATTATGTTTATATATGGTTGACATTGATATATTATGTTTATATATGGTTGACATTGATATATTATGTTTATATATGGTTGACATTGATATGTTATGTTTATATATGGTTGACATTGATATATTATGTTTATATATGGTTGACATTGATATATTATGTTTATATATGGTTGACATTGATATATTATGTTTATATATGGTTGACATTGATATATTATGTTTATATATGGTTGACATTGATATGTTATGTTTATATATGGTTGACATTGATATGTTATGTTTATATATGGTTGACATTGATATGTTATGTTTATATATGGTTGACATTGATATGTTATGTTTATATATGGTTGACATTGATATGTTATGTTTATATATGGTTGACATTGATATGTTATGTTTATATATGGTTGACATTGATATGTTATGTTTATATATGGTTGACATTGATATATTAGACACTTGAGAAGCCTCATAAGTATAAGTAACTTAAACAGTATCATATAATTGTTTACATGTTAACAAGATGCAGTTTTTACACAAATCAGATAGTACCTGACACCTAGTTATATAATTATCAGATAGTGCCTGAAACTTGTTTATATAGTTATCATATAGTGCCTGAAACTTGTTTATATAATTATCAGATAGTGCCTGAAGCCTGTTTATATAATTATAATTGTTTATATAATAATAATTATTACATTGACAAGTATACCCATATTATAACTAATTTTGTTGCTGGATATCTGTTGCATATGCCTGTACTTCATTGCCTTTTACCTATTGGTATGTGTACAACATTTGCTTATATCCTAGTTCGTAATAGAGATGGCAAATAATCGTTTTTCCACGCAGACACCGCTGTGTTACATGACCGTGCTCCCAACAATACAGTCAGTTTTCTAACTCATGTCTAACCTCTTTAATAAGTCGTATGTACTGGTCTATATTTCTAAGGGACATGACAGTACCTCTGATGGACAAGTGAATTCGGTCTCGCTGGTGTAATTGTTGGTTCACTAGATTGTCCTTGAAGAAGGTCCCGAATTGCAGAACAAAGAGTATTTGTAAATTTGCACACAACGTACTTAGGGTGTCATTCAATGGAGTCATAAGTACGTCCCTTCTTGACGGTAGACATGAGATGATTATTTTACACACTGTGTTTTTAGACCTGATGGCATACAACAAGATTTTATAAGCATCCTTAATGCCCTTTAAGGATTAGCCATTATTGGAATTATTGACACCAATAAGAAGAATTACAGTATGTTATGGTGACATATCCATTTTAAATATTTTGTCAGCAATATTATTGATTGTTGCACCTCTGTAGAGTATTGATTATTAATGATCCAATGAAAAGAGATTTGTCTTTTATTGTGATTTTTACAAGTTGGGGATACAGATGCATTGCTTGGACTTCTTGACTTGATTTCCATAACTAGATTAACTGAGAGTTTGGACACTGCTATATTTAGTACTTGTATTTAATTTAGCTTCTTGCTGTGGGTAATTGGAACTTGTCTTTAGAGCAGTTCCTTCTGTACCTGGATTGATAAAGAGAGGACCAGTCATTGTATCTCCGGATTTTTGTAATTAATTTCGAATATTATCTAATATCGTTAACATTGTAACACATTGCTTTTCGGTGACGCCATTAATTCTTACGATAATGTCTTGTATTGAATGATTACTTGTTTATATATTCAGATATTCCGTCAGTTTTTGGTTTTTGTTTAGAGGAAGATCTTCCGTAAATATCTGACATTATATTTTTAAGATATGTTTAAAACGACATTATAACCATGTTTTAACGACTTTAATGGGATGTTTGGTTCATTTTGATGCAGCATAGATTACAACAATTCGCTTCACGGCCAAATATTGGCGGATCAGTTATTGTCTGTGTTGGTAATGTTGAATACCAGCTATGAGTTTGAGGTGCAGTACTTTGTACTGTGTAGACATATTTTGAAATCTCGATTGGTTGTGCTAGCCCGTACGAATCAAAATAAACAATTTCACGTGGATCAATTGGGTAAGCAACCCAATGAGTACCTAGACCAACACTATTATCAAGAGTAATGATACAGGTGTCAACATTGTTTCGTTCTTTTGGTAATTGATCACGCCTACAATGACCTCTGACGTTTCTTATGTTTCATTTTTCTGCAGCACTAATCTCAGACTTTTCCGTACCATGAGTGTGGCGTTCCCAGTAGTCTTAGACCCTTCCCTTTTTTAAATCCTTTTCCAGTTGTTTTCTTTAATGCCATTTTGTCAGCAGCTACTAGCGCCGGTAGATCTGCACGAAGTGAAAATAGATTACCTGTTTTTATTGAATTATTAATGGAACATGGAGAGAGATGGTGTTGAACTTCAGGCTTTGATTCTAAATCTTTTTCAAAAAATGTTTGAGATGATTTTTAGTAGTGACAACTTGTTTGGACCTGCACTAGCAATTTGCTCTTTCTTCAATGTTATTTTTGTTTTGCATTTATTTGCAAGTTCTGGTTGTAATCTTTTCACCTGCCTGGAAGTTAAGGTGACCTTACTGTGAAGATATGACATTATAATATAATGAGCGAATTAATTACATGTTTTCTACTGGGGAATCAATGACTCTCATTCATCTACCGGCGCCTTCAAGTAATATCGACTTGTCGCTGAGAATAATCGCGATTGCTTTGTAACCTTCAGCTGGTACGTCGTCTACGCGAGCTCGAAGATGTATATGAACGACAGTTTGATGTGTTAAATCAAGATGTTCCAGCAAAAAGTAATAGATTAGATATAATTGTGTAGAATCGAAATGTGATATTTGTAAACCAGTTTATATATATATATATATATATATATATATATATATATATATATATATATATATATATATATATATATATATATATATATATATATATATAATCTAACAATATATCTTCAGCTGGTTCTTGTTGGCCATTTGTTCTTACAGAAACCTCGGTAACTCTGAGTTGTTCAAATATCATATGACTATGTTCTTGACTTTTTAATCGATTCGTATTCTGCAAAGCACTAGAAATGTGTTGTGGCGCTGAAACACCTTGTTGTGATGCTTTATGTCAGGTCAATACACATTGAACGGTGCTTTGAATACTGTCTGTGTTCATTGTTAACCATGACAATATTGATTTACCACCTTGATCCATAAAAGCATATAATGTGTGTTCTTTAGCAATCGTTGGAGTCATTACAAGCATCCACAGTGAGATATTTTGTATATTTACTTTACCAACATCAGCAACACCATCTTCCTAACAACACTGATACATATGTTGCAAATACTAAGTTTAAATTTGCATTAACATTTCCTATAATATCAAAATCAGCAGCTGGTCTATCTGCATGTTCAGAATCTTCTGGTTGTACAATTGTAGTACCTGCAGCGATCCGTAATTTATTATACTGAACATGATCAGCATTGTTGGTAATATCATTGATGGACCCGCTGATCTTATGTACTAATCAGAATATCTCGCTAATCCTATTATTGTTGTAGAAATGTTGACGTTTTTCTGAATTGCTTCATCAATAAGAGATCGATACACGTTGATATCCATGACGCCGCCTGTAAATAATCATTGACAAATATCAGATATTTCATTAATAATTTCTGGAGAAGTATTTCCAGCACGTTTTCCTCCAATCATAATTTATAATATATCTACGTCGGAAAGAATGATGTTAGGACAAGTAATAAGACCACTCCCTTGAGTAAAAATATCACTTCCTGTCGTTTAGGGCCCAGGATCATCGTGAATTGTTTTATTTTTGAGTCCTTCCATCCTTCGTTTTACATCGCGTTTAAAATCACAGAAATGCCAGTCATTATCTTTGTCAAGTTTGTCAGTAAATATAAACTATAAATTTCTAACCCAATTATCTTTACTCTTCCAAGAATCAATATACCTAGGTTTTAACCATTTTGACAATTGACTGTTTTCAGTATATACTACTTAGTCGTATCTCGAATTACTAATAAGATTTAAACCCGTAGACGCAAATTTATTCTTGGGATTAACTAGTTCTGGCAGATGTTATAGAGGTCGATGAATATTTGAAGATGGTTTAGTAGGTGATTCAGAAAGTGGAACTGTCAATGGATCAATTTCTTTTCGATTTTAGTTGATCTACTTGTGCAGAAAACATTTTAAAATCTGAATCATCCTTATTAATACTACCTTTATTATGACGAATTTCAAAGATCATCTTACGATAATCATCCTCATAAAGTCCATGCTGATATGGTAACATATCAGACGAATAATTAGAAGTATTGGAAGTGTATTTAGCTAATTCATCATTATCAACATCTTTAATTTTTTCATAAGTTCCGGGTCTAAATTTATCTTTCTGCTGTTTTTGTTCTTTTTTCCCCGTTGTTTTCGTTCTTCATATTGATCTTAAACATCGTTTCTCGCATTGATGTATTCTATATATGATGCACGTTTTGTGTCGATTTAATCTGTTTTAATTCTAATTTTATAAAACACATCAGCCCAGTGTTGTTTATTGATAATACATTTTTCATGTTGGTCTCAACATTTATTTTCTCTCATTTCATACCATGTAACAACAAATGTTGGATATTCATCTGGATTAGTTTTATCGATAAATTTTAAAACATTTAAATTCAATTTTTTATGTAATTCTTAGTCTATTTCTTCATCAGTTTTTTTTCTTCTCCTTTTAGTAATAGGTTTTGCTGGTTAAGGCAATCGACCAGGATATTCTTATAAAAGTCTTGATGCTTCTCAAGTTTTTTCAGCTATTCTTTCAAGTTGAGGAAGAAGAGGTTTAGATGTTTCAATAACAGGATTGAATAATTGTTGAGAACTCGCTGCAAAATCAACCTTAGATTCCTGACGTTCTTGTAAGTTTTGTTTCATAGAATCATGTACAGGAAGAAATTTTCCTAAGTGCTTTTAGCCGCTCTCGAGCTAAATTAGCTGTATAAGATTCCATACTCATTTCTCATCTTATTCATTGCCATACTACTCATTTGCTTTACTACTCATTCATTCTACTCATTTGCTTTACTACTCATTTATCATATTCATCTGCCATATTACTCATTCATCCTACTGATTTGCCATATTACTCATTCTTCCTATTCATTTACCATAATACTCATTCGTTATACTCATTTGCCATACAACTCATTCTACCTACTCATTTGCCAAATTACTCATTCATTATACTCATTTGACATATTAATCATTCATTATACTCATTTGCCATACTACTCATTCATCCTACTCATTTGCCATATTACTTATTCATCCTACTCATTTGCTATATTACTCATTCATCCTACTCATTTACCATATTACTCATTCATCCTACTCATTTGCCATACTACTCATTTGCCATATTACTCATTCATCCTACTCATTTGCCATATTACTCATTCATCCTACTTATTTGCCATATTACTCATTCATCATACTCACTTTGCATACTACTCATTCGTCCTACTTATTTTCCATACTACTCATTGCCATATTACTCATTCATCCTACTCATTTACTTATTCATCCTACTTTTTTGCCAGATAACTCACTGATCCTACTCATTTACCATAGTATTGATTTATCATACTCATTTGCCATACAACTCATTCATCAGACTCATTTGCCATACTACTCATTCATCCGACTCATTCGCCATATTACTCATTCATCCTACTCATTTTCCATATTACTCATTCATCCCACTCATTTGCCTTATTACTCATTCATCCTACTGATTTGCCAAATTACTCATTCGTCTTTCTCATTTGCCATACCACTCATTTATCCTACTTATTTACCATACAACTCATTTATCCTACTCATTTGACATATTGCCCACTGATCCTACTGATTTGCCATATTACTCTCATCAACCTACTTATTTGCCAAATTACTCACTCATCCTACTTATTTGCCATATTACTCATTCATCCTACACATTTGACGTTTTATTTGTTCATCCACTCATTTTGCATACTACTCATTCATCCTACTCATATAATATATTACTCATTCATTATACTCATTTGCCTTACCACATATTCATCCTACTTATTTGCCATATTACTCATTCATCCTACTCATTTACCTTATTACTCATTCATCCTACTCAGTTGCCATATTACTCATTCATCCAACTCATTTTCCATACTATTCATTTGCCATATTACTCATTCATCCTACTTATTTGCCATATTGCTCATTCATCCTACTCATTTGCCATATTACTCATTCATTCTACTCATTTTCCATACTACTAATTTTGCCATTTTATTCGCTCATCCTACTCATTAGACATATTACTCATTCATCCTACTCATTTTCCATACTACTCATTTATCCAACTCCTTTGCCATACTACTCAATTGCCATATTACTCATTCATCCTTCTTATTTGCCAATTTACTCATTCATCCTACTTATATGCCAATTTACTCATTCATCCTACTCATTTTCCATACAACTCATACTTCTTACTCATTTCTCATATTACTCATTCATTTTTCTCATTTACCATACTACTCATTCATCCTATTCATTTGCCATATTACTCATTCATCCTACTTATTTGCCATATTACTCATTCATCATACTCATTTTGCACACTACTCATTCGTCCTACTTATTTTCCATACTACTCATTGCCATATTACTCATTCATCCTACTCATTTACTTATTCATCCTACTTTTTTGCCAGATAACTCACTGATCCTACTCATTTACCATAGTATTCATTTATCATACTCATTTGCCATACAACTCATTCATCAGACTCATTTGCCATACTACTCATTCATCCGACTCACTCGCCATATTACTCATTCATCCTACTCATTTTCCATATTACTCATTCATCCCACTCATTTGCTTTATTACTCATTCATCCTACTCATTTTCCATATTACTCATTCATCCCACTCATTTGCCTTATTACTCATTCATCCTACTGATTTGCCAAATTACTCATTCGTCTTTCTCATTTGCCATACCACTCATTTATCCTACTTATTTACCATACAACTCATTTATCCTACTCATTTGACATATTGCCCACTGATCCTACTGATTTGCCATATTACTCTCATCAACCTACTTATTTGCCAAATTACTCACTCATCCTACTTATTTGCTATATTACTCATTCATCCTACACATTTGACGTTTTATTTGTTCATCCACTCATTTTGCATACTACTCATTCATCCTACTCATATGATATATTACTCATTCATTATACTCATTTGCCTTACCACATATTCATCCTACTTATTTGCCATATTACTCATTCATCCTACTCATTTACCTTATTATTCCTTCGTCCTACTCATTTGCCATATTACTCATTCATCCTACTTATTTGCCATATTGCTCATTCATCCTACTCATTTGCCATATTACTCATTCATTCTACTCATTTTCCATACTACTAATTTTGCCATTTTATTCGTTCATCCTACTCATTTGACATATTACTCATTCATCCTACTCATTTTCCATACTACTCATTCATCCTACTCCTTTGCCATACTACTCAATTGCCATATTACTCATTCATCCTTCTTATTTGCCAATTTACTCATTCATCCGACTTATTTGCCAATTTACTCATTCATCCTACTCATTTTCCATACAACTCATACTTCTTACTCATTTGTCATATTACTCATTCATTTTTCTCATTTGCCATACTACTCATTCATCCTATTCATTTGCCATATTACTCATTCATCCTACTTATTTGCCATATTACTCATTCATCATACTCATTTTGCATACTACTCATTCGTCCTAGTTATTTTCCATACTACTCATTGCCATATTACTCATTCATCCTACTCATTTACTAATTCATCCTACTTTTTTGCCAGATAACTCACTGATCCTACTCCTTTACCATAGTATTGATTTATCATACTCATTTGCCATACAACTCATTCATCAGACTCATTTGCCATACTACTCATTCATCCGACTCACTCGCCATATTACTCATTGATCCTACTCATTTTCCATATTACTCATTCATCCCACTCATTTGCTTTATTACTCATTCATCCTACTGATTTGCCAAATTACTCATTCGTCTTTCTCATTTGCCATACCACTCATTTATCCTACTTATTTGCCATACCACTCATTTATCCTACTCATTTGCCATATTGCCCACTGATCCTACTGATTTGCCATATTACTCTCATCAACCTACTTATTTGCCAAATTACTCACTCATCCTACTTATTTGCCATATTACTCATTCATCCTACACATTTGACGTTTTATTTGTTCATCCACTCATTTTGCATACTACTCATTCATCCTACTCATATGACATATTACTCATTCATTATACTCATTCGCCTTACCACATATTCATCCTACTTATTTGCCATATTACTCATTCATCCTACTCATTTACCTTATTACTCATTCATCCTACTCATTTGCCATATTACTCATTCATCCAACTCATTTTCCATACTATTCATTTGCCATATTACTCATTCAACCTACTTATTTGCCATATTGCTCATTCATGCTACTCATTTGCCATATTACTCATTCATTCTACTCATTTTCCATACTACTAATTTTGCCATTTTATTCGTTCATCCTACTCATTTGACATATTACTCATTCATCCTACTCATTTTCCATACTACTCATTCATCCTACTCCTTTGCCATACTACTCCATTGTCAATTTACTCATTCATCCTACTCATTTTCCATACAACTCATACTTCTTACTCATTTGTCATATTACTCATTCATTTTTCTCATTTGCCATACTACTCATTCATCCTACTCATTTGCCATATTACCCACTGATTTGCCATATTACTCATCATCCTACTTATTTGCGAAATTACTCATCATCCTACTTATTTGCCATATTACTCATTCATCCTACTCATTTGCCATTTTATTCGTTCATCCTACTCATTTTGCATACTACTCATTCATTCTACTCATTTTCCATACTACTCATATGCCATATTACTCATTCATCCTACTCATTTGCCATATTATTCATTCCTTATACTCATTTGCCATACTACTCATTCATCCTACTCATTTGCCATACTACTCATTTGCCATATTACTTATTCATCCTACTCATTTGCCATATTACTCCTTCATCCTACTCATTTGCCATATTACTCATTCATCCTACTCATTTGCCATATTACTCGTTCATCCTACTCATTAGCCATATTACTCAGTCATCCTACTCATTTGCCACATTACTCATTCATCCTACTCGTTTGCTATATTACTCATTCTATCTACTCATTTGCCATATTACTCGTTCATTCCTTCTCATTTTCCATACTACTCATTTGCCATATTACTCATTCATCCTACTCATTTGTCATATTGCTCATTCATCATATTCATTTGTCATACTACTCATTCATCCAACTCCTTTGCCATACTACTCAATTGTCATATTACTCATTCATCCTCCTCATTTGCCAAATTACTCATTCATCCTACTTACTTGCCAAATTACTCATTCATACTACTCATTTGCCACACTACCCAGACTTATTTTCCCACTACCCATTCATACTACTTATTTGCCATATTACTCATTTGCCAAATTACTCATTCATCCTACTCATTTGCCATATTACTCATTCATCCTACTCATTTGCCATATTACTCATTCATCCTACTCATTTGCCATATTACTCATTCATCCTACTCATTTGCCAAATTACTAATTCATCCTAATTATTTGCCATACTACTCTTTGATCGTACTTTTTTCCCAAATTACTCATTCATCCAACCCATTTGCCACAGGGCCGGAGCTAAGTTTTTCAGGGGAGGGGGTCCAAACTTGTTATTGGGTTAAGCAAAGGCGCGAAGTGCCGAGCCTTCTAATGGGGTGCAGGGCATGCACCCCCGAAATTTTTTTTTTCAAGGATGCCAAATGGTGCAATCTGGTGCTATCTGAACCTTGAAAAAGGGATGTAGTAAAAGTGACTAAAACCTGCAATGTTTTAAAAACACTAAAAAAAATATTAAAAATATTTTTAAACAAATAAATAAAAAAAAAATAAAAAAATTCAGAACCCCCTTTGCATCTTTTATCAAAAGCAGTGAATAGTTTTTTGTTGTTTTTTTTTAAAGGGGGGGGAGCCTGGGCCCCTATAACAGGTCCGGCCCTGTGCCACACTACCCATTCATCCTACTAATTTGCCATACTACTCATTTATCCTACTTATTTGCCAAATTACTCATTTGCCATATTACTCGTTCATTTATACTCATTTTCCATGCTACTCATTCATCTTACTCATTTGCCATACTACTCATTTGCCCTACTATTTATTCATCCTACTTATTTGCCATATTACTCATTCATCCTACTCATTTGCCATATTACTCATTCATCCTACTCATTTGCCATATTACTTATTCATCCTACTCATTTGCCATATTACTCATTCATCCTACTCATTTGTCATATTACTCATTCTATCTGCTCATTTGCCATATTACTCGTTCATTCCTACTCATTTTCCATGCTACTCGTTTTTGATATTACTCATGCATCCTACTTATTTGCCATATTACTCATTCATCCTACTCACTTGCCATATTATTCATTCATCCTACTCATTTATCATACTACTCATTCATCCTACTCCTTTGCCATACTAGTCATTTGCCAAATTACTAATTCATCGCACTTATTTGCCATACTCTCATTCATCATACCTTTTTGCCAAATTACTCATTCATCCATCCCATTTGCCACACTACCCATTCATCTTACTTATTTGCCAAATTACTCATTCATCCTATCATTTGCCACACTAACCATTCATACTACTAATTTGCCACACTACCCATTCATACTACTTATTTGCCATACATATTTGTTCCTTTTCAAAATAAAGATACTGATGTCAAACTTGGAATAAATATTCTTACTATATATAATTTGTCTATAAGGGTGGTCAAACTGCAAAAAAAAAACAACAAATATCCTGATCTACTGCAGCATAATATGCCTGCCGGTCTGGGTCTATGTTGTTTAACTGATTGCCTCTGTCACAAACTGCACAGACTCAGCTCTTATGGAGCACTATGCAATGGCAGATAAGGGTCTTAGCAGTTGGGATTGTCTTATAAACAAGTATATATGGTACAGAATGAGATATAGTTACATACCACATTTCTTATAAACATGTATATATGGTACAGAATGAGATATAGTTACATACCACATTTCTTATAAACATGTATATATGGTACAGAATGAGATATAGTTACATACCACATTTCTTATAAACATGTATATATGGTACAGATTAAGATATAGTTACATACCACATTTCATGTGCAAAGCCATTCAATATAAAAAAATGAAACTTGTGAACATATATGAATTGTAAAAAGGCATGAATTTCAGATGTCAATATCAAGTTCACTGATGAACAATGCTTTATTATTATTTCTGAAGTGCTGAAGGACAAACATTATGCCATCAAATTTGAACTTAAAAATGCTGGTATCAGTTTTCATGTTACACAAGTGCATCAGTGTGTTCAGGCTGCCATTAAGACAAGGCCAATCTCGTTGTGAAAGTCACATTCTTTACCAGCATCCATGAAAAGCACATCTTCTAATTACACACTAAAATGCATGCATCAGTTTGTATACGCATCAAAAACAGAAAGATTAAAGCAGTTTCATCTGGGATGACAATTTCTCATCTTTTTGGGTGGATATTTTTTCATAGACTGAGAAAAGCAATTTTTAATGTATTGGTTTTTATTCATAGAAATAAATATATATACATACACATGCACAGATCAGTAAATTAATATAAAAAACATGTGGTTAACATTGCATTTTGATCTCTAACTAAAATTTTCAATCATCCCTAGCAATCACAGTTCTCTCCCAGCGGACACGGTATGGTGTGTGTGCTATACTCAGTGTTATTCAGATCACAATTGTAAAAGTAATGACTTAACTTACAATTACCATATATAAAAACTGTGGTAATTTATTACAATTACTCCATGATGCTGAATTAATTACAACTACTTTTTTATCTGGTCAATACAATTACATAACTTCTGTTCAGTCTGTCACAACTCACAGCTCTCATTTGCTAATTAATGTTTTACACAGAAAAAATTTCATGAACTTAATGTTCAATGTAACACATTTAATATAATATTGTTGAACTAATTTCACAAAACTTTAAACAGTTCAATAATACTGATTAGCTCTCCATTTTCTAATCATGTAATTATGCATGGAACTAAGACAAATAGTCTCTGATTTGAAGTAATTAGAACTTTGCATTCCTTTTCCTGAATGACAATTACTTACCTTACTTTTGCAGGAATTGATTACAATTGCAATTCTATCATTCAGGTGATTGAGTAGCTAATTTATTAGGGTCCCCAGCTGCCAAGTGGTCTAAAGTGTTTACACTTACCACTCATGGCCATCTCACTTCGGTCTGCAAGAGTTCTAGTAAACAACAACTGAGTACTTCAATAATTCATCACTGTACAGCAATGGCTATGATTTTAAATGTGATAAATCAATTTGCCACTATGCTTTTCAACCCCCTACTGTGAACAAACACTCAAATGCAAAGTCATTATTTTTAACTTAAACTGTTTAGATTGATTATATTTTATTTTTACAGCTCACCAAATTACCCCCATTTAAGACACCTATCGCCAGATATAAAAGTAGCTAGCATGTATATTCTCTTTAGAAAGTTCACAACATCTGTCACTGATTAAGAAGTCAGGGTACTGTGGAAACAAAATGTGTGACAGTGCCAACAACTTCAATATCATTCCATCCTAAATCTGTTTCTAATTCACATGTAATAATGTTGCCAATTGTGTACTAGATTAATATGCAAATAGGAGGTACTGTACAGTGACGGAATATACAGCAAAGATAAGAGTATGCAAGAGAAATCGATCTGAAGAGATAATAAATTGCTAAATTTTTTAATTGCTGTTTCTTGGATACTTGAGCACTCCTTATAAATAAATAAAAATGTCAGTAATTTTTTAATTTTCCCTTGCACTCATTATAAGCAAATAATACCTCTTTCATGGCTATAATAAGAATTCATCTGCAGTTAAATATACTTCACAAAAACAATATTCATTTTTTCAAAAAAGAATTTTAATGCAAATTTTGCTTAATAGCAACAAAATTCAAAATATATTTTTTGAAATCTATTTCTTTTAGTTATAGAACATTTAGCATGTGATCATATATCACAAACCTAGACTCATTATCCATGACAATTTTAAAACTTTTGGGGTGGGGGGGTTACCCTGCATAATCATTTTTGAACTGGGCAGATAATTCATTAAATTGTTTAATAAGGCAGTCGGTAATGAAGGCTAAAAAAATCCTATGTTCTACAGCTGGGAACAAAAGTTAAATAATTTAGCTTGGCAAGTCAAATTGATGTTGCTTGCCCTTAATTGGAAATTAGTATGAAGAAAACCAATAGCCAACAGTTAAAGTCTCCTTTCCAGATAGTAGATATATTTTGGATTTTTCTAAATAGTGATCTGTCATGTCTTACACAATGATTAATGATTACAAAATATAAATGATGGTAGCTATATATATTTTCAAATGCATACTAACAAATACAGTACTAGTCCATATCATGTCTTGATGTCTTGTCCTCAATTACAGTTCTATGAATATTGGCATGTACAATATCTCACGATTTGTCCTTTGAATATTTATTATTCACTTTTATTTGTGGGGTACTAATTTTTCCCAGATGTTGTGGCTGCCACAAATCTCAAGACTTGACAATCAATTAACCATCCATGGAAACTACAGGACACATGAATGCAAACAAACCTCCCTCGCTATACCGTGTATCTTCCATGCCCCCGAACTCAAAGTAAAGAACCCCATCCCTAACTGATGAATATTAAGACCACCGTAACCTATGTTTGCATCTCTGAGCATATCCACACACATAAATTAAATGACTGGAATCACTCAATCATCTTGACAAACATTGGATAAAATTGAAGAAAAAAGTTAACAGGTCCAGACTTTACAGCTGTACAAATACCATATGAGAAAGAGCAACAAGATATATACCAAGAATTTTATCAGTTATATAGATTGGGATCTACAGTTGTAATACACCAGAAAGTACCTAAATAAACACAATGCAAGCAGACCTCCAGACAACAGGCCTAGATTTCGCCAATGGAACTTTAGTCCTTAAACTTTATTCTAGAAACAAATTGACTGAAATTTCAGTCAGACTTGAAATTTACCAATGTTTTAAATCAAAATTCAACTTAAGTCCAGTTCTGATTGGTCAATTGTAAGGTAACTTAAACTTCATTCATTCAAATTGCTTGATTACAAACAGAAGTTTAAATTTCACAAAATCAGATACAGAAGCAAAACAAAAACAAAAAGATGTAATTAGGATGTTAAGTTTATCAGCATAGCATTAGATAAGCAGATGATTTGAATATTTTAGGAAAATGGACTATAAATATATAGATCTATATTCATATTATGCAAAACAATTTAATTTTAAGCAATTAGTCTAAAGTTGTCATTGTATACAGAGATCATGCTTAATCATGGTTTATTCAATCAATGTAAACAGTTATAAATTCACATTGTGAAAAAAAATGCAAGTAGTTCTAAACAAGGAAGTAGAATTCTTATCTAGGGCTATGGTATCTTTTATGTCTATATAACGCCAATTACACGTGCAATACAAATGGTGTGCCTATCCAAACACAGCACCACAATTTGGGCAGCGTCTCTGCCTCATGGCCAAACAGCACAGAATTCCAAGGGGGAAGAATATGATCGCACACAACACACCCAGACAGGTAAAATCATCCTCGAGTACACCAATCTGAAATAAATAATACCCTGTATGACTGTTTATGTCCAAAAATAATTATGAACATAAAATGACATGAATGCAACAAAGTTAAAATTAATTTTGATGACTGATATTAAATCACTGTGACACTAGACTACTGTGATACCAAATCACAATGATACTAAACTACTGATACCAAATCACAATGATACTAAACTACTGTGATACAAAATCACAATGATATTAAACTACTGATACCAAATCACAATGATACTAAACTACTTTGATACCAAATCACAATGATATTAAACTACTGATACCAAATCACAATGATACTAGACTACTGTGATATCAAATCACAATGATACTAAACTACTGTGATACCAAATCACAATATTAAACTACTAATACCAAATCACAATGATACTAAACTACTGATACCATATCACAATGATATTAAACTACTGATACCAAATCACAATGATACTAGACTACTGATACCAAATCACAATGATATTAAACTACTGTGATACCAAATCACAATGATACTAAACTACTGATACCAAATCACAATGATACTAAACTACTGTGATACCAAATCACAATGATATTAAACTACTGTGATACCAAATCACAATGATATTAAACTACTGTGATACCAAATCACAATGATATTAAACTACTGTGATACCAAATCACAATGATATTAAACTACTGTGATACCAAATCACAATGATATTAAACTACTGATACCAAATCAGTGATACTAAACTACTGTGATACCAAATCAAAATGATATTAAACTACTGTGATACCAAATCACAATGATATTAAACAACTGTGACACCAAATCAGATACTAAACTACTGTGATACCAAATCACAATGATACTAAACTACTGATACCAAATCACAATGATACTAAACTACTGATACCAAATCAAAATGATACTAAACTACTGTGATACCAAATCACAATGATATTAACTACTGTGATACCAAATCACAATGATATTAAACTACTGATACCAAATCACAATGATACTAAACTACTGATACCAAATCAAAATGATACTAAACTACTGTGATACCAAATCACAATGATATTAAACTACTGACACCAAATCACAATGATACAAAACTACTGTGATACCAAATCACAATGATACTAGACTACTGTGATACCAAATCACAATGATACTAAACTACTGTGACACCAAATCACAATGATACTAAACTACTGTGATACCAAATCACAATGATATTAAACTACTGTGATACCAAATCACAATGATACTAAACTACTGTAATACCAAATCACAATGATACTAGACTACTGTGATACCAAATTACAATGATACTAAACTACTGATACCAAATCACAATGATACTAAACTACTGATACCAAATCACAATGATACTAAATGTCACAATATAGACCGAGTCGGGACTGGATTAGTGAAGACATGGAACGCAACTGCGTTAATAAGATGTTTATTTTATAAACACAATTTTAAAAATCAACTCTGACACCAATATTTTACAAAATATAAGAAAAATCTATTTAAATAAATGTTCCTAACATGGAATTATGAATTTCAGTAACGTAATGACAAAAAAGAAGTATAGGAATGAATTTACAAATATGAATATATATAAAAGGCTCGTATAACGAGATAGATGCAAATATGAAAAGATAATGCGTCGTCAATATGACGAGACTAGAATGAAGATATTAAATAATTAATACGTCGTCCATATGACGAGACATATGCAATCGTGAACCCTAAATTCTGAAGTTCTCGTTCATGGGACGAGATTTGTGTAGAATGAAATTATGCAGGTGTCGTTCATATAACGAGACTGCAAAGAAGATATTAAATAAATAATACGTCGTCCATATGATGAGACGGGAATGAATAAATGTAAACTACTTGCTGAGGTATTTTGCTACTAGCCTGGCGTCCGTTTGACGTCAGGAAGTACATCCGGTTACACAGTCAAACCTAACAGTTGTTACCTTCACCTCACGCAATCATATATAAAGACCATATATCTATACATCTAAACACAGCATACATAAATGCAGCATACATAAGCACCATACACAGGCACCACACACGGGCATTACACGGTCAGCATAGACTAAGCCCACACATGTAGTCACCACAACATGGCACCACACATGCAGTTACCACAACACTGCACCACTTCAGCACAACACGTCACCACACTTCAGCACAACACTTCAGCCCAACAATTCAGCCCAACACTTCAGCACAACACGTCACCACACCACTTCAGATAAATGCAGCATACGTAAGCACCATACACAGGCACCACACACGGGCATTACACGGTCAGCATAGACTAAGCCCACACACGTAGTCACCACAACATGGCACCACACATGCAGTTACCACAACACTGCACCACTTCAGCATAACACGTCACCACACTTCAGCGCAACACTTCAGCACAACACTTCAGCCCAACACTTCAGCACAACCTGGCACCACACATGCAGTTACCACAACATTGCACCACTTCAGCTAAAATTAAAACAACCGAACCGTGTAATACATATGACACGGTCAAATATTTTCACACATATATGTAGCGCATGCGCGCACATGAAATAATTATCCATGTACATTTAACATTAAGCATGCAGCGTATAATTGAACTCAATTATGTTCAGATACAAAAGAACTAATTAAACAAAATATAGTACTTCTGATAAAATGGCGCTGCCTAACCTATGTATTTATTCTATAGATTTTATAATAAATACTAAACATCTAATATGTAAAACAATGAATTATATCATAATACAAATAGCAATGAGAACAAAGTTAAATCTATTGTTACCTCTTTTAGCTGATAGATTGCTCAGTTTAGGATGGAAGCATTTCCGACAAGACTACATTGTAATGTGATTTCTGTCTTATAATTTCGTCCTTATATACCCCTAGCTGTGACAGATATGCGCAGCTAGGTACTTTAAACTGCAGGCAATTTCGCACATACAGCATGAGCTGAGTATTTGCTCATTATGCAGAAATAACTAAAAAACCCAAAAAATAATAAACTACCCTCGGTAAGGCTGTACGCAGTAACGAAATCAAGACTAGATTTTTTGACCACATATACATATTGAACATAGTCGTATACAATTTCGTGGCATACCTCCCCCTTTCAAAAAAAAGTGGAAACACTTTTAGAAAAACACGGAATTTGCACACACAAAAATACGAAATGAGACGTTATTTACATTACAGTAATAACGTGATATAATGAAGGAATAAAAAAGAAAGCCTGCAAATCACAGTCTGCTTAAGTAATCAGCCCCTACATTTTCTGACCCTTTTCAGCAATTTGACTAGGTCTCTCCACGTAACTCTTTAACATATTGGCATGAAATATTCTCATCCTACCTCCAATGTCAATTCGGTAATCCATTTCACCCATGACCTGTTTAACCTCATACGGCCCTTTCCATTTGACAAATAATGTTTCTACTAGTAGGGAGTAGCACCAACACATGATCACCCACGTCGAATTTCCTACTTCGCGTTCCCCGGTTGTAATATTTCGCGTACTTGCGACCAGATTTCACAAGCTCGTCGTGTGCCATCCGACACGTGCTTTCTAATCTCTCGCGTAAGTCTAGGACGTACTGGTAGGTGGTTTTAACCTCTCTGTCTGCGACATCACCTGACCATAGTTCGCGCAGAATCCGCATAGGACCCCGAATTGCCCTACCGTATAGCAATTCAAACGGCGAGAATCCCAAACTCTCGTGCGGTAACTCGCGATACGCGAACAAAATTGCATTTAAATATCTGTCCCAATCTCGCGGTTTCTCCGCGCACATTTGACGTAGCATTTGTTTTAAGGTGCCGTTAAATCTCTCTACCAATCCATTACACATGGGGTGATATGGTGTAGTGCGCAACTGTTTAATTGACAACAACCTACTTATTTCTGACATTAGTTCGGAGGTAAACTGGGCTCCGCAATCTGTGAGGATTTCCTCAGGTACCCATACCCTACTGAACATGTCGACAAGTGCCTCAGCCACGCGTTCAGTTTCAATTGATGGTAATGCTATTGCTTCTGGGTATCTAGTAGCATAATCCACTAGAGTGAGGATATATCGGTTTTTCCTATCTGTAATAGGAAATATGGGTCCCACAATATTAACGGCTACCCTTTTAAATGAGGTATCTATAAGAGGCATTTTACCTAAAGGTACTCTGGTATTTCTTCCCTTTGACACAGTCTTTTGGCAAACGTCGCATGACCGACAAAATCTTGCTACGTCACCGTTTACTCCAGGCCAATAAAACTCTCTTAAAACTCTGTTGTTTTTCTCATGCCTAAATGACCTGCCATACTAGACTCATGCGCTACTCTCAATACATGTGACCTGAATTTCTGAGGGACAACTAATTGGAGATACTTTCCCCCCTCCCGCGTGCTAAATTCTCTGTACATTAAACCCTTGGTACGTACGAATTTAGAGCTCCCACCGCCCTTACAACATTTCGCGGTACCCGACAAGATTCTCTCTGCGAGTGCGCTTAAAGACTCGTCCTGACTTTGCTCACGTGTAAACTCATCACGTGAGATATCGGTTACGGCTTCTGGAACTTTCAATTTAAGTAGTGGCTTTTTATCCGCCTGTGCTCTAGTTTCGACGGCTTGCACGATGGGAAACCGGAAATCAGAGAGGGTTGGGAGTCTGGATCCCTCGACATTTCGTATGGTTAAATCATATATAGGGTTTTCCATGCACAGTGCTTCCACAGTCCCATTCAGAAAGGGCGTGTCTATTTCTATTCTGGCAACGGGGACATGATCGATTGTTTTATTTAACAACATACAACGGGGTTTCCAACCAAGCATTTGGTCTTCCCTAACGAGACTTTGCTTTACCACAACACCCGTGCACCCGGTGTCGTGTAAGACAGTGACTTTGTCCGTTGGCGGTACCTGTAGCAGTCGGCACAATCGCCTCTGGGAAAAGGCACGTGCCGATGGACTGGATAACGTTATGACCGACCTGCACACGCGATCGGGAATTGTATACCTTACTCGCGTTATTAGATTCAGAACCTTCGCGAGGAAGACCATCGCGTTTGCCGCCTCCTGACCACGCTCTGCTTTCGATAGCAACCGCAACTTTCGGGACAAAACTCTTCCTCTTCGGACAATCGGGGGTGATGTGGCCAAATTCCTTACAAGTGAAACATTGTTTATCACTACGATAGGAACCCTTCCCAGATTGAAAATTTCCACCTTTATAGGTTCCAAGTTTCTCGGGTTCTCTGAGTCTCTGATCTTGATAACCTCCCTTGTTATCCCTTAAAATTACACTCTGGGTTCCTCCTCGGGCTTCGGCAAAATAGTCTGCTTGGGTAGCCATATCGGATACATTACTTAAAGACTTTTCCCTCAGGAATAAATACAATTCCCTACTACAAATGTCTAACAACTGGTCCCTAAGTAAAAAGTCGGTAAGACCCTCAAATGTTTTTTGTACCTTGCCACATTCAATCCACCGTTGGAAATAATTTCCGGTCCTAGATATAAACTGGGCGAATGTCTCACCTTTTTCGGGCTTACTCGATTTAAACTTTTTACGGAACCCTTGTTCCGACAGCTCATATCTTTTAAGGAGTGCCTCTTTTAATGTATCGTAGTTCAGTGCATCATTTACGGGTATACGCGAATACACATCTAGCGCTTTACCTTTAAGCAATGCGCTGAGATGGAGCGCCCAATTATCCCTTTGCCATTTCTGGATGGTGGCATATCGCTCGAACCTATGTAGATAACTATCTAAATTATCCTTGTCATCATAAAAAGGGGGTAATTTAGGGCCTTTTAACTTAGAATCGTGTTGCCCATCCTTCTTAGCTTCTAATAATCCAAATTTCCTTTTGTGTTCCTTTTCCATATTCCTGTCTTCAAACTCAATAGCTTCTAACTTTGCTCGTTTCTCCCCCTCTGACTTTCTTTCCTCAAGTTCTCGTACTTGTTCTATTCTTTCCCTTTCTGCATCCCTTTCCTATCCTATCCTTTCCTTCTCTGCCTGTTTTTCTAACTCTATCTTTTCCCTTTCTGCCTGTTTTTCTAACTCTATCTTTTTTTCCTTAAATACCATCTTCTCTCTTTCTAATACTAGCTTTTCCCTTTCAAAGGCGATTTGTATTTCGGCCTTTTCCCTCTCTATATCCCTTTCCTTTACCCTTTGATCCCTTTCCCGAGCCTGCTCATCCTGAACAAAATTTCTAAGGGTCTCCCCCCCCATACCCAAACTGTTTGCCCAACTCCACTAGATCTTTGAGTGACATGGTGAATGCTGTTGATAAGATAACCAATCCTAAATGCACTATCATATAACACATACAATTCTTGGGATTACGTGAACGAACCGTATATTACTCCTCCCAATGTATTCAATATGTATATATGTATATATAAAACAGAATATGAGTGAGGTATTAACTCTCCAGCCTGATTTGTCTTGTCAGGAAGCTTCTGATCTGAAACATATCTTTAAAACAAAACTTACCACAATCAGGATTTAAAATGCAATTTAAAATCCGTGCTTCGCCTAAACCAATTATGATCCCACTTCTGACACCATTTGTCACAAGATAGACCGAGTCGGGACTGGATTAGTGAAGACACGGAACGCAACTGCGTTAATAAGATGTTTATTTTATAAACGCAATTTTAAAAATCAACTCTGACACCAATATTTTACAAAATATAAGAAAAATCTATTTAAATAAATGTTCCTAACATGGAACTATGAATTTCAGTAACGTAATGACAAAAAAGAAGTATAGGAATGAATTTACAAATATGAATATATATAAAAGGCTTGTATAACGAGATAGATGCAAATATGAAAAGATAATGTGTCGTCAATATGACGAGACTAGAATGAAGATATTAAATAATTAATACGTCGTCCATATGACGAGACATATGCAATCGTGTACCCTAAATTCTGAAAGTTCTCGTTCATGGGACGAGATTTGTGTAGAATGAAATTATGCAGGCGTCGTTCATATAACGAGACTGCAAAGAAGATATTAAATAAAAAATACGTCGTCCATATGACGAGACATATGCAATTGTGAACCCTAAATTCTGAAGTTCTCGTTCATGGAACGAGATTTGTGTAAAATGAAATTATGCAGGTGTCGTTCATATAACGAGACTGCAAAGAAGATATTAAATAAATAATACGTCGTCCATATGACGAGACTGGAATGAATAAATGTAAACTACTTGCTGAGGTATTTTGCTACTAGCCTGGCGTATGTTTGACGTCAGGAAGTACATCCGGTTACACAGTCAAACCTAACAGTTGTGACCTTCACCTCACGCAATCATATATAAATACCATATATCTATACATCTAAACACAGCAAACATAAATGCAGCATACGTAAGCACCATACACAGGCACCACATACGGGCATTACACGGTCAGCATAGACTAAGCCCACACACGTAGTCACCACAACATGGCACCACACACGCAGTTACCACAACACTGCACCACTTCAGCACAACACGTCACCACACTTCAGCACAACACTTCAGCCCAACACTTCAGCACAACACATCACCACACCACTTCAGATAAATGCAGCATACATAAGCACCATACACAGGCACCACACACGGGCATTACACGGTCAGCATAGACTAAGCCCACACACGTAGTCAACACAACATGGCACCACACATGCAGTTACCACAACACTGCACCACTTCAGCACAACACGTCACCACACTTCAGCACAACACTTCAGCCCAACACTTCAGCATAACACGTCACCACACCACTTCAGCACAACCTGGCACCACACACGAAGTTACCACAACACTGCACCACTTCAGCTAAAATTAAAACAACCGAACCGTGTAATACATATGACACGATCAAATATTTTCACACATATATGTAGCGCATGCGCGCACATGAAATAATTATCCATGTACATTTAACGTTAAGCATGCAGCGTATAATTGAACTCAATTATGTTCAGATACAAAAGAACTAATGAAACAAAATATAGTACTTCTGATAAAATGGCACTGCCTAACCTATGTATTTATTCTATAGATTTTATAATAAATACTAAACATCTAAAATGTAAAACAATGAATTATATCATAATACAAATAGCAATGAGAACAAAGTTAAATCTATTGTTACCTCTTTTAGCTGATAGATTGCTCAGTTTAGGATGGAAGCATTTCCGACAAGACTACATTGTAATGTGATTTCTGTCTTATAATTTCGTCCTTATATACCCCTAGCTGTGACAGATATGCGCAGCTAGGTACTTTAAACTGCAGGCAATTTCGCACATACAGCATGAGCTGAGTATTTGCTCATTATGCAGAAATAACTAAAAAAACCAAAAAATAATAAACTACCCTCGGTAAGGCTGTACGCAGTAACGAAATCAAGACTAGATTTTTTGACCACATATACATATTGAACATAGTCGTATACAATTTCGTGACACTAAACTACTGATACCAAATCACAATGATACTAAACTACTGTGATACCAAATCACAATGATACTAAACTACTGTGATACCAAATCACAGTGATATTAAACTACTGATACCAAATCACAATGATACTAAACTACTGTGATACCAAATCACAATGATACTAAACTACTGTGATACCAAATCACAATGATATAAAACTACTGTGATACCAAATCATAATGATACTAAACTACTGTGATACCAAATCACAATGATACTAAACTACTGTGACACCAAATCACAATGATACTAAACTACTGTGATACCAAATCACAATGATACTAAACTACTGTGATACCAAATCACAGTGATATTAAACTACTGATACCAAATCACAATGATACTAAACTACTGTGATACCAAATCACAATGATACTAAACAACTGATACCAAATCACAATGATACTAAACTACTGTGATACCAAATCAGAATGATACTAAACTACTGTGATACCAAATCACAATGATACTAAACTACTGTGATAACAAACTACTGGGTCCTTTTCATGGCTCATCACCCCATATGCCAATATCAAGTAGAACAAACAAAAAAAAAAATTCAATTGTTGGAACAAGCAAATTGTTTGTTGCCTGTAGAGTAAATTAAATACCATATCTGAAATGGTTACACTCAAGACCTATTCAAATGATTACAAACTGGGGACCCATTCCAATGATTACAAACTGGGGCATTTCTTGCTTTGCTCCCATTTCTTAATATTCATCTCCCACTTCTTAATGTTAATCTCTCACTTCTCCTCACAATGTTCAAAAGGAGAATATCAATTTTTCCTAAAACTTAGGTCTACTTTGACCTCCATAGATTAACCTTTCCCTTAAGCTCTTCTTGGCATGGCATAAGTTTTAAAGAATAATTCTCTTTTATGAATTTTTCTGAGAATGCTTTGTTCAATATTCAATATATCTGATATTTATGGCAAGGTAACAACCACTTCAACAGATTTCCTAATGCTTTATCCAATGTATTTGCGATTTTTGGAACGGTAATGGCCATTTCATCAGATTTGTTAATGCTTTATTATAGCTACTTTTATTTTTGACAATGATTTTACACATTATATTCCATACTGATTTAACAGAAGTGCAAATTCACAATTAAAAACTATCCATTTACCATGTATGGGATGTATTCTGATTTCCTGGGGAATTCCTGTGTAATGATCATAATTACCAATGTAATGATTTTTTTTATAGTTCCCGTTCCTTCAGGTTAAATTATTTTATATAATGAGCACTGCAAACAGCACAATAATACACCTGTCTAATAAATCACATACAAACCCTGAGAGAGGCATATATATATATATATATATATATATATATATATATATATATATATATATATATATATATATATATATATATATATATATATATATATATGACAAAAAAGCCTAATCATTGCAAAAAAAGTTTATCTAATATACATGCCATAATTACAGTAGACTGTGTGACATCATAACTAATATATTACATGTCATAATTACAGTGCACTGTATGACATTATAACTAATATATTACATGCCATAATTACAGTACACTGTATGACATCATAACTTCATAACTAATATATTACATGCCATAATTACAGTACACTGTATGGCATCATAACAAATACATGTATATTACATGCCATAATTACAGTACACTGTATGAAAAAAATGTACATTAAATGTTACTTCTAACCTTGATCGTCAAATTGCTTTGAAAAAAATGGGCGAACTCCATGTGTATTAAAACCAGAATACAAACACAAAAACATACTGCCTAATTAGTTGTATTTAACAATCAACTACTCTACATTTTCAACTTTCATTGAATGATGATGAAGTCCATGCATTCTTCTGTGCTCAAGCCAAGTGTTGCATTACATCACTCTCATATTCTTCTATTCAAATAGCTGCAAAGAGGGTGAACAGAACTTTTTGCTGAAATGTCGATTGCTTAAAAATAAAGCTTCCTACGAAAATGAAAATATAAAGTTAATAACGCCAAACCTCTGAGAGTTTCTCTAATTGAATTAGTTTATTTTGCTACTTTATCTTTTTTCATTAGTATTTTATTAAATTTGTATGTGCATTCATTTACCCACCCAGACATTTCATTGAGGTTCCACCCTCTCTGCTGCTGTAATTATATTATTATTACATCAATAATGGTGCCAGCTATAGAGTTTTAAACAGCTAGATTGCTTGAGAAAGATTAGAAGCAATTAAGAAAATTTCTTCCAGTCCATGATTCTGTGGAATTTGCAATAGAACAATTATTTAAATCTGTTATGAAAGCTACCAAAGCTCTTCCTCCCACATTGGAACAAATCACTATTGTGACTGGAAAAATATCAGAACTAAGAAAACAAAAAGACTTTTTAGAAGATCTTCCAGCTGAAATAGCCACTGCTCATCCTACTTGGCAGAGTCAAGAAAGAAATACTTGAGGGTATTGACCAAGCTTGTACTGAAATTGGTGATATAAAATACTATATAACTGAACAAAACAAGCAAGAATCAGATCTAAATCATTTGCTAAATTTCTCTATACGAGTATTTCCTAAAATACTGAAAACATAAAACTACTATTTTTCTAGTGAGAATAGCCAAACTGACAGTTTTCTAGTAAGCTATTGACATATACAAAATCTTAATTCTAAGGATTGCACAACCTCCATGTGAACCTCTAGATTACCAATTGATATTATAGCAGTACATATAATCTTAATTAACTTATTCTAACGATGGCTCAATACATATAATCTTAATTAACTTATTCTAACGATGACTCAATATATATAATCTTAATTAACTTATTCTAACGATGGCTCAATACATATAATCTTAATTAACTTATTCTAAGGATGGCTCAATACATATAATCTTAATTAACTTATTCTAAGGATGGCTCAATACATATAATCCTAATTAACTTATTCTAAGGATGGCTCAATACATATAATCTTAATTAACTTATTCTAAGGATGGCTCAATACATATAATCTTAATTAACTTATTCTAAGGATGGCTCAATACATATAATCTTAATTAACTTATTCTAAGGATGGCTCAATACATATAATCTTAATTAACTTATTCTAAGGATGGCTCAATACATATAATCTTAATTAACTTATTCTAACGATGGCTCAATATATATAATCTTAATTAACTTATTCTAAGGATGGCTCAATACATATAATCTTAATTAACTTATTCTAAGGATGGCTCAATACATATAATCTTAATTAACTTATTCTAAGGATGGCTCAATATATATAATCTTAATTAACTTATTCTAAGGATGGCTCAATACATATAATCTTAATTAACTTATCTAAGAGGTTCTTCTCTAAGTTCAACAGATTTCTGCACACACACTCATAATCAAACCCGGGAGAGTGCAAAAGATCACACACCACGTGGTGAAATGGTGGGAGGGTGTATATTTTTCTGTTGAAATTCGAGCTTGAGGTTAACCCCCACTTTTATAATGAAAAATAATGAAATATCGCACCATCAACAGCATGCCAGTTATGGGATTCAAACTCCAACCTTTCAGTATCAGAGCTCTATGCTTTAGCAAAGCACCACATACACCTTGTTATTGATATACATTTGTAAAATTATTATAAACTTACCTTGCTGGATGCAATCATTATACAAACTACAGCACTGCTTTTTTCCCAGCACTAAACACGAGATAATCGCTATTAATGACAACACCAACTGGTCTTTTTAGTTGACAGTGCCTGACTACACCATCACAAGATCCTTCGTAATTCTTGATGATAGGCTCTTTTACAAATTCATTTTGCTCCATGTTTTATATAATAATATTATTTGTCTAAATCGTTATTTTGAAATCTTGCTGGATAGTTTTCTGCACATTTATAACATTGTCACTGTCTGTGTTTCTTTCATCATAATATCTTTTCAGTTCTCTGTATTGTTTTACAACCACATTGCACGCATAATCGTGTTTCTCTTGTAAATCCAACATCATATTTCAAACATGGTTTTGGTCCTAGACTTCCGCAACACATGTTTTGTAAATGAAGTCCACAGAATTAATTTATACAGTCTTTATTACAAGGAGTTGTAAAGCATATCATTAGCGACCTACACTTATTCTTTGTTTGAATATATATATATATATATATATATATATATATATATATATATATATATATATATATTTACGTTAATTATATATGAGGGGCCCTGAGTGGTCTAAAGCGCTCTCCATTACAGATCACTGCCATCTCACCTCTGTCTGCATGGGTTCGAGTCTAAAATTCTGCTAATGTAGTTATGTGAGAAGGCTTGCCAGTAGCTTCTCGTGGGTCGGTGGTTCTTTCTAGGTTTTTTTCTGGGTTCTTCCTCCACCAATAATACTGGCCGCCATGTATAGCCTATTGTGTGCTGAAAAATGGTGTTAAACCCTACAACAATAACAATCTTAATTATAAATATGGAGGGGTTGAGATTATCTAAAATCAAGATTTCTTAATCTAGATTTGACCTTGACAGAATAACCCCTGACATGCCAAAGCATGATCTGTTTGATCCAACGAATAATCTGATTGAAAGCATTTGTGGAGCCAAGAAAGAATATCTAAACGATGGTGAATCTCATGTGTGGTCAACATTCAAAATCATTCGCGACACCAATGGTTTCAATGCTATGCTGAATGACCAATGAGCTACGATGATTACTAATTATCTCGAAAAAGATATATTCTCAAAATAAAATTTATTGTACTAGCAGAAACAGATAATAATACTTGGATTATTTATGACAAACATAACCAATATACAGTATAATGGAAAAAATTGCTATATTGATTCAAAATTCCAAACCAGGAAATTTGACTGGTATTGACAAAACGTATTTTGAACGAATGTATCCTGTAACCGTGGTTATTTATGGCATATATCATATCAACTGAATAATAAACCAGCATGATCTAAAACCAATGAAATTTTAGAAAATAAATTGTGTAGCAGAACGAGTAATGGAACATTTCACAAATGCGCTACATGGATATGGTTTAACATATCTAAGACGTAAAGAAAAAAAAAGTTGGCAGAATTAATATTAATAATAATAATAATAGTGAGGACTTTGTATAGCGCCTAATCCTTAAAAGCTCTAAGCACTTTACAACTTCTAAATGATATCACTACAGAAAAACAAAAATAAAAAACCATGAAATGGGAAAATATAATAAATGAAAAAAATATTTAAGGTATGAAATATTATTAGGTCTTTAAGTTTGTTCTTGCAGTCGAAAAAGTAAGTTTTAGGAGCACTCTTGAAAGTGATCACTGTGTCTTTGTGTCTAATTTCAATCTGCAATTTGTTCCACATTGCTGGACCCTGGTATGCAAAATAGCATTGTCCATATGACTTTGTTTTCATAGTGGGAACAAAGAGTATATGATTGTATGAAGAGGAGCGTAAGAATCTTGCTGGCGTATACACATGGGTGAGGCCAGATAGGTACATTGGACCTGAGTCCATCAGTGAAATGCAGAACAGAGATCGAATGGATAGCCAGTGTAGGGTACAGAGCAGTGGGGAGGTGTAATCTGATCGTGGTACTCTAAAGATGATCTGAGCAGCTGTGTTTTCAACTTTTTGAAGTTTTTGGAGTTGATATTGAGACAAACCACAAACTTGAAAGTATTAATCAACAAACAAGTGTTTTTGTGTTATCAAGTGTTTTAGTGTTATCAACTGAAAAGATATTTGCGAATGGAGCTGATACGTCTCAGCTCAAGATATGCAGCCTTGCATATGTTCGTGACATGTTGGTGCAATGTGAGAGTACTGTCTAGAGTAACACCTAGGTTTTGTACTGACTGTGTGAATTTAATGTTGGTGATACTGATATTTATTGTCTGAGGTAAAGGATGTGAATGAGAAAGTCTTTGTGTTGTGATCAGAATGGCCTCAGTTTTATCATCATTCATTTGCAGTTTGTTATATGTCATCCATGATTTCACATCAGAAATGCATCTCTCTACTCCATGGAAGGTAGCATCAACTTCAGTTGGGTGGCTAGACTTGTATATTTGGGTGTCATCAGCGTACAATTGGTGCGACACTGGGTGATGATCTATGACACTTGAGAGCGGCTGAGATTAGAATGAAGTGAACTGGTCCAAGAACAGCCCCTGTGAAACACCACAACATAGGTCAATTGGACTGGAGTTTATTCCCTTTGCAGACACAATTTGTGTCCTGTTGACTAAGTAGGACTTAAACCACTGTAAGGCTGTATTCTGAAACCCAAATGTATTTATAATATGGATGCAATTGATTTCTCAGCAACACAAAAACAAGAATCAGTCAAACATCATCCAGAGCAACCAAATTATATCAGAATGATAATAGTAGTTTTTCCATGAAGAATATTTTCTCAAGGCAGACATAAAAATAAAGATATCATTTATGTTACACATATACACCTAATGTGATCAGAGATAACTAATATTTTAGCTGTATTTAATGGAGTTGATACACTTATAAATATTCATCAGACTTGGTATTTAGAGATATAAATATATTTAAGTTGAAAAACTCTTTTCACATGCGCAAGCTACCCCACACGGATTTATAATGAAAATTTATATGATCCTTAGTCGCTGTATCGTTTAGGTCTTGACAGAAGTTTTGGTACAGAAACTGATATAAAAATGATCCAATTACAGCAGCAGAGAGGGCGTGACCTCAATGAAAAATCCTAACAGTAAGCAAATGTTCAAATTTAATAAAACACAAACAACAACAAAAAAAAGTAAAAATATAAGCTAATCCAATTAGAGAAACTCTTGGTTAGTTAGAGGCCCTGGTTTGGCGTTATTGACCTTATATTTTTCATTTTCATAGGAAACTTAACTTTTAAGCAAATGACATTTCAGCAAAAAGGATTGTTCACCCTCTCTGCTGTTCAAATTTATAAAGCAGTGTTGATTTTTCATCTTACATGTTTTTAGGTTTAAAAAGATCGATCTGTTCAAATAATGTTCATCCTTAAGACAAACTCTAAAATACCTTTCACTAAAAATCTGGCACCATTTATTTTAAAAGTATAGACTGGTCTACAATCTAACCTGACTATCAATGAATCTAAGGCAATGTTGACTTTCTTGTGGGTGTATGGTTTGTCACTGCTCTGAGCAACCTATGTTCAAGATGAAACTGACTTGGTCTTGATATCATCAATTTCTGCTTTAAAAAACTTTTTCAGAGGTTCCCAATTTTGTAGCAATCTTTCCAAGCAATAACTTAGCCATCTGGTACAAACATTTTTGAGCATTCTCTTCAATGTCAAAACAAGATTGAATACTACAAAATTTGTGCTCTAATTTCTAACTTTTCTGGAAATAACATTATACTTCCTGCAAGATCTAAGCCATATCTGATTAATATTTTGTGGGCTGCATTGTGCAAAACATGGATACAGCAAACTGCCAAGCACACACTGTCATGCTATTTCACCAATTTTGATCCCAGTCATAAAAAGGACAGTCACATCCAAGTGCTAAAGAATTTCACTGTAAGTTGAATGCATTGATTTCCCCATCCAGGAGGTTGAATATGTTTTCCAATCCAGATCCAATGCAGATAGGAAGGGAAAGTAGCTCCTAGTGAAAAAGTCCAGTGATTTGGTCCATTGATCTAATTACAATTGGGAACTGCGTGCTCCTCCTCATAGATACCATTTTAAATACATTTCCCAAACCAGACTCAGCCATGATGCTTTTTACAATACAGATGCAACAACAAAGTAACTCTACACATGCACCGTTGGAGAGCATTATGCACACAACCCTTCTATTTAATACAGAGCTCGCCATGGTAGTTTGATATTGCTTAATTTTCATAATTCTCACCTTTTTCTTTTTTTAATTGATAGTTTCCAAATACAAATTTTACATCACACAAAACTGGATTCAGTTATTTAAGTCGTATTTCCGTATTTTATACTTTTCCTTGTACTAAATATGGAAGAATACTGAGGGTACACATGTCTGATGTAGGTACGTTTGGTGTATATCTGTCTGAAATGCTGAAGAGCTTCAATGTCCTCGAACACCAGTCAAGAAATGCAGTCAAAATCTAAATGTAATCTGCAAAAACCATTACTTTCTTATCTGTCTTACTATGACCATGATCCCTGATTTTTAGACCCCAGAATCAAGAGATTTCTATATCACTATAGGAGTAAACTATCCCCAATATTTGGTCAAAGAACTTATTCCAGAATAGTTATTCTGCAAAACTAATTTTTCTTTTTCACCTTCCTTTAGATCCCCAAAACACAGTTCTCTTCCAAGCCTTATAGTGCAATCCCTGCACCAACTTTTGGTTAAAGTATGTGGTCAAGAACTAAAGGTATTGCACAAACATTATTTGTTTTTTCTGTCACAGTAATTTTTACTTTTTAGCTCTATAGTTTTTGTTTAACCCAACATGCAAGACATTCTCAAAATTTGGTGCAAGTACATGTCAGTTAACAAACAGAAACATATTTCTTACCTTGAGCTTTAAGGTTTTAATCCCAAAATTAAAATGGTTACTCCTTACTTTAATGTACAAGCAATCAACAATGTTTGGTAAATGAAGATGGCAAACACCTCAAGTTGTTGCATGCATATAAAGTTGGGAACAGACAAACTGATATATGGATGGATGGATGGGCAACATTTTAACACAATGCATTCGACTATGTGGTATACAAAAAGACTGTTCACAGAATTACTTGTTGACTGGATTTTGATTTAAAAAAGAAGCAATAATTACAAAGCTATTCAAGTCTTTTCTAGATGTGCGTACAGTGTTAGTAAACAGCCAATGTAATTAGATGATTCTGAACTGCAAGAATGTTAAAAAGACTCCTCTTCTAGATCATAATTACCATGCAAATTAAGTATTTTGCAATGAAAAGAAATCTTTAGACAACTCAATAAAAATGATTTTTATCTTTGGAGCAAAACATTTTTAAAAAATGCTTTTCCCCGACCCTGCAACAAATCTGCTCCCAACCCCAACATTCCCAGAATTTAGAAAAAACAAATTCTTACCCTACAGCTAGGGCATCCTCCCACCACAATAAGCTGTGTCTGGGGTTGTTGCTGGGTAACTGTTACAGTACCATAACTTGACTGTGGCCCCATGTATGAAGGGACATTATTCCCTTGGGCAAAACTCCCTGCTGGAGGCCCCTGGTATGCCCCTGCTGGAGGCCCCTGGTATGCCCCTGCTGGAAGCCCCTGGTATGCCCCTGCTGGGGGACCCTTGTATGCCCCTGCTGGAGGCCCCTGGTATGCCCCTGCTGGAGGCCCCTGGTACCCTGCTGGAGGCCCCTGGTATGCCCCAACTGGTGGGCTCTGATAATTCTGTTGGCCTACAAACATAAAAACAAAAAAAACAAAAAATCTTATCAAATACAATGTATTAAATAATGTGTGTTCTTCAACATGTTACACACAAGCATTACTAAAATATGTGCACCTAACAACCTCTGTGCCGATTTTCATTCTATCATTTACTATTATTATAGAAGCAAGTTTCGATCCAACGGTCAAAGAATGTTTAACAAGTTTAAATGTTGAAATTAGTCTTTAATTTGCATTATTAAATGGTGACAGCCATACATAAATGCTGATAAATACATTTACATAGCAAAATATATCATACATTAAACGTGAAAAATGTCGGGTTTTAATCAGATGTTGTATGGGGAACCTTTTTTGAGAATAATACAAGTACTTAAACTTCAATGAGGTAAACATTTTCAGTTACTGAAAATTAACACAAAAAATATGCAACAAAACCAAATATCTCCATTATTCTAAGCAACCAACCTCCTTCTCATTTCCTCCCCTGTGTAGAAGAAATGGAAGGGGGTAGTTTAGATTGTGATGCATATCTACACAAATCCTAAAACTTTCTTACCAGGACTGTTCTGGCAGCATAAGTGGTTAGAGCATCCACCTCAGAGGTCACAGGTTCAAAACCTGACCAAGTCGTATAAAAGGCTTGCAAAAATGGTACCAGCAGCTGCCTCGCTTGGCACCCAGCATTAAGAGGTTAGTCTTAGCCTGGTGTCAAGATATTGTGACTGTTGGGATATGATGCCGCATGTCTGCAGCAAGATACCCCAGTGCTAGACCTTACAATAAACTGCCATACTGCAGACATTGTGGCGATGTGAAAAAAAACCACAAACTTCTTACAAGGATTGGATTCTTGTGAGAAGTTTATGGCATTACAGCAGCTTCCATTGATACCTGCATGAACACAAACTAGGGTGCACAGGTCAGAATAAATCAAATAAGCTTTATAGATTGCAGCTTTTTTAGGAGATGTGGTAATGAAAAGATGGATGGATTGACAGGTAAAAGGTATCACAACATCAACCCATAAAGTGAGGATGGATGGACTGACAGGTAACGGGTATTACAATATCCACTGTTTAATTGAGGATTGCTGGACTGACAGGTAAATGGTAGTAAAATATACACCCATTATGTGAGGATGGATGGATTGACTAGTAAAGGGTATCACAAAATACACCCATACCATAAGGATGGAGGGAATGACAGGTGATGGGTATTACAACATCAACTCCTAGCGTGAGGATGGATGGATTAATAGGTGATGGGTATCACAAAATCCACCCATAACATGAGGATGGATGGATTGACAGGTAATGAGTATTACAACATCCACTTTTACAATTGTCTACAACCCTTCTAAATATTCACCAATTAATTCAAATGCTAATATTTCTTACTTGGATGGCTGAACGTTTCCTGGTAAGAAGGAGGAGGATCTCCCATGGTCTTTCAATTTACCTGCAAAGATATCAATATGTTGAGGTAATCACAATATCTTGAAAACATCAGTCCATACATGTAATTTTACCCAAGGAAAAATACTTTAGTTCTTTTAGTTTGTTAATACTTTATATTAAAAACATGTAAATGAAAATTAATATTCTGATAAAACATAAGAGAAGCAGTCAATGAAAAAGTAAGAAATTGTTGCCAATGTGATCAAAGGATGTGAACACATCTAAAACAGAAAAATGTCAATGGCTGTATGGCCAATTCACTGTGCTTACATTTGTCTAAATGGCCTAGTACTTGTTCTCATGTCACATCTAAATGGTCTAGTACTTGTTCTCATAATGCATCTAAATGGTATAGTAATTGTTCTCATGTCACATCTAAATGGCCTAGTATGTGTTCTCATAATGCATCTAAATGGTCTAGTACTTGTTCTCATAATGCATCTAAATGGTCTAGTACTTGTTCTCATAATGCATCTAAATGGTCTAGTAGTTGTTCTCATGTTGCATCTAAATGGTCTAGTCCTTGTTCTCATGTTGTATCTAAATGGTCTAGTCCTTATTCTCATGTTGCATCTAAAAAGTCTAGTACTTGTTCTCATGTCACATCTAAATGGTCTAGTCCTTGTTCTCATGTCACATCTAAATGGTCTAGTCCTTGTTCTCATGTTGCATCTAAATGGTCTAGTAGTTGTTCTCATGTTGCATCTAAATGGTCTAGTCCTTGTTCTCATGTTGTATCTAAATGGTCTAGTCCTTATTCTCATGTTGCATCTAAAAAGTCTAGTACTTGTTCTCATGTCACATCTAAATGGTCTAGTCCTTGTTCTCATGTCACATCTAAATGGTCTAGTCCTTATTCTCATGTTGCATCTAAATGGTCTAGTAGTTCTAATGTTGCATCTAAATGGTATAGTAGTTGTTCTCATGTTGCATCTAAATGGTATAGTAGTTGTTCTCAGGTCACATCTAAATGGTCTAGTCCTTATTCTCATGTTGCATCTAAATGGTCTAGTACTTGTTCTCATGTTGCATCTAAATGGTCTAGTCCTTGTTCTCATGTCACATCTAAATGGTCTAGTCCTTATTCTCATGTTGCATCTAAATGGTCTAGTAGTTGTTCTTATGTCACATCTAAATGGTCTAGTACTTGTTCTCATGATGCATCTAAATGGTCTAGTAGTTGTTCTCATGTTGCATCTAAATGGTCTAGTCCTTGTTCTCATGTTGCATCTAAATGGTCTAGTCCTTATTCTCATGTTGCATCTAAATGGTCTAGTACTTGTTCTCATGATGCATCTAAATGGTCTAGTACTTGTTCTTATGTCACATCTAAATGGTCTAGTACTTGTTCTCATGATGCATCTAAATGGTCTAGTACTTGTTCTTATGTCACATCTAAATGGTCTGGTCCTTATTCTCATGTTGCATCTAAATGGTCTAGTACTTGTTCTCATGATGCATCTAAATGGTCTAGTACTTGTTCTTATGTCACATCTAAATGGTCTAGTACTTGTTCTCATGATGCATCTAAATGGTCTAGTCCTTATTCTCATGTTGCATCTAAATGGTCTAGTACTTGTTCTGATGTCACATCTAAATTGTCTAGTACTTGTTCTTATGTCACATCTAAATGGTCTAGTACTTGTTCTCATGATGCATCTAAATGGTCTAGTACTTGTTCTTATGTCACATCTAAATGGTCTAGTACTTGTTCTCATGATGCATCTAAATGGTCTAGTACTTGTTCTTATGTCACATCTAAATGGTCTAGTCCTTATTCTCATGTTGCATCTAAATGGTCTAGTACTTGTTCTCATGATGCATCTAAATGGTCTAGTACTTGTTCTTATGTCACATCTAAATGGTCTAGTACTTGTTCTCATGATGCATCTAAATGGTCTAGTACTTGTTCTTATGTCACATCTAAATGGTCTAGTACTTGTTCTCATGATGCATCTAAATGGTCTAGTACTTGTTCTTATGTCACATCTAAATGGTCTAGTCCTTATTCTCATGTTGCATCTAAATGGTCTAGTACTTGTTCTCATGTTGCATCTAAATTGTCTAGTACTTGTTCTTATGTCACATCTAAATGGTCTAGTACTTGTTCTCATGATGCATCTAAATGGTCTAGTACTTGTTCTTATGTCACATCTAAATGGTCTAGTACTTGTTCTCATGTTGCATCTAAATGGTCTAGTCCTTGTTCTCATGTCACATCTAAATGGTCTAGTCCTTATTCTCATGTTGCATCTAAATGGTCTAGTAGTTGTTCTTATGTCACATCTAAATGGTCTAGTACTTGTTCTCATGATGCATCTAAATGGTCTAGTAGTTGTTCTCATGTTGCATCTAAATGGTCTAGTCCTTGTTCTCATGTTGCATCTAAATGGTCTAGTCCTTATTCTCATGTTGCATCTAAATGGTCTAGTACTTGTTCTCATGATGCATCTAAATGGTCTAGTACTTGTTCTTATGTCACATCTAAATGGTCTAGTACTTGTTCTCATGATGCATCTAAATGGTCTAGTACTTGTTCTTATGTCACATCTAAATGGTCTAGTCCTTATTCTCATGTTGCATCTAAATGGTCTAGTAGTTGTTCTCCTGATGCATCTAAATGGTCTAGTACTTGTTCTTATGTCACATCTAAATGGTCTAGTACTTGTTCTCATGATGCATCTAAATGGTCTAGTACTTGTTCTTATGTCACATCTAAATGGTCTAGTACTTGTTCTCATGATGCATCTAAATGGTCTAGTACTTGTTCTTATGTCACATCTAAATGGTCTAGTCCTTATTCTCATGTTGCATCTAAATGGTCTAGTACTTGTTCTCATGTCGCATCTAAATTGTCTAGTACTTGTTCTTATGTCACATCTAAATGGTCTAGTACTTGTTCTCATGATGCATCTAAATGGTCTAGTACTTGTTCTTATGTCACATCTAAATGGTCTAGTACTTGTTCTCATGATGCATCTAAATGGTCTAGTACTTGTTCTTATGTCACATCTAAATGGTCTAGTCCTTATTCTCATGTTGCATCTAAATGGTCTAGTACTTGTTCTCATGATGCATCTAAATGGTCTAGTACTTGTTCTTATGTCACATCTAAATGGTCTAGTACTTGTTCTCATGATGCATCTAAACGGTCTAGTACTTGTTCTTATGTCACATCTAAATGGTCTAGTACTTGTTCTCATGATGCATCTAAATGGTCTAGAACTTGTTCTTATGTCACATCTAAATGGTCTAGTCCTTATTCTCATGTTGCATCTAAATGGTCTAGTACTTGTTCTCATGTTGCATCTAAATTGTCTAGTACTTGTTCTTATGTCACATCTAAATGGTCTAGTACTTGTTCTCATGATGCATCTAAATGGTCTAGTACTAAGTTCTTATGTCACATCTAAATGGTCTAGTACTTGTTCTCATGATGCATCTAAATGGTCTAGTACTTGTTCTTATGTCACATCTAAATGGTCTAGTCCTTATTCTCATGTTGCATCTAAATGGTCTAGTAGTTGTTCTCATGTTGCATCTAAATGGTCTAGTACTTGTTCTCATTATGCATCTAAATGGTCTAGTACTTGTTCTTATGTCACATCTAAATGGTCTAGTACTTGTTCTCATGATGCATCTAAATGGTCTAGTACTTGTTCTCATGATGCATCTAAATGGTCTAGTACTTGTTCTCATGATGCATCTACCGTATTTTCGCGCATATATCCCGCACACGCAGATAATCCGCACCCTCATATAGCCCGCGGGTTTTGGGGTTTTGTGTAAAAAATCGTTGGCATAACCTGCACCTTTGTATAACCCGCAACCATAGATATATTTATACAGCTACAATCGGAAATGAAATCACAGGATCACGGGGCTTCGCTGATGTAGCAAACTGCGATTCTGTTTTCCGTTTTGGTGACAAAATATACCATCTGGTGATATTTGTGGCGACACCAATTTTGGCTGATAAAAACCGTATATACAGTCTTGCGTTTGGAGTAGAGAAAATCAAAGGCACCATGACAGGAAACAATGTACTGGAATATATTGTTAAAACAACAAGTCCTTGTCTCATACTGGCAAACCAAACTAACAGTGCACTGTTATATCATAATCCGCTAATGATGATATCTGGCCTTATTACTTTATGCAACTGACTAGTCAAAATCCGAATCCGCAGAAGGCGGAAACGTAAAATGAGTACAGTCAAGCAGATGACACTAATTTAAAAACAAATACCAGATGGAAGAAGAAAAAATACGCTTGCTGACACTTCAAAGAGAACTGATTACCTTTGAAGCACTGATATATACTAAACAAATAAAACAAATCTGTTTCAATGTTCTACAATTATCTGAAGTTGCCGCAGCAATAACAAACAGGTATTTGTTTCACCCTTCAACTGGAGCCTTTAGCGGCGCCATCATCAAAGTAAGCCGACGACCTTTGCTCAATAAAAGTCAGGAAAAACACGGTACACAGTGCTTGTGTGCGTAGGAGCTGTGCCTCAACTACAGGCTACATAAACACGGACATGTTTAAATAATCTTGTATTCTTGTGAAGTGTAGATTCGAGTTTAAATAATTTCTTTCTGTTTAATTTAAAAAATGCCGAAACGAAAGTCTTACACAGCCGACTTCAAGCTAACTGCCATTGCGTATGCTGAAGTGCATGGCAATAGAGCCACAGGCACAAAATTTGATATTGATGAGAGTGTAATCCGAGGTTGGAGAAAAGAAAAAGGAACGTTGGAGAAGATGAATCCACGAAAACGTGCTCGTCGCGGACCTAAAGCAAAGTGGCCTCACCTTGAAGCTGACCTGAAGCAGTGGATCGTGGCCCAACGGTAAAATTAGGTACCATAGTTATTTCGATTGAAAACAGAAAATATTGATTATGAAAACGTGACGGATACGAAATTTTAAGTTTTTATCCCGAAATGTTGATTTGGTCCCGATACCGTAAGTTGTTGTAAAGTCACCGTAGTAGCCATAATATCCAACCCTAGCAAAACAAAACTAGAACAATATATGTTATGTAGTTACGTTTTTCAAACAATATGTTGAAATATCATTATGTGTAAAAAAATTGTGATATAGCCCGCACCCTTATATAACCCGCACCCCCCTGCGGGGTTTGTAAAATCTGGTATAACCCGCGGGATATATGCGCGAAAATACGGTAAATGGTCTAGTACTTGTTCTCATGATGCATCTAAATGGTCTAGTACTTGTTCTTATGTCACATCTAAATGGTCTAGTACTTGTTCTCATGATGCATCTAAATGGTCTAGTACTTGTTCTTATGTCACATCTAAATGGTCTAGTCCTTGTTCTCATGATGCATCTAAATGGTCTAGTACTTGTTCTTATGTCACATCTAAATGGTCTAGTACTTGTTCTTATGTCACATCTAAATGGTCTAGTCCTTGTTCTCATGATGCATCTAAATGGTCTAGTACTTGTTCTTATGTCACATCTAAATGGTCTAGTACTTGTTCTCATGATGCATCTAAATGGTCTAGTACTTGTTCTTATGTCACATCTAAATGGTCTAGTACTTGTTCTCATAATGCATCTAAATGGTCTAGTAGTTGTTCTCATTATGCATCTAAATGGTATAGTAGTTGTTCTCATAATGCATCTAAATGGTCTAGTACTTGTTCTCATGTTGCATCTAAAAAGTCTAGTACTTGTTCTTATGTCACATCTAAATGGTCTAGTCCTTATTCTCATGTTGCATCTAAATGGTCTAGTAGTTGTTCTCATTATGCATCTAAATGGTATTATAGTAGTTGTTCTCATTTGCATCTAAATGGTATTATAGTAGTTCTCATGTTGCATCTAAATGGTATTATAGTAGTTGTTCTCATTTGCATCTAAATGGTATTATATTAGTTCTCATGTTGCATCTAAATGGTATTATAGTAGTTGTTCTCATTTGCATCTAAATGGTATAGTAGTTGTTCTCATGATGCATCTAAATGGTATAGTAGTTGTTTTCATGTTGCATCTAAATGGCCTAGTACTTGTTCTCATGTTGCATCTAAATGGTCTAGTCCTTGTTCTCATTATGAATCTAAATGGAATAGTAGTTGTTCTCATGATGCATCTAAATGGTATTATAGTAGTTGTTCTCATGTTGCATCTAAATGGTATTATAGTTGTTCTCATGATGCATCTAAATGGTATAGTAGTTGTTTTCATGATGCATCTAAATGGTATAGTAGTTGTTCTCATGTTGCATCTAAATTGTATAGTTGTTCTCATGTTGCATCTAAATGGTATTATAGTAGTTCTCATGATGCATCTAAATGGTATAGTAGTTGTTCTCATGTTGCATCTAAATGGTATAGTAGTTGTTCTCAGGTCACATCTAAATGGTCTAGTCCTTATTCTCATGTTGCATCTAAATGGTCTAGTACTTGTTCTCATGATGCATCTAAATGGTTTAGTAGTTGTTTTCATGTTGCATCTAAATAGTCTAGTACTTGTTCTCATGACCCGTATAACGTTAATTAACTTCTGCAGCTAGTGTGCACAAGAAACTCTGTAACTGAGCTAAAGAACAAAGGTTAATGCAGAACACAGAAGCATAAAATATTGGTCATAGTGACCTAATTATGACCAAAGGGTGCAATATTGCTTGAGATGCATCAACAAAGCAACAGTATATGACAAAATGAGCTAACAATGCTTAATGCAGACAAATGGAGTGTCATATATGGATCATGGTAACCCAGTTTTAATACAAGTGTGTTAACATTCCTCATGACCAATCCACATAATGTATAAACAGGAACCTACCTAGTTTGCGTGGCCATTTCACACTGTTTATGTGAATGTAAATCAAAGGTTAATTCAGGATTTGTTTATTCAAACAAAAACTTTCTAACACAAATTACATGTGCACGGGGGACCTCAAGTGGCCAAGTGGTCTAAAGCGCTCTCCGATACAGATCACTGCCATCTCACCTCTGTCTGCGTGGGTTTGAGTCTAAGATTTGGCCAATGTGGTTATGTGAGAAAGCTTGCCAGTAGCTTCTCGTGGGTTGGTGGTTGGTTCTTCCTCCTCTATTAATCATGTTTAGCCTATCTTGTGCTGAAAAATGGCATTAAACCCTACAACAACAAATGTACATCTATATCCTTTTATGGGTGTAACACATGGTTTGAGATTAGACTTGATTTAATGAAAGATTCCCAACCAAGTAAATAGTTCATTTCATATACAGTATACATTAATAACAAACCATTTAATTTAAAGGCAAAATGCAAACTTAGTCGCTTATTGATTCTACTTACTGTCCTTAAAATCAATATGGGTTCCAATCAGCTATTACATTTTAGGATGTTTTACCATGTACATCTAACTGTACACATAAAAAGCTAAGGGTTAGGATTTGGGTAAGTATCTGATAAGTTTGAGATTTGGGTGTAAAATGGTATTCTTTCCCAGGTGTATTCTTTTTTGTATTTAACTAGAATCCTAATCCGGCTACCTTGCTAAGTAAACCAATTTCACAAGAGTCACTCTAAAATAAATATCGAAGATTTTAACTGCCATACTTGCTTCATAAAATAGGTCTGACACATTAAGTGAACCGGCCAAGGGAAAATAATGACAGCTTAGCAACATATCTTGGAAAGATGTCTTTATCAGACTGTCTATTTTCAAAATTTATTGAGCACAAGAAATTTAAGTTAATTAAAATAATTCAGAAAGTAAAGTTAACTATTATGTGACAAAACATGTATGCTTATTGCTTAATGTAAAAATTTGTAACATATGGTCAAAGTTTTTTTCTAACATCACTCAATTTTCTGAAATGAAAAGAAAAAGTAGCACCAAAAAATACCCAACCCAAATGCGACATTATTACGATAACATATACAACTATTAAAATCATAAAGCTTAAATTATATCTAAGGATTGTTATAAGTAAGCAAGAAAGTGAGTCATCATATAACGAATTCCACTTTTAAAATCAGATACACCTACATGGCATGTGCCATGCCATATTTCCATATTTATACTTGATACTGTGCCTATTTACACTCAGATGCTCTCAAGTGTCATAGATCATCACCCAGTGTCTCGCCAAATGTACAGTGATGACACCCAAATATACAAGTCTAGCCACCCAACTGAAGTTGATGCTACCATTCAAGGAGTAGAGGTGCATTTCTGATGTGAAATCATGGATGATATGTAACAAGCTGCAGATGAATGATGATAAAACTGAGGCCATTCTGATCACAAAACAAAGACTTTCTCATTCACATCCTTTACCTCAAATAATAAATATAAGCAACACCAACATTAAATTCACACAGTCAGACCGAAACCTAAGTGTTACTCTAGACAGTACTCTCACATTGCACAAACAGGTCATGAACATATGCAAGGCTGTATATCTTGAGCTGAAACACATTAGCTCCATTCACAAATATCTTTCAGTTGATGCCACTAAAACACTTGTGTGTTCATTAGTACTTTCAAGACTGGATTATTGTAACTCCATTCTGTCTGGTTCGTCTCAATATCCACTCCAGAACCTTCAAAATGTTCAAAACACAGGATCATCTTCAGAGTATAGTACGATCAGAGCCAGTCCCGGATTACCCATTAGGCAGAGTAGGCAACTGCCTATGGGCCCTGCGACTTTTATGGGCCCCATCAGGGGCTCCCATGAGACCGTGACCGTGGGTCTGGGGCCCCAAAAGTTTGACTGCCTATGGGCCTCCACGGTACTTAATCCGGCGCTGATCAGAGCACACATCCCTTCTGTTCTGTACACTACACTGGTTATCCATTAGAACCAGAATCAAACACAAAATATGTTCTCTGTGCTACATTTCAGTGATGGACTCCAGTCCAATATACAAATCAGGCCTCGCCCAGCAAGATTGTGACAATGGTATACTCATTATTCCCACTATGAAAACGAAGTCATATGGACAATGTTCTTTTGCATATCAGGGCCTGGCAACGTGGAATGAATTGCCCAGTGAAATCATTGACATTGATCCCTTTCAAGACTGCTCTTAAAACTCACCTTTTTCGACTGAAAGAACAAACTTAAAGACCTAATAATGTTTCCTACCTTATATGTTTTCAGCATATTTTATGTTTTCTAATTTCATGGTGGGGTTTGTTTAGTGTAGTCACAAAAACTGACAGCTGAAAGTCACAGTTAATCAGTTCTCATAACAATAATGTATAGCTCAGATTACTCCACAGTGTGGTTTGAACAGACGAGCACTATAATGTTGAAGATAATTTTATATGCTCTTGTATGTGCCTCAAAGCAAACTAGTTTACAAATGTTTCAACTACCATTCTATAGTGAAAAAACTAGTACAAAATTAAATTTGTTGCATAAGTGACAGATGACATTTTTTTTTTAAACCAATTATGCAATCTTGGTATTCATGTCATTAGGCCAAAATACACTGCATATTTCTCTCTAACATAGTTTCAAGTGTAACACACTGCATGAGTATGATACATTCAAATACATACCAAAAAAAGTATTATAATAAACACAGATAATTATATAGATATAAAGTTTCTTGCTTTGCTGCCACTTCTCCCTATTCTGAACTCATTTCTCTCTATTCTGAACTCATTTCTTCCTATTCTGAACTCATTTCTCCCTATTCTGAACTCATTTCTCTCTATTCTGAACTCATTTCTCCCTATTCTGAACTCATTTCTCCCTATTCTGAACTCATTTCTCTCTATTCTGAACTCATTTCTCCCTATTCTGAACTCATTTCTCTCTATTCTGAACTCATTTCTCCCTATTCTGAACTCATTTCTCTCTATTCTGTTCAAAAGGAGAAGTCACTTCTCCCAAAAATTAAATTCTAATTTGACCAATTATAAATGTTCATCTGAATCAATCCGTATTACTGAGAAAGTATTTTAAAGTTTTGATCATATACATATTTTAATGTCATGAAATTTACACCAAAATATACATAATTCATAATTGTGCATCATCTGAAGAGTGGTTCTCATGTAAAACTGTTATTTTCACTTTTTTATTTCCAGTTGTCAATGACATATCTCAACAGTACATCAGCAGAGAATATAAACTTAGGAGCAAAAAAGCCTTGAACACTTAATTATAAAAAATAATAATTAACACTCCACAAAAGTAGTTAACAAGTTCTATTACACCAAGAATGTGCCCTATTGTGACATATATTCAATCATGAAAGGTATATATGTTGGGCTCCAACTTGGAATAACGCAACAATTCGGAATCCCGAGTTGTTGCGCTTTTTCTCGAGAAATTGCGTGACCATGCGAACCGATATAAATAGACCGAGCTGCTGGCTTAACATGAGTTTCATTAGAGTGTTAAGAATGGAGGATGATGACATAGATATTTATGAATCGTTTTGCACGGAAAAATACGTAAGCAACAAGACCACAAATAAATCTGTGACTGTCACAAAGGTGTTTGTCAATAATGTATTCAATCTTCTGGATGGGAAAGTTCAAGATGTTGTAGGTTTCTGCAACAATTTGTCAGTGAAATTGGCGAAGTTAAAGCATAAAGTAAGTATATTTTCCCCTCGCTTTCATGGGTTTAAAGTGGAATTTAAGACAGGTTGTGACATTCACTTGTGAAAATGTCATCAAAGTACAAATATAGTATAAACTGTATTAATGACATCTAAAATGAAGTTTCTATATTTTCTAAACTCAACAGCAATTGCTGAACAGTGATTAAATCTTTGAAACTTGTTTTGTTTATATTTGGAATCAACATTTATAAACCTATCAAATTAATTTTGATGTACGCAAATAATAAAAAAAATATGTTTACATAACATCTATTAATTAAGATTGAAGAGACTATGAATGACCCAGCAAAATTATGAAAACAGTTGAATTTTAATAGTGTATTGACTACTGATGGTAGATGTAGCATCCACCGAAGTCACGGTCATAAGGAAAATCATTTTTAAATATTTTAATTTCATATTCCCTGTACATTGGTAACCATTCTAAGGACTTCCTTACAATTATTTTTCAACACAAGTCTTGTCTTCTGTAATTTTGAGTGAACAAATTACATTTTTTAAAATCAATCATTGCGATTCCCCCTTCTTCATAATTTTTATTTATTATTTTTCACTTTATCTTGTCAGCTGATTATTTCCACAAGTTCTTGAAGATTAAACTATTTAATTTTTATTATGAACCAATCTGGAGGATTTAGAAAATTTATTAATATATGATTTATTTGGAGTAAAAAAGCAAGTGCTTTTATCACAATATTTTTCCCATAGTGGATAAGAACTATCTACAACCATGGAGTCATTAGTGTATTGATGTCATCTAATTTACGATCATAATTAATATTTATTAAGTGACTTAAATCTGTAGAGATGATAATGCTTCATATTGTAAATGTATCAACTACCCAGCATAAATTAGACTCCATACACACATGGATGCTTTTTTTTATACTTCCTATATTATTCTTGTTGTCTATATGTTTACATTAAGGCCTAGATTTACAATACTATTCAAAATTATTAATTTTTAAAAAATGGCAGAAGACAGGAAGAAACAATGTATACAAAAGAGGTGGATGTGGAAGAGTCACAAGAGGATAGCCAAGAATGTGACCCATTGCTTGACAAAATTCCAAAATGTTGCATGCAAATAGTCTATTTCTGCAACAACTCCCTTGAAGACCTTTCCTAGATTTACAATAGTATTTCAAAGGATTAATTTCTAAAACATGGCATGTATGCATCATACAACATTCACTGAAGTAACATTAAACACCCTAGGCTGTGAAATATTACCCTATTGGGCAACAGTAATAGTCCCTTGAGATGTTTAATATGTTCCAAATATTAATTTTGTGCTACGTCTCCACTCTAGACCTTTCCTACCTTTAAATCCATCTTTCTGGGACAAAATTCCAAAATGTTGCATGCAAGCATCATGCAACAACTTGGAATAACCCCAACTAAGTTCAATGGGACAACAATAACAAGATCCTCAGACCTTCAATATGTTCCAAATAGTCTATTTCTGCAACAACTCCTTTGAAGACCTTTCCTAGATTTACAATAGTATTTCAAAGGATTAATTTCTAAAACATGGCATGTATGCATCATACAACATTCACTGAAGTAACATTAAACACCCTAGGCTGTGAAATATTACCCTATTGGGCAACAATAATAGTCCCTTGAGATGTTTAATATGTTCCAAATATTAATTTTGTGCTACATCTCCACTCAAGACCTTTCCTACCTTTAAATCCATCTTTCTGGGACAAAATTCCAAAATGTTGCATGCAAGCATCATGCAACAACTTGGAATAACCCCAATTAAGTTCAGTGGGACAATATAAATAGTCCCTTGAAATGTTTAATATGTTCCAAGACCTTTCCTAGATTTACAATACTATTCAAAATTATTAATTTTTAAAAAATGGCAGAAGACAGGAAGAAACAATGTATACAAAATACATCTATATTTAAATATAGTATTATTTTTATTAAAGATTTTTACAAACATATATTCAAGCACAAATATTTTTTCGAAACATATTTCAAATACAAATATTTTGTGAAACATATTTCAATTAAAGTTATTTAAAAAATACAGAAAACAAAAATCAGGTCAAATCAATAAATATATATATATATATATATATATATATATATATATATATATATATAAAATCTGAAAACTAATATAAAATAATGCTTAGAATTTACAAAAGTAAAAGGACGCCGATTTATGTGTAATTCCAAGTTGTTGCGTGCAATATCTCGAGAAATTGCTATTCCAAGTTGGAGCCAACGGCCATGCAATTTCTCGAGAAATAGCGCAACAATTAGAAATTCCAATAGAACTTTTTCTACTTTAGGAAGTGCATGTTATATTTTAATACTGGTAAATATCTTACAAATTTTAGCTTAAAAAGTGGTCTGAAAACAACTGATAGCACAGTTCAATGTACAGAAATGAACTCTCATTCCTTACATTTCTTACTTTGCTGCAGAATATGCAACTACATGTTCCATAATTACTTTGCTGCAGCATAAGTAATTACATGTTCCATAATTCTGTGAAGTTTTGCATAAATCTAATTATTTTAAATAGTGGTGAGAGACTTTGTGTTGCAAGATATTTAAAGATAGAACATTTTACCCTCATATACTTCATAGCTAGCATTAATACATTATATGTGCTAATTCAAAGTTAGATATTATTTACTTATAAGAGAGTGACAGGTGAAGTATACATTCATAATATGTACAACACAGGCCAAGCTGTATAAGCTGATACTTCTGAGAGAGTATCAGGTGTAAAGTGAAGTGTTTTGCATTTGCAACAAGTACAGTAGAGAGAAAGTAAGCACACATCTATCTTACTTTCATGTACTGTGGCTGAAAGTTCTTTGGATAATGTACTTGTTGAAATTGTACATCAGCTTAAGGATACAGCCAATCAAAACAAATGGCTACTCCCATGCATTCAAAGCACCAACCTGAAATAGTCTCAAGTAGACTATATTTAGCAGTTACTAAAATGGGGGAAAACCATGCAAATAGAACTCAGGAATGTGGTTCAGGTCAACCAAACCATGCAAATAGGACTCAGGAATATAGTTCAGGTCAACCAACTGAGCATGCAAATGGGACTCAGGAATGTAGTTCAAGTCAACTAAACCATGCAAATAGGACTCGTGAATGTAGTTCCAGTCAACCAACAAATGCAAATAGAACTAGGGATTGTAGTTCCCTCAACTAAACCATACAAAAAGAACTCAAGAATGTAGTTCAGGTCAATCAACTGAGCATGCAAACGGAACTCAACAATATAGTTCAGATCAACCAAACCATGCAAATAGAACTCATGAATGTAGTTCCAGTCAACCAAACCATGCAAACTGAACTCAGGAATATAGTTCAGGTCAACTAACTGATCATGCAATCCACCCACCCTGACAGCTGCATCAGATAAATGTCTTGCATGATGGTACAATCCACAATGAAAAGTAGAAAGAGGGGATAAGTGAGTTTAAGAGGCAGTTCATGCATTGCCTACTTCCCAATAGATATGACTGTTCAATAGCAATAGAGAACTGAAAGGTAAGACTTTAGAGACATGAAATAAATAAATATAAGTAAAGGAAGACATGTTGTTTCACTAAATTAAAGCTTCTGTCTGCCATAGCAAACAAAATAGCAATGTACAGCTCTGTTAACCACTTAATGATGCAGCAAGCTGAATCCCAGGTATGATTTTTATCAGCTAGAATGAAAGTTTATCAGCATGGACAGATCAAACAAAGATGATGTTTCTACATTTCACACCAGAAGTCAGTTACTTTATCATATTCGTTTTGATATTTCTTCTATTTTAGTTCTTTACTTTTTTATTTTAATGGTTTGTTCTCTTAAAATGGTGACATATTCTTCCATTGCTTCTATGATATCGGGGGCCCCGAGTGGTCTAAAGCGCTCTCCGTTATAGATCACTGCCATCTCACCTCTGTCTGCGTGGGCTCGAGTCTAAGATTCGGCCAATGTAGTTATGTGAGAAAGCTTGCCAGTAGCTTCTCATGGGTCAAGGTTCTTTCCGGGGGTTTTCCCGGGTTCTTCCTCCACCAATAATACTGGCCGCCATGTATAGCCTATCGTGTGCTGAAAAATGGCGTCAAACCACAACAAAAGCTTCTATGATATCAATTTTCCTTCTAAATGTAAATAATACAATTGTAAATAAATGGCACTCATTACATTAGTATCAGCAATCTTAACTGGTGAAATGTGGTTCTATCAGTTTTCTAGAATTTCAAGCATACATGAAACTTGGCGAGTCTATCTCTAATGATAAGCTAGGTCTATCATTCAGAACAGTAAATGGGACATGTTCATGACCTCCACAAGGTAGACATGAGTGCAACTCCAGCAAGTGGTAAATAACTCCTGATGTAACACTTATTTTATCATATTCATTTTGATATTTCTTCTATTTAGTTATTCATCTTTTTACTTTAGTGGTTTACTATGAAAGAGATATTACTAAGAAAAAATATAAAAGTACCCAAAAATATCAGAACCATAAACACAAATCTAATTTTTTTTAAAAATATAACAAAGCATTAAAAAAATAATTTTAACACAAAAATGGTGTTTGTAACAAAACGGTACAATAGTCATACATATATATGGTAGGTTAAACATGAAGCACCAATAAAATGGTACAAACTACATAAGAAAACCATCACAATAAACAACCCACAAAAATATCAAGTTTCTGATACATAACCAAGTATCTTTGCAAAAGTCCACAATAAATGAAAAAGCATGTAAAACTAGCGAACTTGAAGGAGTCTCAGAGAGGGTAGAGCTAATTTTTATCATGTTATACTTACCTGTTTATATTATGTAACTATCACTTTCCTTGCTCTAGTCTTCCAGTTAGTACGGCAAGTCTAGAACAAAATAAATTCTGACTGATATCTCAGTCACATGTGCCATTCAGAATATTGTCCTTATTTCACTTGACAGAGACTATAAGCTGAGAGGAGGGAATCTGGTCATATTTTCATGCAAGAATTACATTTTTTTAATTAGTTTTACACACACCCAGTATGTTACAGTAATACATTTTTCTGTTAATATTACATTGTCCAGAGGAAGGTCATGGCCCCAATGACAAGCTATCAATGGGAACATAACATCTGTTGTCAGCAGGGTGCTCTACTGCATATTGGAGGATGCTTGACAACTTGCTGGGCTGAGACATTTAGGCCCAATGCATAAACGCCTTCAATCTGACCCAACATTGGAAAATGGCACCATGAAAATAAGGTGGAGTGAGATTGCCAGAATGTGACTCTCATGACACCATGTTAAGAAGAATGATTCAGACAGGCCAAAGATACAGCATTAGTCCAAACCACATGGGTAGAGATTCACATGGATAAAAGATTTCTCAGTGAGAGACGGATAAGCTTTATTCATAGAATAATACATGTTGATATGGTGACTGCTGAAATATCAATGGTACCTTTGAGATGATTTTTACCATTTCTTTTCCATCTTATTTAGTTAAGTACTAAAACACTAACCATAATATATACTTATCATGCCTACAAAGTCTATACATTGTACTTATATCTACAAAGGAGTCTATGCTGATCATCCCTACAAAGGAATCTATACTTATAATCCCTACACAGTCAATACTTATCATATCTACAAAGGAATCTATACTTATCCCTACAAAGGAATCTATACTTATAATCCCTATAAAGGAATCTGTACTTATCATCCCCATAAACTAAAGGAATCTAAACTGATCATCCGTACAAAGAAGTCTATACTTATCATCCCTTTAAAGGAATCTCTACTTAGATTCATCCCTATAAAGGAATCTGTACTTATCATCCCTATAAAGGAATCTGTACTTATCATCCCTTTAAAGGAATCTCTACTTATCATCCCAACAAAGAAGTCTATACTTATCATCTCTTTAAAGGAATCTCTACTTATCATCCCTATAAAGGAATCTATACTTATCAACCCTATAAAGGAATCTGTACATATCATCCCTTTACAGGAATCTCTACTTATCATCCCAACAAAGAAGTCTATACTTATCATCCCTTTAAAGGAATCTCTACTTATCATCCTTATAAAGGAATCTCTACTTATCATCCCAACATAGAAGTCTATACTTATCATCCCTTTAATGGAATCTGTACTTATCATCCCTATAAAGGAATCTGTACATATCATCCCTATAAAGGAATCTGTACTTATCATCCCTATAAACTAAAGGAATCTAAACTGATCATCCGTACAAAGAAGTCTATACTTATCATCCTTTTAAAGGAATCTCTACTTATCATCCCTATAAAGGAATCTGTACTTATCATCCCTTTAAAAGAATCTGTACTTATCATCCCTATAAAGGAATCTTACCATATCATCCCTTTAAAGGAATCTCTACTTATCATCCCAACAAAGAAGTCTATACTTATCATCCCTATAAAGGAGTCTTTACTTATCCTCCCTATTAAGGAATCTATAGTGATCATCCCTACAAAGGAAACTACACTTAAAATCCCTACAAAGGAGTCCATATTTATCATTCTTACAAATGTCCATATTTATCATTCTTACAAAGGAGTCCATATTTATCATTCTTACAATGGAGTCCATATTTATCATTCTTACAATGGAGTCCATATTTATCATTCTTACAAAGGAGTCCATATTTATCATTCTTACAATGGAGTCCATATTTATCATTCTTACAATGGAGTCCATACTTATCACATCAAAGGAGTCTATACTGATCATCTGTACAAATTTGTCTATACTTGTTACCCCTTCAAAGGCATCAATACTTATCATCCCTACAAAGGAGTGTATACTGATGATCCCTACAAAGGAATCTACTAGACTAATGCCTACAGAGACAAAGAAGTCCATTCTTATCCCTACAAAGAACTGTATACAAGAAGTCTTATCATATCTCGCACATGTAGATATGGGTGGGACATAATTCTAAATGTCACTATAAACTGCCATACCGCATACATCATAGTAATATGACTAGAAAATTGTAAAAGCTACATTAAAAATCCAAATCACATACACATGTAGATGGGACATATACAACAGGTTTCAACTGGGCTACCAACTGCAGAGGATTGTCTGCCTAGAAGCTCAGCTGGAAAAAATGGAAGACTGATTCATAGGCATATTTTTCTACAAAGAGGGCACAACTTTCACTCTTTTGCCACACTGACGCAAGGGAAAGAAGAAAGTCACACTGATCATTATTTTCCAGTCTGTTTCTATTTATTTATTCAGCAATCACAAACTCTAGGACCCATGATACCATAGCACTCATGTATGCTAGTGTCAGCCTATTATGCATGTTGTGTAATTCTGCTCAAAGATGTCATTTCTGTAAACATTTGATCATAATGATGTGTTTGGTCAAAATCCAATTTGTATCAAGACAGAGCAATCATCCTTATTTCAGATAAGTGATATTCAAAAGTGTACACAAATATCCCACAATTCTGTTCTAAATGCATATGAAAATGTGATTTCTAAATGTCAATACCAAGACCAACTCCATGACCTTATTTAAAACATAGAAATGTTTACCTTAGAACAATACGGCATCTTAATCCAAGTTTTAAATTTTGCAAGATGTCCCACACCTACTTCCTCATTTGCTAACCAACTTGTCAACTTGCCATTAGAATAGTTTGTCAAGCAATTCCAGGGCATGTAGTCTGTTTCTAAAGTCTTTTGTAATCTTTTTCCACATAAACCAGACTAAAAAACATTACATCCTTTTCATCATTGTTGCTCTCCAATATAAAAAGACATTTTTATAAAATCATTAAATGTTAAACTTTTACTAAAACTTTTTTTGTGTTAGTTTATTATCTCCTGCCATGTAGTGGCACTGTTACATTGGATTTAGAAAAAAAAGTCTGCTATAAACCTGACCTAGTTCCTCTGCTGAAATGCTGAGAAAAAGAAAGAAGGAAACAAAGAAAGAAAAAAAAAAAAAAAAAAAAAAGAGTCCAAAGTAATGTATTTCATTTCCATTGTCCAATAAATATATATTGCTTCTTTTCAAAGCCCTTTGCAGAATAATCCGACATAAAATGCATTATGAAAACAAGCCTGGATAGTATCCAGCGTGTCCAAAATTATACAAGTCACATGGGTCATGCAGTCATTCCACACAAATTCAGTAATGGTGTCATTTATTAAAATTTGATTCTACATACCTTTAAATGGCAAGCATTCACTTCATTTGGATTCATATACACCCATGTTCCTTAGGAAGGTAACTTTTTAGAGGTGCATTTTGCAAAATCAATGTTAAAGTACAAGTACTGAGACATTTTTGCATAAAATGAACCTAATGGTGTGATCCAGTACAACCCACATTTAACATCTCTCACTGTGATGTAATAATGAAAAACAAAATTCGTATGATCCTATACTTTGATTCCACTCTTTTCTTAACCCAAGATGCCGTACATGGCCACCATTGTAAAAGACCGTAGAGATTGATAATGTTCATTTGGAAGTTTCTTAGTGACAGTTAAGGTGCAGATCATTCAAAAATCAGAATTGAATAGACACTGGTTATAACATTATATAATTTAAAACAGTAAATGCACAAACATGACCCATTTGACTAGTACTGTAGTATTATTTTGGTTCTTGAACAAAATATTCTGGTGACAATTGTCACTTTTCAAATGGTAAGCAGTTGATTTTCGTTAATCGGTCGAAGTCGGTATGCAATCGATGGCAATATTGGTGAAAACCCAAGATGTGCAGAATAGTCAGACAGCAATGTACTTCTAGCCAGGTGAAGCAAATGCTCAAGTACATTAACACAGGAGTCTTTGCCGTCTTCAGGATTGGACTACACAGGCGTGAAAGAAGAGGAAAATGTGACTATGTTTCATGCAATATTTCACTCCTCTTTTCTAACTATCAAATTATGTTACATTAATCTACCTGTATTTTTTTAAAAACAAACTAGAGTATAGAATTATGAGCAACATTCTACTGCCTCCTGATGGCAAGGTAAATCAAAAGGTGCTCGACACGAGCTTGAAGTGGGGAAAAATCCCACAATAATCTAAAGGAAGAAAATCATACGGAGTCACAAAAATACGTTAGATTACCCCCATAACCTATTCTGACATAGGACCCTCTCTATCATACTATATAAAAAGAGTCTTTTTATATAGTATGAAAGAGAGGGTCCTATGTCAGAATGGGTCATAAGGGTAATCTAAGGTACTTTTGTCACTGTATGATTTTGTTCCTTTAGATTATTGTTTTTTCTTCTTCACATCAAGCACCTGTGGGTAAATCATCAGTGAACATTACCGTGGCTACCTTCACTTCCTATGTACTTTTTCTATAACATCAGTTATACCTTTAACTTGTAAATATGATGTATTTTCGCCTTTCTGTCACTTTCTAAATCCACTACTGTCAACTCACAATCATATGACGAGATAAATCGAAAACTTAATCCCAACTGGTTTGTCAGACTGGTTTTCAAACGGATATTTATTCAATTGATGATAACTGGATGGGCGCGGAATTATTCATTTATGTGCAGGCGAGACGTAATAATAATAATAATAATAATAATAATAATAATAATAACAATGCACTTCTTTAGGTAAAATCAGCAGATAACACAAGGCATGTCATATTTAAGAATTATAGTACACACACACACACACACACACACACACACCATATTTTAAAAACGAAATGCATCAAGGATAACAAAACAAAATAAAATTCAATGAAATTATTCATTTCATTCATTAATTTATACTTTTTATGTGTCTCTACACTGTCGATTTATTTGATTTGCAAAATAAATGGAAGCTCTCAATGAAAACAAGCAGAAATAATGATTATTATCCTATTTGATATCTACGACGGTCCCTGCCATCAACAAAACAAAAACAAAAATGTCTGCGTCCAACTGTTGCAACATCTGGTTTCAATATTTCTAAATCAAAATGAACAAAGGTGATAAACTAATGTATATATGTGTTCCAAGAGATGTAAGTAAAAAATTTACGGAATTACTGAGATTATCAAAGACGGCGAACTATATAGCATCTATTTGCTTGAATATATAGACTCGTCCATCCAAATATGGCAACTGTGCTACAGAATAAACTCCCATTTGATTATAAAACGCTCAACAAATTGACAGTGTGTGAGACCTCATGGCGACCATTAGATTAGAATTTATAAATCAATGAATGAAATTACTACGTTTTGTACTTATTTTATTATTGAAGGTTTTTGTTTTTCATAAGTAGGGGTCACAAACAAATGAGAGAATGTGCAAATATTATTGTCATATTACATTTAACATAGTATGCATCTACACATATCAATGGCAGTTGTAACAGAAAACTTTAAAGTACACGATCCATTAAGGATGACCCATAAAGGTTTACAAAACAAGAAGCTTGTTTACAGTCTGGTATTCAATGACTCTTGAGAAGGGTAGATTATACAAATGAAAATTATATATCTGACTAAACTATTTTTTTAAAAAGTACTATTGAGTTTTAGAAATGCCCAAAAATATTTTAGAAATATCAAAATTTTTTGGTAAAAAAAAATAATGTATTCGAATAAATTATAATTAATTTGTGTTTGCTTTATATGCTTTACTTCAAAGGCTATTATAAAACAGCCGGTTTGAAATTATGTTCTTGATAACATAAACGCTCCAGTCATGTATGATGGTATACAATATGGTGTCATAAAATAAAGTCGTCAGTACTATGCTAGTAACACAAGGTTTAGCCAAATTTAATTTTCCTAGAGTCAAATGACGACGAGTATTACTTATGTCAGTAGTAATGTGGCACTTGGGACTATGGAAATGAGTATTGCACTAAAGGATCAAGAGGAAAATTAATGCTAAATTAATATGACATTTTCCATCAGCACCGTACCCTTTTACCGCCTCTTCTGTTTGTTATTTTTACTATTATTTCTCATTCCAGTACTCAAAATGTTTATTGCAATTACACATAACATAATCAAAAAGCACATCCTTGACTAAATGAACATTCTATAATTGTTATAATTCCTTCTCTAACTGAATGTGTCATTTCATTTTTAAATTAAAAAATTAAATGAAAGATTACTCATACTGTGACTTTAATTAAAAAAATTATGTCACTACCTCAATAAACATGTCTCTCCCGGTTGTGTCATATGACGTCTCGTTTTTCTCTAGCACAATATTGAAATAATTAAACATCATCGTCAGTTTGTTTGTTTGTTTGATTGATTATGATTTTTAACGTAGCTTTAACAATTTTTCAGTCATATCGCTACGATGTCTACAGTGAGGCAGTTTATAGTGATGTCTAACACTGGGGCATCATGCCGCAGACATGTAGCATGATGTCCCACCCAGTCACATTATCCTGACACCAGACCGACCAGTCCTAACACTAACCTCTTAATGCTAAGCGTCAAGCGAGGCAGATGTTAGTACCATTTTTATAAGTCTTTGGTATGACTCGGCCGGGGATCGAACCCACAACATCCCGCTTACGCGGCGGACGCTCTAATCTCCAGGCAACCGGAGCCGTTCACATCATCATCGTCTGAGAATGTGCAAGGATTCTTCAAGAGAACCGTCTTGGATGTTTTTCATTCATAAAATAGAAAATGATGCATATAAATTATATATTTAGATTATATACATATACATACTTTAACAGTGAAATGATATACAAAACTTTAGTCTATTCTTATGTTGTCATCATAAATAATATTGAAACAAAAGATAAAAAATACTAACTTTTCTGAAGTGAATATATATTGCAACGAAAAAACCAATCCACATCCTTGCTCAGACCAGTAATTTAAAACGAGGTTTGATCAATCTGGTGTACGTGTTTTTCTGTTCACTTTCGCTCAAATTAAGTGAACTAAAATGTATATCTGGCGAGAACAGTTCGGAAACGTTAGAACTCTGAAAAAAAATATTAAGCACGTTCAAAGTAAGTTTCTTTTATGTCACTTGATATCAAAGTAAAAGAAACTGTGAAGATGAATAGTTACCCGATTAAATTACAATAAAAAATGAATCAAAACAGAATCATGAATTTAATAAAAATGAAACATGCAGAAATAATGAGCACAGAGTTCATCGGAGTCAGTTTGGTCTGTCGATTCTTGGATCTGGATTTCACAGCACTCGCCGGCATCAGTGTGCAGGTTTCGGGGTTCCGTTGCGGAAATACATAACGACATCCCAGCCATGCACGCAGCTTCAGTTTTGCCTTCACTTACGGTGAATCGAGGTCAATGACAGCCACTGGCAACGAGTCACGCGTGCTGTTCGCGTACTGGATTTCAATTACCTCCTCTGTGTAGTCCTCGGGCATCACGTATTTCTTGTCGACAAGGGCTGGATCGCTACACCCAGTGTCGTACAAGATGGTGGCACCATCTCCGTTGACAGTTGCGTATGCAAGGTTTACAGCAAGACTCCGTCTCGCACTTCTTCCTAGCAACGACATTCACCTGGGTCTGCCAGCCCTTGGGACAGTCCCTGGCAAAATGTCCCGGGCGCTTGCAGTTGAAACACGTCGGCCGCCATCGCCGACCTAAAAGTCCGGTTTTCGTAGGTAAGGAATGTCCGGGTTCTCTAGATGCAATTCTTATCTGAGGATCCTCCTTCGACCTAACCGTCGCCCTGATGGTTACGGACAGCCGGCTCTCCTTGCCGCACACAGCATGATTCAATGGGTCGGGGTCGGTCCGCGCCCCTACAACCTCCACTCTTAGAGTGTGCCTGTTCTTGTCTCTTTCGTCGAGTCCCCTTAAAGTTTACGGTACGTTTCGGCAGTCAGCCGATAATGGCAAAGAAGGGCCTTCTTGAGCGCATCGTAGTAATCAGCCTCGTCGGCAGCTAAGTTGTGGTAAACTTCGTGAGCTGCACCTTGCAAAAAGGTGGAGATGTTGATCGCCGAGTGTTGCGGTAACATTGTGTGAGCGGCCGCGAGTTGTTCAAATTGCACAATGAAATCGTCAATGGACTCGTCTTTGTCATTGAATGTCGGCATATTTATCTGTACTATTAGGTGGTCGATGAGTGGTCCTACACTTTTCCCAGGGATCGTACTGGAGTCGTTTCTATCGTTAGCCCTAGCTCCTTCACTTACCTTTTCCATTTCGAGAGCGTGAGCGAGCTCTAGTTCTTTTGTGGCCGCATATATTCGGACTAGCTCTAGTTCCTTAATAGGTTTCTCTTTTGGCAGATATCCGATTCAGCTCCATCTGGGTTTCTCTTTCTCTTTCGGCGGATTTTTTAGCCTTCCATTCTTTTATGCGTTCCTCTATAAACGCAGCCATGCGATCTCCCTCGTAGTTGAGATCTTCCTCGCCCATGGCACGGTACTCCTTAACTATCTGTATTTCAGTAGCCATGTTATTATTATACTAACAATAAGTGATACGTTGTCTCAGCTTACATAACAATTGACATATGTTAATGTTTCTAACCACTCACCTGTCGACCCCTAACTTCGCTCAGGTAAGCTATTTTCTCGATACTTGTTTCACAATTACTGCAAGTAATCAAACATCTACCAAGCATGCAAATATCAAAATATAACATACACAAGATGAAAAATCAAGCCAATTCAAATATACAGGATGGAAAACATCTCGCACTGTTCACTACTACTTCCTAACAAATAAACTTTAGATCGTAAACAAAATATTTGTCTAATTAATATCCCGGACGAAAGCGCCCATGTAGAGATTTCCCTTTATTTAGGTTGGGGTGGGATGCTCCAAATATAATTTACAAAAACATTACTCATATCTCAAAATATGCATGCATATCAAACACTACGAATGAATCAACCTACAAATGTTAATTCTAAGTACTAAGGTATACATACTGCAATAATTAAAGTACACTTACTTTGCAGTAATATATTACACAACAATTGAGCAAATAGTCACTGACCTGTACTGAAGCTTATCGTAATACCCAGAATACAAGTTCCCCGCCCATATCGAATGACGTCGGAGTAGCTTGTCTTCCCTTAATTCATGCAAGCTGGTCTTCTCGACTACTAAAGTTTAGTTCTCAAGATAATAGATTTAAACTTGCTTATTCTAATGTTGGCCACGCCTTGCTTAATTCCGAGTGGATGTTGATTGAAATAATTATTAGACTTTGCCCCCTCACAACAGTCTGTCAAGGGTGGATTTACAACCCTTTTGATCCGAAAATAGAATTTCATCACTTACCTGTGATGGCAATTATTATGTAACTGGCTTGCCCAAAATACGGCGAGTTATGAATTTTTTGACTATGTCAATTAACTGGCTTCATATCTTTGTTCGCCGACTTGACCTTCATACGTCTTGACGGAGCGAAATTATAGCCTCAGGATCTAAGATATACATGTTGAAATCTGTTACTCCTTACGTGACAATATTGTTACAGCTATATATAATTTTTTCCATGTGGTCTGAGGCTGAAGGTATCACAAACAAAGGTGCTGATGAAGTATCACAATGTCTTTAATATCCTATGGATAAAATATAACTGATCAGGTGAAAAGAGTTCACAAGCACACTCAAAGATAATCTAGCAAGGGAGCTGGATATAGACCACAGGATTGCCTCTATAAACGTCCACAAACCAATGGGAAGAGAGAAAGTGACTTTAAGACCCTGACAAAAATGGTATCCAATGTATAACCAATGATCAAGCAACAAATTGGGATGTCTGGCAGCCTAGTACACTGTTTGCATACAGGACAAGAGTACAAGCATCTACCATGGTCACAGCTTTCGAGATCATATATGACTAGTACACTGTTTGAATACAGGACAAGAGTACAAGCATCTACCATGGTCACATCTTTCGAGATCATATATGACTAGTACACTGTTTGCATACAGGACAAGAGTACAAGCATCTACCATGGTCACATCTTTTGAGATCATATATGACTAGTACACTGTTTGCATACAGGACAAGAGTACAAGCATCTACCATGGTCACATGATAGGAAGGCTCATATTATTTCCACACCTAGCAAAAACAGAGATTGCAGCTTGTTCTCTCATGTGTTGGCCAAGATTAACAGATAGAGTTTCAAGGTCAACGTGTAACACAAAACATTAAAAATGCATAGAAACACCAGAAACAAAATTTCTGTAAAAGAAATAAATCCTTTTAAGCGTTTCAAAAGGGAACTTATGAAGAATGCCAAATAAAAGCGATTTGGCTTCAAACCGGCCCCATGATGATTGGGCACTTAAGTAATAAAAAAAACTGTTCTTAGAAAAGGCGAAGTAATATTGCAAAATGAATGCAATAGCAAGCTGCTGTCTAACACCTATCACTGTAGGCCTTTTAAATTGTATACATTGAGACCAGCTATGACAGAACCCACCACACCACCACCAATGATGCCACAAATTCCAAGAAAACACTGAAAGGACTATTGAAAACACATGACAAAACCCGACTTAAACTACTCCAACAATAAATAACAAAGTAATGGTAGTCCACCTTTAGTTCTTAAAAGATAAATGATTAAATTGAAAAGAATGCCAGCAAGGCTTCCAAAGAGACCCTAGGTAAACAAGAAAAATAAATTCATTCATACTAGAAAAAAATTTATTTTCAATCTGCCAACGGAAAAGCAGTGCAAACAGTTGCTGGCAAAACAAATCACTGTTTTTCATCAACCAAAGTGAAAGTTACATATGACATTCTTAGCCTCAAATAATTCTACAAAATTGTGTGCTTAGTGATATACATTTTCAGGAAGCAAAGACAGCTAACAGATTTGAACTTTCAGGAAGCAAAGATAGCTACAAGATTTGCAATTTCAGGAAGCGAAGACAACTATAAGATTTGCATTTTCAGGAAGCAAAGACGTCTACAAGATTTGCCATTTCAGGAAGCGAAGAAAGCTACAATATTTTCAATTTCATAAATCGAAGACAGATACAAGATTTGCCAAGATAGTATTAAAAGGCATATACATTCCAAAATGCAGCTAGCAACTACCTCAACAACATAAATATGTACAGACCAATAATAATAATAATAATAATAATAATAATAATAATAATGCTATATTTATAGAGGGTGACTCATTAGTCAAGGTCTATTCTCTTTTGAGGCCCTCTTAATGAGAATATAACAATGCACATTATATGAAGATGGCAATAATTAGTGCTTATTTTAGCATGTTTAGTATTAAAATACTAAATTCCATTATCTATTAGAAACACATGCATGCTCATGATATCTCTTCTTAATTACCCTAATATTTCAGCCGATTTGACATGTAGTGGAAGCTTATTCCACAGAACTGTACCAGAGTATTGAAAACTCTTTTTGAATTGCTCAGTTCTTGGTTTCGGTACTAGGTTTCCATGTGATATTGATCTCAACTAATATGGAGTCAAACACTACAGGTATAACTGATGCTGAGATTATGGTTTTAGCATCACTCTTATCCACAGACATTTATAATAAATAATAATAATGAGGACATTGTATAGCGCCAAATCTTTCGAAGCTCTAAGCGCTTTACACCATCTATAATGATATGACTACACTACAGAAAAACAAATGACAAAAACAATGAATCTCATTGGAAAACATTAAAACATGCTGAAAACATATAAGATACAAAACATTTTTAGGTCTCTAAGTTTGTTCTTGCAGTCGAAACATATGAGTTGTAAGAGCACTCTTAAAAGGGACCACTGTGTCTTTTTGTCTAATTTCAATGGGCAATTCGTTCCACGTCGCCGGGCCCTGGTATGCAAAAGAACGTTGTCCATATGACTTCGTTTTCACAGTGGGAACAATGAGTATACGATTGTCAGAAGAAGAGCGTAATTATCTAGCTGGTGTATACACATGGGTGAAGCTGGATAGGTATGTTGGACTGGCGTCTGTCAGTGAAACATAGCACAAAGAACAAATTTTGTGTTTGATTCTGATTCGAATTGATAGCCAATGTAGGGTACAGAGCAGTGGTGAGGTGTGTTCTGATTGAGGTACTCTAAAGATGATCCGTGCAGCTGTGTTTTGAACTTTTTGAAGTTTCTGGAGTAAATATTGTGACGAACCAGACAGAATTGAGTTACAGTAGTCCAGTCTTGAAAGTACTAATGAACACACAAGTGTTTTAGTGGCATCAACTGAAAGATATTTACAAATGGAACTGATGCGTATCAGTTCAAGATATGCAGCCTTGCATATGTTCATGACATGTTGGTGCAATGTGAGAGTACTGTCTAGAGTAACGCCTAGGTTTCATATTGACTGAGAATTTAATGTTGGTGTTGCTGATATTTATTTTTTGAGGTAAAGGATGTGAATGAGAAAGTCTTTGTGTTGTGATCAGAATGACCTCAGTTTTATTATCATTAATCTGCAGCTTGTTACATATCCATGATTTCACATCAGATATGCACCTCTCTACTCCTTGGACGGTAGCATCAACTTCAGTTGGGTGGCTAGACTTGTATATTTGGGTGTCATCAGCGTACAATTGGTGCGACACTGGGTGATGATCTATGACATTTGAGAGCGGCTGAGTGTATAGAATGAAGAGAACTGGTCCAAGAATATATCCCTGTGGAACACCACAACATTTTCAGATATAATTTGTGTCCTGTTGACTAAGTAGGACTTGAAACCACTGTAAGGCTATATTCTGAATGCCGAATACATGCTGGAGACGGTGAAGTAATATATCATAGTATATTGTGTCAAATGCTGCAGATAAATCCAGGAGAGTGAGGACTAATCTTTCCACTATCCAGAGCAATGAACGCAGGCAGTTTTCAAGTTGTTCCGCTGTTGGATGTAAGAACGTTATTAGGTTTTCTTGGATGTCATGCATGAATTTGGTTCTATTTATCATACGGAAGTTTCTCTTAGTAGCAAATACAGGTGGAGGGTTAGGGACTGATACGTCGAGTTGGCATACTATGCAGAGGTGATCCGAAGCAAGTTCGTGGGATACAAGGGTGGATTGTAAAGTATTATCATCAGGTCTATAAAGAAATCAAAATGTGACCAAGTTTATGGGTGGGTTCGTTAACCGACTGTTCAAGATTGAAAACATGAATGGAATCTAGAAGTTTTGACGTGTATGGGTTTCCAGGACAGTCAAAGTGAAAGTTGGAATCTCCAAGAATAATTAGGTTACCTCCTATCGAATTTCAATACTCCAGAAGATTTGGAAACTGCTCCAAAAAGAGAGATTCAGTCAGCTTGTTTTTTTCTACGAGGAGGGCGGTAGAGACAGAAAAACATGGACTGACCTTCGTTCCAGTGTGAGTGTTATTTGGATTAGTTCAAACGATGTGTGGCAGAAATTGAAGGTTGTGTTGTACTTAAGGCATTTGATCATGGTATTCTTTGTAATGACAGCAATTAAACCTCTGCGAGAGTTGCGCGGGAATGACTTGATGGAGTAATCGCTGAGTGTTAAAGCCGCACACTTAGGTTCAACGCCCGATGGTTGTAACCATGTTTCTGTCAGGAAGAAGACGTCGATATTCTGGTCATTGATAAAATTAACTATTTCTGTGCACTTTTCCGGTGATCCTACTGATTGAGCGTTGAATAATGCAATGAGTAGTGGTATCCTGGGACAGTTGACACAACGGTTGACGATTTAAGAGGAATTTGAACCAGGTTATCAAAAATAACAGCAGAATTTTTAAATTGTTTATGTGTATAGTCCCAGTGGATCAAATTCCATAGGACTGAAGCAGCATGAATGGTTGAAGGACCCAGCATTATTTTTCTTGGAGACTTTGGCTCTGTCTGTTATTTATTTACAAAACCTTGTAAATGATCAGTATAATGTAGTGTTAGGTTGCTAAGAAAAGCAGGACTATAAATTAAATGTTGCGTTTTATGCCATGCAGATGATTTTTGAAAGGCTATTAACCTGAAATTGTAAACTGTATTAATGTAAAGGCTTGTTTGAAATAACCTGAAAGATCTTGTTAAGTAAAACATTATGTGTGACCATGGTAGATGCTTGTACTCTTGTCCTGTATGCAGATTAGGAAACAGTCCATTATGAAAAGAAAACAATTCATTATAATGGGGAAAAGAATCAGCCCAATGATTCAGTCATGCCACCCATTTCTTATCTGACCCATTACATGTATGATATTTCACTTAAAGTGTATTAACAATGAGCTCATTATTGAAAATACATGATTTGGTAGTAGAGGAAAGAGAATCATCTAGCTAATTTTTTCCTCCTCCTCTCATCTGTTAAGTGACCAATTGCATGTATGATATTTTACAGAGAAATAAGTTTATTACATTAATAAAAAGAAACTTGCTGATAGTAGAAGCTGGATGGACGAAATAACTAGAGTGGGAAACTAAGTGGTTTTTAGGAGGGGGAAGAAGGAAAAAACTAGAGTGGGAAACTAAGTGACTGTAAGGAGAGGGGAGAAGAAAAAACTAAAGGTGGTACAAATCAGCAGGCCAATTTTTCTGTGGCAACGGCATTGGCTATACGATTTCCCTGGTGTAACGTTTATCAGGGGGAAAGAAATGGCTGTTAATAAGTGATGATGTCAAGACAGATGTTTTTAACTGACAAGTTTTTTAATTTTTGAGGGAGCAAAGTCCTCATTCTAATGCAGCTCTAATATCAAGATGACAGTGGCAAGACATGGACACCAGTATAAAACATCTGTATTGGGCAAAAAGTAAGACACATCATTATTTGTAATTGCCACTGTATCAAATGAACAATCTTTATTCTAAGCAAACATTCACAAGCATTAATTAACATCAGCACAAGATATTCATGGTGTAAATACCAATTTGTAATTGTTTGTATTTGACTGAGAAGGTAAATACTGTATTGCACTTAAAAGAGGACTTTAAGGCATTTGTCACATACAGCTTACCACTCACTGCTCAAATGTAATACAGTGGATGCCAACCTTATTAAATATGATATAGCTATTAAACTCTTGTTAAATGTGAAAATAACTGAATGTGATAATCTTACATTCACGCACAAATTATATGTGGTTTGCAAAAATTTAAATATTGGCTGGGTAGTTGTCAGAAAAACTCTTTTCTAACGCCTCCCACTTGTACCAAAGAACTTGCAACAACTACATGTAACTATATACATGTGACTTCAGAAAACAGAACAATGTACATGTATATCACATTTTGTACCTTGTAGGGAAGTGGAAGAAATGTAAACAAGAACCAAGCGCTTTTAAATAAATCTACCATTACTCAAGCTAAGGTTGTTGTGGAATGGAGTTTCATGCTCAGATGTGAAGAAAATCAAAAATAAAATCATATCTTTGTGAAGACAACTTTATTTGGTCAGAAATTAAGAAAATATGCTTAACATATACACACATACTTTAAACATTTCCCTAGATAAAGTACCATACCACATGGATCAATTTGAGCTAATAGCTCTATTGTTCTCACACTTCCACATGTTAATGATAAGTGTGATGAGATACAAGACACTTATAAAACATTTTAGAATTAGGAGGCAAGAAGGATAATGCTAATTTTCAACCTCTATGGCAGAATCCCCAAAATCTCATAAATCTCATACAACTTAGTTATTAAACTCCGTTTTCTTTATATTCCTGTACGAGATCTTCTACTGTCCCATTTCATTTCTTTTTGCTCTTAAAATTGTATTATCCTTGGCTTCCGTTCTTGCTGCAATTTTCTCCCTCTCATTAAAGTATTCTGCTTTCAGACAACCATGAAGTGAGAAAATTTTTTTAATGGAACCACGTGTCTCACATGCATCTGTACACATGACAGTGCATACAGTGTATTGCACTTTTACAAAATTTGACACAAAACAGGAATGCCTTGCAAGTCAACAAATAAACTTCTGACCTACAATAAGCTTATCGACATATATTTTCAGTTATATACAGCAACTGACACTGAAAATATGTAACTTTGAAAATTGTTAACACAAATTTATTCACAATGATGAAACATACTTTCTGCTTAAATAGGCAAGACATGTACTCATAGTATATCATTATATAAACTTTAGATCTATTGTGATTTTAATTTTGTAACCCATGTTTTAGTGACACTATCAAAACAAAACTTTAGTAGTGACCATACTGATGACCCAACTTCTTTTGTTTTAAGTAGGCAAGAAAACAAGACAGGATCTCCTGTTCACCATGATCCTTATGCAGGCAAGACATTGCCCATTGAAATTAGACACAAAGACACAGTGTTCTCTTTTAAGAGTGCTCTTAAAACTCACCTTTTTCGACTGCAGGAACAAGCTTATAGACCTAATAATGTTTTGTATCTTATGTTTTCAGGATGTTTTTATGTTTTTCAATTTCATGGATTTTGTTTTTCTGTATTGTAGTCATATCATTATAGTGTTGTAAAGCACTTAGAGCTTCTAAAGATTTGGCACTATACAAAGTCTTCATTATTATTATTATTACATAAACTTTAGGCCTATTGTGAAACTATCAGAAACATTATAGCAGAAATTTTAATACTGTTCACCATGATGCTTATGTAGGCAAGACATTCAACACAGGTACAACAAGCACATCACATCCTAAACTTCAGACCTTTTGAAACATCATTGCCAAGTTTCACTTTCATGCAGCAAATGATGTACAAGATGTTGGACTTTCAAAACTTCAAAATAAAAATTAAAACTTGTTGACAATGTCTATGAGGATGTAAAACCTGCTATGTCACCCCATTTACAATGGCGAGACTGCAAAAAGAAACTTCCTATGTTCCAATCTGGCAGAGTTCTGTAGATTTAAACTTGTCTCAACATTTCCTGTCTTCCAAATGCGTACAATGCAATAGGGCAGTTTCAAACACTGTCACACCATAATGCTCTGCTGTTAAAACAGAAACTGACAATCCTAGATTTCCAGCATCTAGTAAATTGTCTTGCATTTAAGTTCTACTTTTGCACTAACATAATGTTACCAGCATATACATGTCTATATGAACAGAACAAGCCTGAATTTTGGTATCATGGGAAATACAGTCTATTATAAATAGAACTGGCCCAAGTTTCTGTATTGGTAACAATACTCTGTAATAAATAGAACAGGCCTAAAGGTTTAGTATGGATAATACAGTCTATTAGAAACAGAACAGGCCTAAAGTTTTAGTATGGGTAACACAGACTTTTATAAATAGGACACGCCAAAAGTTAATGTATGAACAATACAGTCAATTATAAAAAGAAAAGGCCTACATTTTGGTCTGGTTTATAATGGCGATTATACGATACAATGTTTACACAGAGTGATCATAACTAAAATGGATGCATAGATAATGGGGGAAAAAAACAAGCTGGCTGTTCATGTGTTGTATTTCTGTGACTTCTGCATGTCAAGATAATTTGGCCATTGTATCAAACTTCTTGAAATTAAGCAGATTCAGCTTTGTTAATACACAACCTTTCTTCAAAATCATTAATTATTACAAAATCTTACAATATGAAAAACATACTGATTATATATGCATCCAACCTGAGAAACAAAATCTGGTACTATGAGATTAACAAAGTTTAATACAAGATATCAGTGCTGGACAAAGTTCAATACAATATATTGAAGGTTCAATTTACAGATCAAATGCAAGAACTGTAATGTCAACTATACCTTCACTGTACAACAATTGCACATCATCTACACTGCCATGATAGAAAAACCTGATGCCTATAAACTGGACATAAAACTGAATGTTTCGCCACTTTCAAATTATATTCAAGATATCAGCATAAAAATGAAAGATAATTACATAACTAATCAACAATAATAATCATTTTCCTACGTATTAAAGTGACTGATAATGTGAATTCAGGACTCTTTTTGACATGTAAATTTTTGTGGTTGCTATTTACTACAAATGTAAAACCCCTAATAGTGATATTCTGAGTAATCAATAGTACTCTTTCTCTAATCAACCCCTAACAGTGATATTCTGTATAATCGATAGGACTTTTTCTCTAATCAACCCCATATGGTGATATTCTGTGTAATCAATAGGACTCTTTCTCTAATCAACCCCTAATGGTGATATTCTGAGTAATCAATAAGACTCCTTCTCTAATCAACCCCTAATAGTGATATTCTGTGTAATAAATAATACACTTTCTCTAATCAACACATCAATATACTGTATGTACTCATTTATAAGTAGAATCCAACTGTAAACTGCACAGATCTGGATCTGCCATCACATAATGTGCTAGCAGATTTGAGTCCATGCAGTTTCTTAGCAGTAATTAGTGTAAAAACACAGAAACTAAAATGCTGGTGAATTATAGTCTATACTCTCTTATAAGTCTAATCAAAATACAAACAACAAAATATCCAGATCTTCCATAGCATAAAGATCCTGCAGATTAGGGTTTATGACTCCCAATAATATGCACTGACTCAGATATGCTGGAACAGTATACAATGGTTGATCTGGGTTTGTGCGATTTGCAGGTGGATTCATCCTATATGTGAGTACATACAACAACACATCAGGATCTACACTGCTTTCAGTTGGATTTTTGACGTGTAATCAGGTACATATGGTACTGGTGAAACTATCGTTTTTTTCCAAAACCACACAATAATATACACATGAAAAATATAAATGAGATATTTCCATCAGAAGGAAAGTACTAAGGACTATAAACTTCTACATAACTCTTGACTGAACAAAATCATTCAATCCATCATAACACTGATGCTAATGAATACATACAGCATCTATTTACTGAGTGATAACATATTTACAAACACTGCTTTCTTCTTTCAAAAAAAGAATGGACTAATATAATAAAGATAGTATTTTTGTTCCTGTACAATTGCTATAGTGATAGCCCCCCATCCCATTTGTTTGTACCCCCCCCACTGATTTTAAACACAAAAAGAATCAAGGATTATAAAACATGCACAAAAGTTAGTTATTTCTATCACTGATTTTTCATTTCTAACCTGAATGGTGCAAGGTCCCCTAACACTCAAATCATTTGTGTTTCAAAGCAAGTGGAAGCTCTTGATGTAAACAAGCAAACAGACTGCTTGCTGTCCATTTCTGGTTTCTAGATTAGTCTATTCCAGTAAAAGAAAATGTATTGTATGCATACTAGTTTTTAATATTTCTAAAACAAACTAAATAAAGAAACGAGGGGAACTCTTGGATACATGTGTTCAAAGAGATATAATCCAAAATGTATGGAATTTTTTAGATTTACAATGACAGTGAACTACTACACATCTATTGCTTGAAAATGTAGACCAGTCCAAGAAAATATGGTGCTAAAGTTGCTTGAAAATGTTGACCAGTCTAAGAAAATATAGTGCCAAAGTTGCTTGAAAATGTAGACCAGTCCAAGAAAATATAGTGCCAAAGTTGCTACCTCCCATTTGATTCAAAATGCTAGAAAGTGACAGTATTTGAGACCCATGGCAACAATCAGGTTGCAATTAATAAATTAATAAGTGATTAAGTTCTGTGCATTTTTTATATTCTTGATGCATTATGTTTTTAATTAAGTAGGGGAACAAACAAACTGGATGGTGTGAGAATGTTTTTCATGCTGCCATATAACTCCTTTGTGTTCATATTCTTAACCTGGATAAATTTTCTGTATAAATTTAGCTTTAAGAACATGGAGGTAGGCTGACATTTTCTCAAAGGCATACAAATTTACATAAATAGTCTTATCAAATATCTGGATGCTAAATATATGATTAAACGAAAAAACTAATATAATTAACATGCATTTTACATGTGCAAAACCTGATCCTTCTGAAACACATATCAGTCCTCATCAAACTGTTAACAAATAAAGTATAAAAAAATTGATTCATATAATTTAAAATTTCAGCAACTGTCTATATAGTGATGATGCTTGCAAGACAAAATTAAATTCTTGAAGCATATGTTTAAACCAGTCAACATCGGCCTTGATATGCAAGATTTGCTTTATTTCATTATTTCTATGAAACTGGAAATAAATTATCTGGTAACAATATACATTTTCATTATGTATCACAAAAAAACAAGAGCAAAATAATTGGATACCAATAACTCATCCATTATCACATGACACAGAGAATGTCTACAACTTAAAATTTTCTTAATCTTGGGTTATTAAATAAAAGTTGACCTTTTTTCTTAAAATAAAATAAAATAGAATGATACAGAAAATACAAAACAAATAAGTCAAGAGGCATAGCATAGCCAGATCTGCTAGGTTTTTTTTTAAGAATTTTGAAAAATATCTGATTTTTCATCCGCTTTAAATAAAATAAAAAACTAACCAACAAGTGTCTATCTGTGATAATTGTACATATTTAATATGCAGAGAACTTTAAGAATTTCTTTTCAAAATTATGATATTGAACAAATCTCTCTCTCTCTCTCTCTCTCTCTCTCTCTCATAAGTAGTGTTACAGTATAACTTATATTTTTGTACAAAAAAGCAAGCAAATCACATACAATTTTGCATTTTTAAACAGCCTTATATTAAAGCTTAAAAAGACAAGCTGAAACTAGATGGAAGAACATGGGCACTATATTTTGTATGTCTTATATTTTACAAAATTTGTCAGGCAGAATAAAACAGAATGCCTAAACAGTTTTGACAGCCTTATCATAACTGGGCATTTGTTTCCCCTTCAATTCTCTAAAGCTTTGTTTATACAAGCTGATTCTGATAAGAATTACAAAAAATATAGCTAATCATCTGGTGATATATATGATAAGAATTATGCCCAGTATAGTTTTCAAACACTTCACGTCTTTTAAATTGTTCGCAGAAAACTGAACTGTACACTACAATTATTCACAGAAAAATGAATACAAGGCTATAAATCACAGCAGATCCATTTTATCACCAGGAATTCTCAAACTCTGCTTTTATTTATTACATTACTCAACAATGTGTTTCAAATAAATTACAGATCTATCAATATGGCAAATGTTATGAAGGTGTGTTAGCTTGGTTTTAAAAGAAAAACCACAAAAAAACCCCAAGAAAAATGAAGACATTTAACTTCATTAAGCTGTTCCCACCATAAACTATATATGATTATCTCCATTGAATGATTAAGCAAACTATTTATGCCAGTGAAAATACTCCTTAGTAAACATGATTGTATTATTTTCTCTCATTATACCTGCCTATTCTGATATAACAAAGTTTCTGATTTACAGTAATAAGTGACAGAATACCGAATTTTTGTAATTAGTTGAAAAAGCCTTATTCTATACACGCATCAAGGCAACATATATCCATGTACGTTTGACAACTCTACAGGAAAGAAAATTCTGACTTCATTTCCGAAACTCATCATCTGATTGCTGAGCCTGGGGCAACAGTACATGGGAACTATGTGTACTGCTACCTGAGCTCTCCTGGCTACTTGAGGGTGTGGCAGACAAATGAAGTGCCAAGGTGGGCCCCTCATCAGTATCCATGTCAATTTCCTCACTTTGTGGACAGCGGTCTGCAACACTGATCACAGTCTTGTAGTTGGGAGGAGGACAAAAGTATTCATCTACAATCTGATCTTCTTCCACCACTTGGACTCTTGCAGCGACACCTAAAAATAAACAATAAACCGACTTAATTACCAACATATCAGCTACATATACTTGCTTATTAGTGAAGTTTAAACATAAAATGTGCAAGACCCGTATCTGCAATCAAGTAATTCAACAGAAAATCTTGGTCTGTACAGCTTTTTAGGAGTAATCAGTAGAACAAATAATTACAGACCCTGATCTGCAGGCATATTATACAATGGCAGATCATGGCCATGTTGACTGGTCCTAAGTTAGATATATGGTACCTATACTATGTCTATGGATTTCCATGGTATCTCAAAAGTATCTATAAGACAGTCGTGAATTTTGTTGAGTAGCTTAAACCACTGATTATAACTGATTCTTCTGCAAGTGAATGAATCAACTATCTTTAGAAGCAGTATGTTATCACCAATAATTAAATTCAAAGGTAAGAACACAATACAATATGGTTTTTTAAACTGTATGCTTGAATGACAATCATCTTCAACTGTTTTCATAAGTATGACCATGGTTAATTTTGAAACAGGTCTGATTCCTTTCGGTACAGTGCCATCAATTGTGTCAAATATACAGAAATAACACTGTTGATACATACTATATGAATCATTATCTTTCTCATTCTCATCATAGTAAAACTGTTGATACATACCACATGAATCATTATCTTTCTCATTATTATCATAGTAACACTGTTGATACATATCATATGAATCATTATCTTTTTCATTATTATCATAGTAACACTGTTGATACATACCATATGAATCATTATCTTTCTCATTCTCATCATAGTAACACTGTTGATACATACCATATGAATCATTATCTTTCTCATTCTTATCATAGTAACACTGTTGATACATACCATATGAATCATTATCTTTCTCATTATTATCATAGTAACACTATTGATACATACCATATGAATCATTATCTTTCTCATCCTCATTCTCAGCATAGTAACACTGTTGATAGATACCATTTGAATCATTATCTTTCTTATTATTATCATAGTAACACTGTTGATACATATCATATGAATCATTATCTTTCTCATCCTCATCATAGTAACAGTGTTGATACATACCACATGAATCATTATCTTTCTCATCCTCATTATCATTATAGTAGTACTGTTGATACATACCATATGAATCATTATCTTTCTCATCCTCATTATCATTATAGTAGTACTGTTGATACATATCATATGAATCATTATCTTTCTCATCCTCATTATCATTATAGCAGTACTGTTGATACATACCGTATGAATCATTATCTTTCTCATCCTCATCATAGTAACATTGTTGATACATACCACATGAATCATTATCTTTCTCATCATAGTAAAACTGTTGATACATACCATATGAATCATTATCTTTCTTATTATTATCATAGTAACACTGTTGATACATACCATATGACTCATTATCTTTCTCATCCTCATCATAGTAACACTGTTGATACATATCATATGAATCATTATCTTTCTCATCATCATTATCATTATAGTAGTACTGTTGATACATACTGTATGAATCATTATCTTTCTCATCCTCATTCTCATCATAGTAACACTGTTGATACATACCATATGAATCATTATCTTTCTCATCCTCATTATCATTATAGTAGTACTGTTGATACATACCATTTCGATCATTATCTTTCTCATCCTCATCATAGTAACATTGTTTATACATACCATATGAATTATTATCTTTCTCATTCTCATCATAGTAACATTGTTAATACATACCATTTGAATCATTATCTTTCTCATTGTCATTCTTATCATAGTAACACTGTTAATATATATCATATGAATCATTATCTTTCTCATCGTCATTCTCATCATAGTAACACTGTTGATAGATACGATATGAATCATTATCTTTCTCATCCTTATTCTAATCATAGTAACACAGCAGCAGAGAGGGCGAACCCTACAACGTTTTCAGGCAAAAAATAGATTGAATCTTTAAAACAAAAAATAGAGCCTTCCAACGAAATCTCATTTAACCAAAAAAAATAAGTCTCCATTTAGCAAACGGAGACTTTACGATTTTTCAATCAATTTTGGTCACAACTATGTTGTCGTTCGCCCTCTCTGCTGCTATGGGTTAATAATTCTTTTACGATGAAAATCCTTTTAGGATCTCACAAACAGACTAATCGCTAACACCTCCTCTTGTAGATCAATTAGATTATTGGACTGATCTGTGAGTTTGAAATTAATTCTGGTTAATGAATCATTATGACACCGCATATAGACTGGATTAACCGGAGACTCAATTATTAAAAATCCTGGAGGGGCTATTGGTGCAAATGAATAAAGAATATATCCTTGCTGAGCTTGGTTTGATCGTTCGAGATTAATTTGATAGCTTCCTTCGATAACATCACATACTAAATTGAGCGCAATCACTGAGGATATATTCACGTTGAACGGAGCGATATGCCTACCGCCACCATCTGGATCATTATTATGTTTGAGGATTTTTATTTCCGGTGATGTTTTTTTTCTCCATGCATCATGAATTATTTTAAAACCAGCATCGATGGTGTCACTGAGAAGTTTTTTTAGTTCTGGTACGTTATATCCGGGTAGTTTGAATGTAGGGATATCTTTGACGGGGATTTTATATTCTGATGCAAATGTTGTTCTCGATAGGGGATTATCGTCATCTAATATATCCTGAATAATTTTCAGATTAAATGTTTCCATATCGTCGATAATTTTGTTGCATGTTTCTACGACGCTGATAAATTCATCTCGGGTGAGAGAGCCGGATTTAAGAGATATTAACAACAGCGAAAAATCATTATTCATTGCTGTGAAATTTTTAACGATTTTAGGTTCGTCAACAAAATGATATCCCTCTATACTATCCCCTTCCTTCTCTCTTCCAGTTGGTTGGTATCCGAAACCAAAAAAATCTATAGTGAATTGGTGATCTTTATAACTCCTTATTGGATTATCAGGTTTTATTCTGTCGGTGATATAATCAGTTATTTGTGGTTCTGGTAAATCAACGGTTTTTCCCCCTGGTGGTAATTCAGGCCATCCTAGTACGGTTCTAATAGAACTCTGATAGATATCTACGACGTATCCTTCTGTGCTTATCTCAATTGCGGATGATAGCGTCGGCTCATGAACTGTTATAGCGATTTTCGATTCTGCTCCAGTAATGGATTTTATTCTACGTTGCAATTCATCATTGATTTGTTCAATTTGGTATGATCCGGTTGGTATGGAAACAACGTTCCAGTCTGGAGTCCCGTCGGGTTTATTCTTATTCGCAAATACCAGTGAATTATTCGGTTGTTGACCACCAAATGATTTTGATCTGATATTAGGCCAACTGTGATACACTCGTAGTTTTGCTAGCGCTATCTCCTTCACAGGGACTGGGCTAGGGAAATTCACACTGAATTCAGGATTCGTTGATGTTATTGATATCATGCTTGTTTGTACTGGGTTCGTGTTCTCCACTATTTGTTGAAGTAATTCCATCGGTGTTGTCATTGTTATTATACTGTTGCTGTCGCTTTAATTTTGATATCACGGAAACGTAAATACTGACCATCACTGAGAACTCACTATCTGATATCGTTGAGGTTATTGAGATCATTCTGGTTTTCGGGTTTGTGTTTTCTAATTCCATCGGTGTTGTCATTGTTATTATATTCATGTTGTCGCTCTAATTTCGATATCGCGGAATCATAAATACTGGCCATAGCTGAGAACTCACTATCTGATATAATTGTATTATCGAGTGACGACGATATCATCAAGGATAATTGCGAGTATGCGGTTGATACAATATGAAATTGAATTAAGTAATCCTGCAGTTTATTCTGGCTGCATGATGATATCTTTTTTGCTATCCCAGTTGATATACCCGCGATTGTAGCCGCCGCAGAAATGCAAATTGGAACTACGACCGGGGCAATCATTGTAACCGATGCAAGTATTATTCCGGCGCCAGCGAGAACGCTTGACACAGAGTACATAGTAACATCAATTGCGGTGATTCTTCTGCGGTATTTTTTTATTTTTATTTGATACTCCTCGGCGAGGGTTTTGAGTCTAGTCTGAAATTCTCTAACCTGATAATAGCGACATTGCGTTGATGAAATCATTTTTATTTTAAACCCGCTAGTGTTTTCAATTATTTGCCATCGTTAGCGGGAATTGCTAGTACTTCAGCCGGAAAAATGATCTACGAGTTCTATACACCAGGCTATTTTTGATCTAATGGTGGAGCTATCAACCGCGACGAAGTGAAAGGTTGGTATTATGCCAGTCTCGATTATTAACGTCGCGACGCCACCAGAGTAGGTTCTATTGTCCATGATCATATTAAATTGATCGATAGAGGCCCACGTTAACCTATAGATACCATCAACCTTCGCTTCCTCCCCATCCCCCAAGAGATCGACGGTAATTCTAGGAGCTTTGTCTCTTATCCAATCCTCGATTCCATGTTTGACCGTATACACGATATTTTTAATGCGCTTGTGCGGAATTTTTACCTTTTCAGGATTTTCTATTAGTTTAGAAATATCGAGATAATTTGCCTTGATTTCATTTTCATTCATCATCCTTCCCGCCTCCTTGTTAAAAATGAATAGCGATAGATAGTTTTTAATTTCAGCGAGAGTCATGCCAACCACAAGCGGGGTTCCAAAAAATTTATGTACGACATTTTTGCGAAAAGAATTATAACCTCGTATATGATCATCCAGCTCACGGCCGTGGGCGGCAATCTCGTTGCCGTGGGTGGTAATCTTATTGTCGTGGGCGGCAATCTTATTGTCATGGGTAGCAATCGCGTCGGTGATTGTAGACACAAGTTCGCCTGGTTTAAGTTGTCCACTGTTGGAATATAGCGCAATAGAGTTTTCAGCGGCGTTGCGCTGCCGTATCAAAATATCATCCAACGACACATCACTGCTTTTCAATTTACCCTGTTTGTCTTGAAATACAACTATTTCATTCGGGTCAACACTTGTTAAGTTCAACGTCTCAGCTATTTCATCTTCAATTATTTTTTTTATATCCTTGATAGAATCAGGGGGTGTAGTGTCATCGGGTTTGGGTTTCAAAGATCTCCCCCAAATATCAATCATGATATTTTATACACCTCTCTCTAAAATCGTTTTTGACGACTCCGTCGTTGCCAACGATTACTAGTGTATTCATTCACGACAACATGTGGTGGTTTTCTCCTTGGGTAACCCAAGGAGTTAGAAATAGCGTTAAGGACATTTAATACTTCGCTGCCACATATTGGTGGGTCATTCATTTGTTGTGTTGGTAGCGTAGAATACCAAGTCTTCATTGGAAGGGTTTTTATATAACGCATCAACTCGCTTGGCGGAGCTAACCCATATGAATCAAAATAGACAATCCCACGTGGATCAATAGCGTATGCAACCCAGTGAGTTCCGGGTCCGGTGCTGTTATCTAAATTAATGATTCCGGTTTCAACGCTGTTTGGTTGATGTGGTAATTGATCTTTCATAAAGACACCTCTGAAGTTTTTAATCGCGAGTTTTTTAGCAGCATCGAGTAAATCAAAATTGGACATGGGAACCATCGAAGATTTGGGAACCATAGGTTCAGAAATCGAAGATTTCTGAATTAATAAACCAGTCCTAGTCTTAGACCCTTTCCGCTGTACCATGAATACGGGGTTCCTGGTAGTCTTAGACCCTTTCCCTTTTTTTTATATCCTTTCCCAGTTGCCTTTTTTAGTGCCATTCCTGCTGCAGTACCAACGGCTCCTAACGCTGCCGCTTTAGCCACCGCTGGGGCTGCTGCTGCAATCAATGCTGGAATCGCAGCTAACAACGGGAATATACCGCCTGTTTTAATCATATTTTTGATAGCAGCCGCAGAAAGAGTAATCTGAACACCCTTTTTTGCTACAAGTGCATCATTGAAATGTTTCACCTGACGAGTTGTCAACAACAACTTATTTCCCCCGCCAGTCATTTGATTAGGTTTCAACATGATTGTAGTTCCACATTGCTTAGCCGATTCTGATTGCAATTTCTTGACTTGACCGGGAGTTAACGCAACACTAATAACACTATATGACATTATACATAATAGATTGATTCTAAATCGTTTACAATTTCAATGAAAAATTCATAGAATTTTCAATCATAGATTTTCCACTGGCGCATCTACCACTCTCATTCTTCCACCAACACCTTCAAGTAGCATTGATTTATCACTGAGAATGACAGCAACCGCTCTATAATTAGCAATAGTACCACGAAGCACATTAGCTCTAAAGTGTATATCAACGACAGATTGTCTCATCAAATCGAGATGTTCCAGTGAAAAGTAATAGATCGGATATAGATTTTTAAAATCAAATTGTGATATTTGCAGACCAGTATCGACATTTTGATCACGTGCCATAAACGACAACAACCTATGATAAACTCGTGCAATATGATTCTGACCGTAATCGAGTTGTACATCTTCAGATGGTTCCTGCTGGCCATTTATTCTCAGTGAGACGTCTTTAACACCTAATTGATCAAATATCATATGACTGAAACGTTGATCGCCAACTCGTGTGTTATCCTGTAATGCAATAAATATATGACGTGGAGCAGAAACGCCTTGTTTTGATGCTAGATTCCAGGTGAATAACCCGTTGATATTTGATTGTTTAACATCTGTACTCACGGTTAGCCAACTTAGTAATGATTTTCCTCCTTGGTCCATAAATGATAGTAATCGTTCTTCTGCGGTGATTGATGGAGTCAACACTGGCATCCACAATGATATTTTTATTAAATTGACTTTACCGGCATCAGCATTTGGATTTGCAGCATCTGCTGGAATCCTCCAGATTGCGTCATTATCATCACTCTTTCGTACAAGCGATACTGTATGCTTCGCTCCATAAATAACCTTCCGTACATTTCTACAGAATCCAAATATGTGATGCAGTGGAATCGCGCATGAAAATGATTTACGCCGCCCTTCCAACATTGATATACGTGTTGCAGCTCCTAGATTGAAATTAGGATCGTTGTTTATAATCATATTTTCAACATCAACATCAGCGGTGCCAGCATTATTCTTTGGTCGTCTTACAACAAATTGATTTCCTCCAGCGGTATTTTTATTATCCTTTGCAAACATCATAGAAGGTCCTGCTGATCTTGTATAATCATCGGAATATCTCGCTAACCCGATTATTGTTGTAGCCACATCAACATCGCGATCTATCGACTCAATTTCTTTTCCATCAATGAGATATCTAGCACTCTCAAATAGCGCCATGATACCATTATTGACAAACCCGACTTGAGTACCAACTGGATACGGTGCTGGTACAGCAGGAGTATCAGCAGCTGTTACAAGTTCGCCTTCTACTTCAATAAACGCTTCACAAGGCAAAAAGTATTTACTGGTATCATGGACTTGAAGTTCAATTCGCGATCGACTATTTGAGTCTATGGCATGATAGGCGTAATATTGATAATCGCGTACAGAATCATCCTTGCGAACTGGGGCGTCTATATCAAACGCTGGATCATGTGACTGTTTGAACATTTTATTCTATTAATCAAAGTCTAAATCGCGATTTTCCATTTCATCGTCGTAGTTTTTTAAAGCCACTTCCTGCTATCATATTTGCAATATGGCTTTGGTCGGGGGTTAAAGCCATCGACGCTAATTTTTCATCTACTGCGTTATTTATAATTTTACTAACACTCGCAGGCATTTCCGCTGTACACGGTAACGGTTTCTTTTTTCGTAAATCACTTCGTGATTTCACTAATGATGTTAATTTATTCTTTGCGGCTGAAAACGCTTTTCCGGTAAGATCTCCAGCGAAATCTCCGATTTTGCTAATACCCTTATCACGAATAACATCAATGGCTTTCATTCCTAATTGTTTAGCTAACGGCATCACTTTTGGAGCCATTCTTGAAAATAATCCTAAAATGGTATCACCGAAACCATCTCCGTAATATGCGCTATAAACTGGAAACCGTGAATTAACTACATAGACGGGGGTTGGTTTATCATGATTGTAGTGTATGATCATTATTTGAAATCAGAAACAATTTTTCAATTGTTATTTATCTAATCAATTGACTTTTCAATTCAGTCACTATGATACCCACTTTCCACTAACTCGCCAATGAAATCTCGATATGTGCTGATATCCATGATACCACCCTGAAATAACCGTCTACAGATATCAGCTGCTTCATTAATTATTTCCGGTGAGTTATTTCCAGCTCAGAACCCTCCTACAAGAACCTCTAATCGTGATATATCACTGAGAACACTACCAGGACATGAAACACTGGAATCTTGCAATCCACTTCCGCTATAACCAGCTGCTTCATCCAGATTTTCTAAATCCGTGGATTGTAAATAATCAAGAGTATCATAATCTCGATCAGGTGGTAGTTGTTGTTTTTTAGGTGAAAAAGATATTTTCTTTGCAGGTTGCTGTCGCTTTCTTTGCAATTTTTGCGGTTTTTGTTGTTGTTTAAACTCTTCATATTGTTTATACACTATACCCACCGCATCAATATATTCGATGTATGATGCACTATCTGTCTTAATCTGACTTGTTTTAGTTTTGATTTTGTAGAATATATCAGCCAAGTGAGTTATACTTCTAACAAACTTATGATGTTCTGGTTTCAACATATTTTTCCTGTTTTCACAAGTCGTAACAACAAGCGCAGGAATTTCTGTTGGATCAGTCTTATCGATTTCTGCTAACCCTTTCTCGTTAAATCTCATACGTAGGTCGTCTACTGTTCTTTTTGATTCCATTTTTTGTACAGTCTGTTTTGTTTGTTCAGTTTTCGCTGCTATTTTTTCGAGTTCACCGATAACAGATTTCCCCGTCTCGGGAACATCCCCCCGAATAGCGCGCTCTACCCCGTACGTTGCTGTGGTTACTGGTTTAAACAATTCTTCAGATCCCGCAGCAAAATCAGTTTGTAAACTCTGTCGTTGTTGCAGTTTATTTCTTACAGAGTCGCGAATTGGTATAAATCTCCTGATTGCATCCAGTCGTTCACGAGCCAATCTAGTTGTTAATGCTTCATTGACCATTATTTGAAATCAGAAACAATTTTTCAATTGTGAAACAATTTTCCCGAACCCGACCTAACACCATCATGGAAGTGTTATTTCATCGTGATACACCTTCGTTCATCGATGGCGAAAGTGTCCAAATTGTATATAAAATAATAATAATGACACTTTCGCCACTTTTCCATTAGTCAATCTGAACCGTCCATCAATTTTTATTCAGTGCGAAATATTTTTTATTCACTGATTTTAACACGGTCATGGAAGTGTTATTTCATCCTATAACAGCTTCTTCCATCGATGCGGAAACGGCACTTTTCATATATAATATAAAATGTAATGTGCCGATTCCGCATGTTGTTTTTAGTGTATTTGATACCGGACCAACCAGCCATTAACCGTCCATCAATTTTTATTCTTGTGAAATATTTTCACTGATTTTGACATTGTCAATCAAAAAATGCTAAAAAAAAAATGAAAATCTCTTTGAGGGTCGGTCACAATCAAAAAATGATAAATGGTCGGTCACGGTCAAAATTGTTCATTTTCTTGAATTAACGCCCGTAGGTTTCTAATTTTGGAATTAACCTCCTTTTTCAATTCGTATTCGTTACCTAATTCTTTTCGTATTCGTTCTACGATAGTATATAACGGAACAAACACACTTACGTCACTGGAAAATGTAAGAGAGTCCCAAATAGAATTCTGAATTTTTTTGATGAGCGCGTATTTCTTTGGCAGCATATACTTGTTAGTGCTAACTCCGTATTCTATATCCTGAAAATCTGACATGATTTGATCAGGATTTAACCCATCTGAAAGTTCAATATCCCGACTTTTCAATTTTGAAATCTCGGATATAATGCTATTCATATTTTCAGAATTCATATTCTATAACAATGACATATTTCTAAATGAAAAATATGACGCATTAGACAGAATTTTCTGTCCCGTCTTTTTTGAAATCGCAGATCGATAAATCCCCTCTGCAACATATCGTACTGAGGGTGAACAAATATCAAAATGCCAACCGGCTTCATTAATTGATTGAAATATTTTTTCCTCGTTAGTTATTGTATTCAAAGATTTCACAGGTCTCGCTTTTTTTGAGCATTTTCCAGTCCTTCTAGATGAATTATTTTCACTCTGTGTAACAACTCGTAAATTTGATAAAGAATTGTTCATTGGATTAGAATCAATGTGATCAATGACAGAATCATCCTCGATCAATCCATTGAAACATTCAAATACGAAACGATGATTGAGATATTTCTTCTTTCCAGCGCCAAACCTCAAATATCCATGATTATTCACAACACCAACTGATTTCTTCAGTCTACGGTTTCTTACAACACCATCACTGGATGCTTCATAATTTGTAATCACAGGGTGTAGTCTGAATTCTTGGTTCATTCGTATACTAAATACTATTTGTCTAATTCGTTGTTTGGTCTAATGATAAATCTTTCAATATAGTCTTGAGGGGTTCTTATGATTTTATCCTTGATACTGACTTTATCAGTGTCAGGGACTTTATCAGTTATCAGTGTCAGGGTCATAATTTCTGATTGATTTTCCATTTTTTATTCTTTTATCATAATAACGCTTCAATTCCCTGTATCGTTTACCACCACAATTTAGACATAATTGCGATTTTCCCCTAACCCCAACCCCACATAGAATACAGGGTAACGGACCAAGGCTTCCACGACGAAAGCTTTGCATATGATACCCACAGAATTCATTTCTGCATGATTTGTTACATGGGGTTGTTGATCCAATCATAAGCCACTTGCAGTGATTCATTATACATAAATCTTTCATTTAAATGCTTGTTTTAATTATAGCATGAGGGAGTTAAAGAGAACACCCTTGAAAAATGCTCAATTCAATACTGATAAGGAATTTAAGAGATTATTGAAAATTAATCCTAAATTTAATCTCGATAGACCCAAAAAACGTCCAAGAGACGGAAATATGAAGGAGTTTAAGAGATTATTGAAAATTAATCCTAAATTTAATCTCGATAGACCCAAAAAACGTCCAAGAGATGGAAATATGAAGGAGTTTAAGAGATTATTGAAAATTAATCCTAAATTTAATCTCGATAGACCCAAAAAAACGTCCAAGAGATGGAAACATGAAAGAGTTTAAGAGATTATTGAAAATTAATCCTAAATTTAATCTCGATAGACCCAAAAAACGTCCAAGAGACGGAAATATGAAGGAGTTTAAGAGATTATTGAAAATTAATCCTAAATTTAATCTCGATAAACCAAAAAAAACGTCCAAGAGATTATTAAAAATTAATCTCAAATGTCCAAGAGATGGAAACATGAAAGAGTTTAAGAGATTATTGAAAATTAATCCTAAATTTAATCTCGATAAACCAAAAAAACGTTTAATAGACGGAAACATGAAAGAGTTTAAGAGATTATTGAAAATTAATCCTAAATTTAATCTCGATAAACCAAAAAAAACGTCCAAGAGATTACCATGGAAGGATGCTCAATTCAATCTTGATATAGTTTCTAATACACCAAAGAATACAATTCTTGATAAAGCCATGATTAGTAAAATCAGAGACTGTTTTAATGAATTCAAGCGTGATGGAGCATCTTATTGTTGGTCAACATTTCGAATTGATGGTGTTGTTGACGCTACCATGAATGATGAAAAAGCAGCAGTGATAATTTCACGTCTTGGGGAAAAAAGGTATTTTTTTCGAATAAAATTCATTATCGAAGTCGAAGGCAAATGGATTATTAGGGATAAATTTGAACCAATCCTCAAGAATAAAAAAGCTGTCATTGTGAGTAGAGATTATAAACCAGGAATTCTAACTGGAGTTGACAAACCATACTACGAAAGATTTTATCCTGTAACAGCAATCGTTTATGGGATATATCCGTTAAATGATAAACCCGATATCGCAAAACTGGCTCCTATGAAATATTCTAGTTCACTGAATTGTGTAGCAACACGGGTAATGGAACACTTCACAAATGCATCCCGAGGAAATAAACTAACTGATCTGCGACGTAGGAAAATAACCGCATGGGAACTGACAGTGAAACAGCATGGTGCAAAGATTTCTGATATAGCTAAATTAGAAACATCATTAAGATTCCCAATAACCGTTATGACGATAACCGGAGAGGTTTTATACGAACCGAAATATAACAAAAATGGAGCGCCAATACAAATTATTGATCATAACAAACACGCGTGGACACCTGCGGTAACAATATTTCCACGAGAACGAACCGTGAAATATATCCCTAAGGAGTTCGTCGGGGATGTTTTTTATAATGAGAGATTATTCGATGCTATTCATGCGTTGTGTAAAGATGATCCTGTGTCAGTGTGGTTACTTAGAAGTGATGAAGATCCTGAAATAGGATTTGATCAATACCAAATGGTGAATTATATCGCGTTGAAGAATTAGATAACAGAATGAGAAAAATCGCTAGTGATTTTTCACCGGAGAGTTTCCATGAAAAACTACTCATGGATAGTTTTACTATTCCATCAGTGGTAGCTCACTTCGCAAGAGAAAAAAACTCATGGCGTCCAACACGAAGTGATTTTCTCGAAGATGTTAAATTGAGTTGCGTCAAATTTGGTCATGGAGGACTGTGGAATACGAAATACTCACGTGATGGTATGATTTCAATTGATATATCCGCGTGTTATCCTGGAAGTTTTCTCGGATATGGGGAATGTGCTGAGTACTTTAAACGATTTGGACACCCCACGCATGAAATGACTCGTGTTGCGATTAATGGTCCATTGCCTGATTTTGATTTAACCGGATTCGCTCGTGTGATATCATTCGAATTAGCTACAAGGTTACATCCGTGTAGTTATCTTTGGCTCGGTATACATATATCTGAAAAAGCCTGGATGCCAATAGTGTTACTACGATATATGATTGATTGTGGTATGCTAATATCGCTGATTGTTTCTGAAGCTATTATATGCTATCAAGCTCAGAAAGAAGTTTGGCTACCACAACCCGATTTAGATCGTATAATTAGCGAACAGCGAAAACAGTTTCCAGATTTCAATGAAGAACAAATCATGAATTGGTCTAAGAAGTTATTTGAAATTAAAAAAGAACAAGCAAAAGATTTTGGACGAAGAATAATCGGTAAATTTACCCAGGGTGGAAGATACGATAATGCAAAATATTCCTCGCGGTTGATCATAGACGTCGCTGAATACAATTTTATTGTAACGGATTTAATGAAACAGGGAAAACTTGTATCCCGTAAGGATGCTTTTCTATCCAATGGTGAGAAAATGGGTACGGTTGTTACCTACTGTGATGGATATAATTCCCAGTATACACATTTAAGATCATCTATGCTAGCCTATGCTTCTATTAATCTATTTTCGATGATAAATAGATTTCCTAATACCGCGGTTAGAGTGGCCACTGATTCGATGTATATACACAATAAATACAAATCAGCTGTAGCGGCATTCACAGATCCCGAGGAAAATTGGGGGCGTTGGCGATTTAAAAAGGAAACGCTACATGAGTATTGTGAATCGGCAGACGTTGCCATGGATGATAAATATCTTTCATATAACCGTATTGAAATTCAATCAGAATTTTCTAATGCACCACCGGTATCTGATCCAGTATGTAGATACAAGACAGTTTATTTAAACGGTTGTGGTGGGTCAGGAAAGACAACTCGTGCAATTGAATTATTTCGTCGGTCAACCATGATTGTGCTAACACCGACTCACAGACTCGCCAGAGAGATGATACAGCGAGAGGTAAATGCCTGTACTTATCACAGTTTTTTTCGATGGAAGGGTGACAAATGGACTCCTGAGCATATGGGTGATAAATTCATTCCTGAAATCATAATTTGGGATGAAATATGCACAGTGTCATTAGATGTATTACTAACATTTCTTGAGTGGTTGTTAAACAAAAACACAAAAGTCGTCATGTGCGGTGATCACGGCCAACCACCACCATTTGTCGGTGCATCCCCACATGAATGGCTAAAGGGTTTTGTAGACTATTATGAAGAAATTACCACTGATTATAGATCACTTGATGAACAATTACGCGAGTTCAAAGCGCTAATTAGACTACAGCCGGATAGAATCCAATGTGAAATAGCGCGTGAAATAATTTCAGAAACTCCCATGAATAATTTTTGGGAAGCGTGGAAACCAAACGATTTGATAATTGCAAGTAGAAAAATAGTCAGAGACACACTTCAGATGAAGTTATTTGAATTGCATAAAGAAAAATTTGCAACACTTCCAGTACCGTTGTGTTATAGGCCTTCGGATACACGAAAACAGAATATAGAAGTTGATATTCCAGGACAAAGTGAAAAACAAATTCTCGTATTAAATGATATTGTGCTGGTTGATATCAGCGTCGTTAAAGATGCATTGCGTGCTAATAAATCCCCATGGACGTTAGGTTACGCAGCGACGATACACTCTTCACAGGGATTGACTATATCGAATACAATTGTTTGGATGGTGGATAATCACATCGAATGGTCGAATTTAGTCTATCTCGCAGTATCCAGAGTACGAAGAATAAATCAACTTCGAAGAATTGTTTTCGATGATAATGACACAACAATGGATGATATTGATGTTAAAATTATTGATAAAAAACTCTCCGGTTACAAACAACAGGACAAAAAAAAAACGAGAATTTGATATTGATGCTAAATTAATAATCACTTTGAAGAAACAACAGAATAATCACTGCGCGAGTTGCAATTGTATAATGCGTTGGCAGTATTCGGATAAAGATCCTCGCCAATTTACCGTTGACAGAAAAAATAACAATCTCGGTCATGTCAGAAATAATGTGATGTTGACTTGTCTTGAGTGCAATAGACGCAACGGCGCTAGTTAAGACCATGCGGTGGCAATTGAGTATCCTCAGGTATTACCTGTAGTTGTTGTCTAGTAAAACCCCGCTGAGGGGCAGTTGAATCCAGTTTATAGACTGGAGGTCTACCCGTAGATCGTGTTATACTAGATATCTTGTGTGCAGTAACACTCCAAATAGGATCAGTAGCCCTTTTTCTGCCACCTTCAAGCTCTCCTGGTTCATATAAATACCTCACGGTAACATTACTACCAAGAATTGGTTCTTTGACATCTTTTTGTAGTTGTACGGGTATTGACTTCTTTTTAATCGCGTTAATAGGTTTCATGTTGATTGTTTTAGTAATCTCGTTATTCAGTGCAGTAATCACAGCTGGTAACCTTTTGACCCATTCACGGGATCTTTTATCCTGAATAAACTCCTTCGCGTATTGATATCCAAATAACCGCTCAGCAATCGTCCGATTAAATCGTTCTACAATTGCCTGATCGCGATGTAGCGCAGTATGCCCCCATCTGATAGTGACATTATGATGTTTCATTGTTGATAACACTACACCCTGAAATTCCTTGCCAGGATCAACCTGCAATAGATTTGGCCAGTGCAGAGGACCCCTTCGATAAATCCTCTCAAATGCAGAAGCAACTTCAGTGGTTGATTTTGTTTTTAACGGTTCTGCTTCTTTGTATCGACTCGCAACGTCAACTACGGTTAGCGCGTATTTGTAACCACGATCATGTGGCAGAAATAAGATATCAGCCTGATGAACTTCATTAGGAACGGTCACATCAAAATGCGAGTAATTAATCTGTTTAGGCGGTGGTAGATAAATCTGCCATAGTGCCTGTTTGGATAACCAATCCGCCGCTGTAGTTTTTTTCACTTTTGCAGCACTAGCGAGTTTATTGATTGCTGATTTACCCCTCCAGTATCCTCTTGGGGAATAATAAATTGATTCCATATTATTAATTACCAGCACCTAACATCAATTTACTTTTCATAGCCGATTTTATCAAAAAGGAAGACAATTTTTCTTTGAAGGATTTATCAGGAATAGCATTTAACGCATGAATTAATTTCACATCTGCGAGATGCCTGTGTTGCAGATTGCTGCTTTTATATGCAACATCATGAAGGTGACAGGCCTTATCAATGGCGTTTATTGGTTCTTCACCGGATCGAGGTTGATTTTGATCATCAAGTCTGATATCTAATCGTGTTCCGGGACCACAGTAGCTATATCCTGGAAGGTGCTTTTCTCCAGGGTATTTTGCCCATGGGGTTCCAGGGAGTTTTGCCAATTTGGCTGCGATATCACCCCCTCGTTTTTTTTTAAATCATCATTTCCTGCAGATCTCATAGACACAAATCTAAATTTCTTTGTACCACATTGCACGCATTTACCAGAAAGAGCTGATCGGTTATTTTTAGTTGTAATCGTAGTCAAGTCATCTGTGCCAGTACGCGTTTTACACTTCACACAATATAGATCCATAATTTATGTATAGAAATATGGATATAATTGATTTTTCAGCGACTAAAACAAGAGAACCAGTTAAGCATCATGCAGCGCTACCAAACTCTATCCGGATGATTATAATCGGGCCATCTGGATCCGGTAAAACGCAATTGTTGCTCAATTTAATAATGAGATGGATGAAGTGGGATAAGTTGTATTTAATTGCCCCTAGCGTAGATGATCAACGATGTTATGAAGTGCTAAAAGATTTTAACGACAGCGCGGTAGAAAAATCCGGCGAGGGTATTATTGAATTTATAACCAATATCAATGAAGCACCGAGCATTGATGATATTGATGGAGATATTAACAATTTAGTCGTATACGATGATGTAATGTTAGATAAACAAAAAAATCCTGCTAGAATATTTTCCCGAGGCAGGCATAAAAACACTGACGTGACATATGTCACTCAACGCTACACTCAGGTTCCAAAAGTCATCAGAGATAACTGCAATATTCTTGCTGTATTCAACGGAGTTGATACTCATACTCTTAGAAATATTTGGCAAACTTGGTGCTGCGGTGATATAGATCATAATCAATTTAGAAATTTCTTTAGTAATGCTCAGTCAACCCCGTACGGATTCGCAACAATAAATTTACATGATCCTCGGACACGATATCGTATCGGACTGGATCAAATATTCGGTTAAAATCATTTTATTATTTTTGTTAACCCATAGCAGCAGAGAGGGCGAACGACAACATAGTTGTGACCAAAATTGATTGAAAAATCGTAAAGTCTCCGTTTGCTAAATGGAGACTTATTTTTTTTGGTTAAATGAGATTTCGTTGGAAGGCTCTATTTTTTGTTTTAAAGATTCAATCTATTTTTTGCCTGAAAACGTTGTAGGGTTCGCCCTCTCTGCTGCTAACACTGTTAATCCATACCATATGAATCATTATCTTTCTCATTCTCATCATAGTAACATTGTTGATACATATCATATGAATCATTATTTTTCTCATCCTCATTCTCATCATAGTAACATTGTTGATACATACCGTATGAATTATTATCTTTCTCATTCTCATCATAGTAACATTGTTGATACATACCATATGAATTATTATCTTTCTCATTCTCATCATAGTAACATTGTTGATACATACCATAGGAATCATTATCTTTCTCATTCTCATCATAGTAACACTGTTGATACATACCATATGAATCATTATCTTTCTCATTCTTATCATAGTAACATTGTTGATACATACCATAGGAATCATTATCTTTCTTATTCTTATCATAGTAACACTGTTGATACATACCATATGAATCATTATCTTTCTCATCCTCATCCTCATCATAGTAACACTGTTGATACATACCATATGAATCATTATCTTTCTCATCCTTATTCTAATCATAGTAACACTGTTAATACATACCATATGAATCATTATCTTTCTCATTCTCATCATAGTAACATTGTTGATACATATCATATGAATCATTATTTTTCTCATCCTCATTCTCATCATAGTAACATTGTTGATACATACCATATGAATTATTATCTTTCTCATTCTCATAATAGTAACATTGTTGATACATACCATTTGAATCATTATCTTTCTCATTCTCATCATAGTAACACTGTTGATACATACCATATGAATCATTATCTTTCTCATTCTTATCACAGTAACATTGTTGATACATACCATAGGAATCATTATCTTTCTCATCGTCATTCTTATCATAGTAACACTGTTGATACATACCATATGAATCAATATCTTTCTCATCCTCAATATAGTAGTACTGTTGATACATACCATATGAATCATTATCTTTCTCATCCTCATTCTCATCATAGTAACACTGTTGATACATACCATATGAATCATTATCTTTCTCATTCTCATCATAGTAACATTGTTGATACATACCATATGAATCATTATCTTTCTCATCCTTATCATAGTAACACTGCTGATACATATCATATGAATCATTATCTTTCTCATTCTCATCATAGTAACACTGTTGATACATACCATATGAATCATTATCTTTCTCATTCTTATCATAGTAACATTAATGATACATACCATATGGATCATTATCTTTCTCATTCTCAGCATAGTAATAATGTTGATACATACCATATGAATCATTATCTTTCTCATTGTCATTCTTATCATAGTAACACTGTTAATATATATCATATGAATCATTATTTTTCTCATCATTCTCATCATAGTAACACTGCTGATACATATCATATGAATCATTATCTTTCTCATCGTCATTCTCATCATAGTAACACTGTCGATAGATACCATATGAATCATTATCTTTCTCATCCTTATTCTAATCATAGTAACACTGTTAATACATACCATATGAATCATTATCTTTCTCATTCTCATCATAGTAACATTGTTGATACATATCATATGAATCATTATTTTTCTCATCCTCATTCTCATAATAGTAACATTGTTGATACATACCATATGAATCATTATCTTTCTCATTCTCATCATAGTAACATTGTTGATACATACCATTTGAATCATTATCTTTCTCATTCTTATCATAGTAGTACTGTTGATACATACCGTATGAATCATTATCTTTCTCATCCTCATCATAGTAACATTGTTGATACATACCATATGAATCATTATCTTTCTCATTCTCATCATAGTAACACCGTTGATACATACCATATGAATCATTATCTTTCTCATTCTTATCATAGTACCACTGTTGATACATACCATATGAATCATTATCTTTCTCATCGTCATTCTTATCATAGTAAAACTGTTGATACATACCATATGAATCATTATCTTTCTCATCCTCAATATAGTAGTACTGTTGATACATACCATATGAATCATTATCTTTCTTATCCTCATTCTCATCATAGTAACACTGTTGATACATACCATATGAATCATTATCTTTCTCATTCTTATCATAGTAATAATGTTGATACATACCATATGAATCATTATCTTTCTCATTGTCATTCTTATCATAGTAACACTGTTAATATATATCATATGAATCATTATTTTTCTCATCATCATTCTCATCATAGTAACACTGCTGATACATATCATATGAATCATTATCTTTCTCATCGTCATTCTCATCATAGTAACACTGTTGATAGATACCATATGAATCATTATCTTTCTCATCCTTATTCTAATCATAGTAACACTGTTAATACATACCATATGAATCATTATCTTTCTCATTCTCATCATAGTAACATTGATACATATCATATGAATCATTATTTTTCTCTTCCTCATTCTCATAATAGTAACATTGTTGATACATACCATATGAATTATTATCTTTCTCATTCTCATCATAGTAACATTGTTGATACATACCATAGGAATCATTATCTTTCTCATTCTCATCATAGTAACACTGTTGATACATACCATATGAATCATTATCTTTCTCATTCTTATCATAGTAACACTGTTGATACATACCATATGAATCATTATCTTTCTCATTCTTATCATTGTAGTACTGTTGATACATACCATATGAATCATTATCTTTCTCATTCTTATCATAGTAGTACTGTTGATACATACCGTATGAATCATTATCTTTCTCATCCTCATCATAGTAACATTGTTGATACATACCATATGAATCATTATCTTTCTCATTCTCATCATAGTAACACTGTTGATACATACCATATGAATCATTATCATTCTCATTCTTATCATAGTAACACTGTTGATACATACCATATGAATCATTATCTTTCTCATTCTCATCATAGTAACACTGTTGATACATACCATATGAATCATTATCTTTCTCATTCTTATCATAGTAACACTGTTGATACATACCATATGAATCATTATCTTTCTCATTCTTATCATAGTAACACTGTTGATACATACCATATGAATCATTATCTTTCTCATTCTTATCATAGTAACACTGTTGATACATACCATATGAATCATTATCTTTCTCATTCTCATCATAGTAACACTGTTGATACATACCATATGAATCATTATCTTTCTCATTCTCATCATAGTAACACTGTTGATACATACCATAGGAATCATTATCTTTCTCATTCTTATCATAGTAACACTGTTGATACATACCATATGAATCATTATCTTTCTCATCGTCATTCTTATCATAGTAACACTGTTGATACATACCATATGAATCATTATCTTTCTCATCCTCAATATAGTAGTACTGTTGATACATACCATATGAATCATTATCTTTCTTATCCTCATTCTCATCATAGTAACACTGTTGATACATACCATAGGAATCATTATCTTTCTTATTCTCATCATAGTACTGTTGATACATACCATATGAATTATTATCTTTCTAATCCTCATTATAGTAGTACTGTTGATACATACCATATGAATCATTATCTTTCTCATCCTCATTATAGTAATACTGTTGATATATACCATATGAATCATTATCTTTCTCATCCTCATTATAGTAGTACTGTTGATATATACCATATGAATCATTATCTTTCTCATCCTCATTATAGTAATACTGTTGATACATACCATATGAATCATTATCTTTCTCATCCTCATTATAGTAATACTGTTGATACATACCATATGAATCATTATCTTTCTCATCCTCATTATAGTAATACTGTTGATACATACCATATGAATCATTATCTTTCTCATCCTCATCCTCATCATAGTCAGGTTCAGGTTCTTCTTCCTCTCCATCTGATGTGTCCTCACGTTCGTCATCAGCAAGGTTTTCTGACGAAACTGTGAGTGGAGGGTATTTGGTCTTGTCACGGTCAAGACTAGAGTTAACAACTATTTCCAATGTGGCTGGCTCGCTCTCATCCTCCATTTCCTAGCAAGTATGGACGATTCTTTGATCAAAATAATATCTTGAATAATGGTTCCTAATTTCAAAAATACTGATTGGCCTTGACCTTTCAGACACCTTGATGAGGTACAAGATATATAATATAATTATAGCACGTATATATAATAATTTTCTTCTATTTAAATTACAAAATGGCAAATAGTTTTGGAAAGCATATATTTTTGCAAATTATGTTTCTTCAAGAATACTTACCCAACCACATTATGTTAGGAATATTAGCCAGGTACCTTGCAAATCCAACCCTACCAAAAGATGAAAATCATCTTTTCTTGTCTACACATAAGTTACTTCTGTTGATAAACCATACACACATGCTTATAATTCAATACATCAATGATACTTGTTAATGAACCATACACAGATGCTTATAATTCAATACATCAATGATACTTGTTAATGAACCATACACAAATGTTTATAATTCCATACTTCAATCATACTTGTTAATGAACCATACACAAATGCTTATAATTCCATACTTCAATCATACTTGTTAATGAACCATATACAAATACTTATAATTCCATACATCAATCAAACTTGTTAATGAACCATACACAAATGCTTATAATTCCATACATCCATCAAACTTGTTAATGAACCATACACAAATGCTTATAATTCCATACATCAATCACATAATAATGAACCATATACAAATACTTATAATTCCATACATCCATCAAACTTGTTAATGAACCATATACAAATACTTATAATTCCATACATCCATCAAACTTGTTAATGAACCATATACAAATACTTATAATTCCATACATCCATCAAACTTGTTAATGAACCATATACAAATACTTATAATTCCATACATCAATCAAACTTGTTAATGAACCATACACAAATGCTTATAATTCCATACATCCATCAAACTTGTTAATGAACCATACACAAATGCTTATAATTCCATACTTCAATCATACTTGTTAATGAAGCATATACAAATACTTATAATTCCATACATCAATCAAACTTGTTAATGAACCATAAACAAATGCTTATAATTCCATACATCAATCACATGATAATGAACCATATACAAATACTTATAATTCCATACATCCATCAAACTTGTTAATGAACCATATACAAATACTTATAATTCCATACATCCATCAAACTTGTTAATGAACCATATACAAATACTTATAATTCCATACATCCATCAAACTTGTTAATGAACCATATACAAATACTTATAATTCCATATATCAATCAAACTTGTTAATGAACCATACACAAATGCTTATAATTCCATACATCCATCAAACTTGTTAATGAACCATATACAAATACTTATAATTCCATACATCCATCAAACTTGTTAATGAACCATATACAAATACTTATAATTCCATACATCCATCAAACTTGTTAATGAACCATATACAAATACTTATAATTCCATAAATCCATCAAACTTGTTAATGAACCATATACAAATACTTATAATTCCATACATCCATCAAACTTGTTAATGAACCATATACAAATGCTTATAATTCCATACATCAATCACATGATAATAAACCATATACAAATACTTATAATTCCATACATCAATCACATGATAATAAACCATACACAAATACTTATAATTCCATACATCCATCAAACTTGTTAATGAACCATATACAAATACTTATAATTCCATACATCAATCACATGATAATAAACCATATACAAATACTTATAATTCCATACATCAATCACATGATAATACACCATACATATATGTTTATAATTCAATATATCAATCACATTTGTTGATAGCTTTCATACATCAGCCACAAAGAGTAACATCTGTTATGTGAGACTGCCCCTTCTGTCAAGCAAAAGCGGTCTGTGAAGACAGGTGGTCTCTCATAAGGTGTGAAAATGGAATGCTTTCCAGGGTCAATAGTTTGAAATGTTGAAGAAGAAAAAGTACCCATACTCACTGTACATAGATCATATCCTTTATTCATAAATAATGCTAAATATTGCTTGCATTTCTCTCAAAATAACTTTATATAATAAAGATATACAATCTATTAAACAACATGAATCAAATTTATATTTGAACATCACATGAATAAGTATATATTTTAGTATATGTATATGTATATGAATATGAGTTGTGAAGTAAGCAAAGGCAAAATTTATCTTATCCGCATGGTAACTTTACATGGTTATACATTTTAAAGTTGTTTCAAATGTAACAAAAACTGCAGTTAGCTATGATGTATATATCTTATTCTATGCACTTAATCACTTTTCTTTAAGAAACCCATTATACTTCTTTGTCAACATTTTTTACTCAGATGTTTGGTCAGAACATGTCTCCATTTCTAAGTAAAGAAGAAAAAGTTTGTAATTGTCATGTTGAAAAGCATATTCTTTAACACACCTTTAAATGTTCTATGACTGTTGAATGTAAAATACCCGACGTTTAAGCTGGCTGCTATTTTGTGAGCAGTCACCCCTTTTTCACTTATTTCAATTACATTAATTCTTTCTTCCACTCTTAATTTTTTTTCCATTGGAGATTCTATCATTGCTATTAGTGTTGACGTAATAATAACTAGATATATTTCAGTTTTTACCATTGGAGATTCTATCATTGCTATTAGTGTTGACGTAATAATAACTAGATATATTTCAGTTTTTACCATTGGAGATTCTATCATTGCTATTAGTGTTGACGTAATAATAACTAGATATATTTCAGTTTTTACCATTGGAGATTCTATCATTGCTATTAGTGTTGACGTAATAATAACTAGATATATTTCAGTTTTTACCAGGTTTGGGGGAAATGTGGAATAAATATGCATTATATACCAATGAATCAAAATAAAATACAAAAAGCTCATTCATGGATTAACTGAAAAGAAAAAACAATGTACTCAACCCTACGCTGAAGCCCTTTCAAAAGATTTCTCAATGGGACATAAGGATTACTGGCACTGTCTGGATTTTCACAAAGATTACCAGCACTGTGTGGGTTTTCACAAAGATTACTGGCACTGTCTGGATTTTCACAAAGATTACTGGCACTGTGTGGGTTTTCACAAAGATTACACGCACTGTGTGGGTTTTCACAAAGATTACTGGCACTGTGTCGGTTTTCAAAAAGATTACTGGCACTGTGTTGGTTTTCACAAAGTCTGTGGGTTTTCACAAAGATAAGAAACAATACAAAACTCTAAATTGACTGCATATGTCCATCATTACTCCTTTTGATGAAAAAATACTTAATCTTACTGGATATTCCCATGACTTTGGCACTACAGTGGTGGTTAGTGACATTTTAGTCTGGTTTACTGCAGCTTACAAATGGCACTTGTAAATTTCACTGGTAGCTAGCCAAAAAGATTTTTAAAATACCTTATTAGAACAATCTTTACTGTCTATGCAGTCATTGTTACACAGGATTAAATAATGGTTAGTGGCATTTATCTCGCTATATGTTTGTTCAACTGAAGTGTTATTTATTGTGCACATTGTTTGCATACTACACGTATGCTGAGCTCTCATGTTTACAAAGGAATAAGTCAAGTTCAGTGGTGTGGATCTGTGTTTATGTAATGCGGTCATTCATGGCTTAAAACGGTCAAAACGCTTATTTGGCCAAGACATAGCAGTCGCTGGTCGCATTAAGCAGGAGGTCACTTATAACGGAGTGTTTATATAATAAAATCAATTCATGCATTATGACTGTGGTCGGAAATGACAGGTGGTCACTAATAGCAGATGTCGCTCATAGCAGCTTTTATCAGTCATATGTGATTATACATTCCATACATTGATCATGCCTGCTGACATGCAAAATTGTTGAAATCCCATGCTTTGATTTTTTTTGGTTCCAGTTAGGAACAATATTATTTTCTTACATGCAATGTTGAATTTTGTGGGTACCATTTTGTTATATCTATTGTTGGACCTCTGTGCACAAACAAGATTTCAAATGCATTCGTCATTCTATGAGAACTTAAGTGCTGACCGTGTTTTAATAACTGACTTGTGGAAGTATCTGTTGTATTGCTGCAATGAATTAAAGCTGGTCTCCTTTGTATTATAACATTTATTATGTCTTTTGAATCAAATAAAAGAAGTGGAATAAAAAATAAAAAAATGAAAATTCGACAAAATCTAGAGGCCCTGGTCTCATGTTGGTTGAATTCACTGTATTTGATCAATCGAATACTGTTATAAATATTAATGTGTTTGTAACATAACCTACCTTAAAATACCATACTCCTTCATAACTGTGAACAAGGATTGCAAGGCAGCCAAGCAAAATGAATACTTTGTAAATTATTGAGCTTTATTTCACAGATATGGACCATTGTGGGCAAGTGAGTTTCAGAAAATTATTGAACTGGCACTTACAGATATCCTCAAGGATGATAAGAAGTGTCATTATTACTTCCAATGATATCATGACATCAATATTGTACTAAATTAATTGAATAATATGAAAATTGAGTTTTGACATAGATGATTCAGACATAATAAATGTTGCCTGTTTTTGAGAAAAAGGAATCTTTTTTGGTGGTGCATCAACAGTTAGCCTTGTTCCCTGCTATGGGGACTTCTGATTTGGCAGGTTGTTATTAAACACCACTACAGGAACCAGACTCATCAAGAAAACAAAAAGCAGTGACGTAATTCAGATTTGTGCATGTGATGGTTGTTGAAACCTGTTGAAATGATCTTTCCCATGTTGGACGTTTTGAAAATAAATGTAAACTGAACACAAACAACTTCATTAGAAAAAAGCGCAATATTAAAAATTATTATCAATGTAATTATAAAATGAGGATTTAGTAATTAAACAGCCCAGTTCCCTAATGCCCCCCCCCCCCCCCCAAGTTATCTCAATGTCAAAGCAACTTGTTTCAATTTTTGGAGGTCCCTTGGTAACTTCTACCTTGCTTATAATGCAGTCTATGTTTGTGGACCCCCTTGTGCGCGATTTATCAAGGAAGAGATATGAAAGATTAATATTCTTCTTTATGTAGGGCTAGATTCGGGAGGTAGCATGCTTATTTGCATAATGTTAATGTGGCTGGGGGATGTATTCAGAGAAGCAATCTTATCTTATGGTGTAAATGAATGAGTTCAAATTGCATGAATTAGCCTGAATATTCTCAGACGCTGTGTCTTGTCATATGAAAATTGTGAAGAGAATATAGAATGTTAGATAAATGAACCAAGCATTTCAATTTATAATCGGCATTCTTAACAAGCCTGAAATTCCTAAAAGACTCTCAATTTCAAAGCTCCACTACTTGCATAAAGCAGCTTTTTTCTTCATTCAATTACCTTGACAACTTCATCCACAATCTGGTATCTCTCACAGATGTCATCTTCTTCTTCCTCTTTCTTGGGGGACTTAGGTTCAGGTGATTTCTCTGTCTTTCCTCTATGTCTGTCATGAAAAAGGTCAAAGCACATCTCAATTACATACACATACCAAAGACTGTACATGAAGCTTATATTGTGAAATTTTAGTTATGCTGAAGAATTACAATCTGCAAAGATATTGATTTATCTACAAGTCTTTTACAACTATTTTATCACATAATCAGCCAGCAAAACAGGCTGCTTTGCTAAAATTATGTATGTGCTACTTTAAATGGTCATGAGCCCTGCTTGTAAATGAAGATTAGTCATGGTATTTTAAATGAAGATTATTCATGGCATTTTAAATGAAGATTAGTCATGGTATTTTAAATAAAGATTAGTCATGGTATTTTAAATGAAGATTAGTCATGGCATTTTAAATGAAGATTATTCATGGTATTTTAAATGAAGATTAGTCATGGTATTTTAAATGAAGATTATTCATGGTATTTTAAATGAAGATTAGTCATGGTATTTTAAATGAAGATTATTCATGGTATTTTAAATGAAGATTAGTCATGGCATTTTAAAAGAAGATTAGTCATGGCATTTTAAATGAAGATTATTCATGGTATTTTAAATGAAGATTATTCATGGTATTTTAAATGAAGATTAGTCATGGTATTTTAAATGAAGATTAGTCATGGCATTTTAAAAGAAGATTATTTATGGTATTTAAATGAAGATTAGTCATGGTATTTTAAATGAAGATTATTCATGGTATTTTAAATGAAGATTAGTCATGGTATTTTAAATGAAGATTAGTCATGGCATTTTAAATGAAGATTAGTCATGGTATTTTAAATGAAGATTAGTCATGGCATTTTAAAAGAAGATTAGTCATGGTATTTAAATGAAGATTATTCATGGTATTTTAAATGAAGATTAGTCATGGTATTTTAAATGAAGATTAGTCATGGTATTTTAAATGAAGATTAGTCATGGTATTTAAATGAAGATTAGTCATGGTATTTTAAATGAAGATTATTCATGGCATTTTAAATGAAGATTAGTCATGGTATTTAAATGAAGATTAGTCATGGCATTTTAAATGAAGATTATTCATGGTTTTTTAAATGAAGATTAGTCATGGTATTTTAAATGAAGATTAGTCATGGCATTTTAAATGAAGATTAGTCATGGTATTTAAATGAAGATTAGTCATGGTATTTTAAATGAAGATTAGTCATGGTATTTAAATGAAGATTAGTCATGGTATTTTAAATGAAGATTAGTCATGGTATTTTAAATGAAGATTAGTCATGGTATTTTACTGCAAATGAAGATTAGTCATGGTATTTTACTGCAAATGAAGATTAATTATGGTACTGTAAATGAAGATTAGTCATGGTATTTTAAATGAGGATTAGTCATGGTATTTTAAATGAAGATTAGTCATGGTATTTAAATGAAGATTAGTCATGGTATGTTAAATGAAGATTAGTCATGGTATTTCATGGCATTTTAAATGAAGATTAGTCATGGTATTTAAATGAAGATTAGTCATGGTATTTTCATTGAAGATTAGTCATGGTATTTTAAATGAAGATTAGTCATGGCATTTAAATGAAGATTAGTCATGGCATTTTAAATGAAGATTAGTCATGGTATTGTGTCTGTGACCTGACAGTTTAATTCTTTGAAACACTTTCATCATCTGGAATTAACTTCTCTGGTGTACAAAAGAGATTTTGTATGATTTCAGATTTCTGGATTATAAATTGAGACTTTTGTATGATGACTCATATCTGCATGGAACCAATTTCTTGACCATTCTAACATTTAATTAATTTCTTGACCATTCTAACATTTAATCAATTTTTGGACTTGTAAGCAAGAGTTTTATAAAGTACAATGCAGTACCTTGATTTAGGTCAGGATGTCTTGTGAAATGAGTCAGTGTAAAAGGTATAATAAGTACCTTGATTTAGGTCAGGATGTCTTGTGAACTGAGTCAGTGTAAAAGGTATAATAAGTACCTTGAGTTAGGTCAGGATGTCTTGTGAACTGAGTCAGTGTAAAAGGTATAATAAGTAGCTTGATTTAGGTCAGGATGTTTGTTGAACTGAGTCAGTGTAAAAGGTATAATAAGTACTTTGACTTAGGTCAGGATGTCTTGTGAACTGAGTCAGTGTAAAAGGTATAATAAGTACCTTGATTTAGGTCAGGATGTCTTGTGAACTGAGTCAATGTAAACGGTATAATAAGTACTTTGACTTAGGTCAGGATGTCTTGTGAACGGAGTCAGTGTAAAAGGTATAATAAGTACCTTGATTTAGGTCAGGATGTCTTGTGAACTGAGTCAGTGTAAAAGGTATAATAAGTACCTTGATTTAGGTCAGGATGTCTTGTGAACTGAGTCAGTGTAAAAGGTATAATAAGTAGCTTGATTTAGGTCAGGATGTCTTGTGAACTGAGTCAGTGTAAAAGGTATAATAAGTAGCTTGATTTAGGTCAGGATGTTTTGTGAACTGAGTCAGTGTATAGGGTATAATAAGTACCTTGATTTAGGTCAGGATGTCTTGTGAACTCAGTGTAAAAGGTATTATAAGTAGATTGATTTAGGTCAGGATGTCTTGTGAACTGAGTCAGTGTAAAAGGTATAATAAGTAGCTTGATTTAGGTCAGGATGTCTTGTGAACTGAGTCAGTGTAAAAGATATAATAAGTAGCTTGATTTAAGTCAGGATGTCTTGTGAACTGAGTCAGTGTAAAAGGTATAATAAGTACCTTGATTTAGGTCAGGATGTCTTGTGAACTGAGTCAGTGTAAAAGGTATAATAAGTACCTAGATTTAGGTCAGGATGTCTTGTGAACTGAGTCAATGTAAAAGGTATAATAAGTACCTTGATTTAGGTCAGGATGTTTTGTGAACAGAGTCAGTGTAAAAGGTATTATAAGTAGATTGATTTAGGTCAGGATGTCTTGTGAACTGAGTCAGTGTAAAAGGTATAATAAGTACCTTGATTTAGGTCAGGATGTCTTGTAAACAGAGTCAGTGTAAAAGGTATAATAAGTAGCTTGATTTAGGTCAGGATGCCCTATAGAGTGAACCAGTGTATAAGGTCTTATAAGCACATATTCGAGTTATGTCTGGATTCCATGGGCAGTGAGTCAGTGTAAAAGGTCTATTAAGTACTTTTGTTTGGGTCTTGCCTGTAAATTTCAACTAAACACTGTCTAGTAAACCCAGAGTATCATATATTCTGCACTGAAAACTGCCCAAGCAGTCACAAAACTTTTATGTATTTAGCAATGATACATTGTAAAATTCATTAAAAAGTGACCTGCAGGTGGAAGAATGGCTATCTACTAACTATTTTGATTAACATACAATTCTGAATGCTAAATACCAAAAAATATATAACATACAATACATTTACTAGGTAAGAGTAAAAGGTTTGTTATGTACCTAGTATTATTTCTGGATGCCCAGGGTATCGAGATAGTTTAAAAGGTCTATTAGGCACCTAGATTTGTGTCTGTAATGACGTGGGAGTGATATATTGTCAATGGTCTGTCAAGCATCTGGATTTAAGTTCAGATGGCTTAAGGATAAATCAGTATAAGTTTTCTGTTAATCAGGTTGACACAGCTTTAAAATTTCCACGTGTTTCTCTTCTGACCTTTGCAGCATGAAATCAGTATCATTTTGGCTTAGAAAACATCCATTCTTAAAGTCAAAATAAATTAAGACAAACTATTTACTACACTACAGGACTACAGGACATATCACTAGAAACAAATACAACTATTGAAATTTATTTAAATTTGCAATATATATATATATATATATATATATATATATATATATATATATATATATATATAAAACTTATGTCTTGATTGTATGGTAATCTGTATTGTTCACTTACTTGATGACTGTGATCATACTGATGAACAAAAAGTGCTGTATCATATTCCATTATCAATTAATACCACTAGATAAGCAATTCCTTCTAGTTTTAGTTATCACTTCCATGTCCAAGAATTATGTGGCTTTGTAATGGTATTTACATTTTCCAGAGTTAACACCTGTCTGAGGTCAAGATTTGGCAGACCAGATCAGATTAGTGAGGCTACCAATAGGGCAATGACTCATGAGGCTACCAATAGGGCAATGACTCATGAGGCTAATCAATAGGGCAATGACTCATGAGGCTACCAATAGGGCAATGACTCATGAGGCTACCAATAGGGCAATGACTCATGAGGCTACCAATAGGGCAATGACTCATGAGGCTAATCAATAGGGCAATGACTCATGAGGCTACCAATAGGGCAATGACTCATGAGGCTACCAATAGGGCAATGACTCATGAGGCTAATCAATAGGGCAATGACTCATGAGGCTACCAATAGGGCAATGACTCATGAGGCTACCAATAGGGCAATGACTCATGAGGCTAACCAATGGTACTATTTATATGGTACCATATAATGAAAGGAAATGCCAGGTGGTAACTCTTGTAAAGTTCTTAGTCAATGAAATCATGAGAACCTGCCTATAGGACTGACATCAAATTAAAGTAATATATAGCATGAGCAAAAATTCAAAATAATTGCTGCATAAGTACAGGAGGATTGCGTGCACTTAAAATAAATAATCTTATTTGTTGGGAATGGAGAGGTCATTGCATCTGCAAAGAAAATTGGACAGCATGTGAAATGGTCATTCTTGGGATCTAACCTAATAAATGAGTCTATGTGGATATAACAATTGTGGATATTCAAACCTGAAGGAGTATGGTATGTATTTCCATAGTTTACATTCACAATTTAATTTATTAAATTAAATTTTTTTCTCTTTGACAAAAATGTCAGCTAAGCAGAGGCCACAAGTGCAAGAAGAAAAATGCAAAGGAATATATATATATATATATATATGTGTATATATATATATATATATATATATATATATATATATATATATATGTGTGTGCATCTCTCTGTATCTTACTTCCAAAACAAATGTAGAAAAAGCATTTTAGCATTTATGATTGTAATCTGAAATATCATACTGCGATACTTTTAATATTTTGAAACTGAAAGTTATTATAATTTAATTCCACACAGTATCACAAGTTTTATCCTATCTGTAACTCAATAAATTTTCAGTTCAGCGTCATTATATGTAGCTAAAAGTACATAATACATTCAAAATACTTCGTGTGAGACAAATGAGATACTTTTAGTTAAATTTATTGATCCAGACTAGAAAGGTTAACGAGTTACAGACAGGATAAAATTCACGATGCTGTGTGGAACAAAGAGAAGACGACGAAGACGAGGTATTAAGGAAATTAAACTCATGATCCGTTCTACAGGGGTCTAGGAAATTACCCCCCCCCATCTATTACTATATAACATATAATTGTTATATCCCAAGAGTAAATAATAAATTAAAATTAATTTCAAAAGAATTTGTTTTAAATTTTTATGAATTTAAATGAATCTCAGCCTTTAAAACATATACTTGTCCTGGAATATTCAATAGTAAAATCATCATATCATAATGCTATATTACCATTTTTTTTATGCATTTCCCCTTGATTTTCAGTATTTATTGTTTCTGACGATCACAAAGATGAGATCACATTCCTAATGATGCCACATGGCTCATAAGACTTGTCCTGTCGTGAGGTGAAACAAATATTTTTTTCTAACTTAAGTGGTAGGATAATGAATGAAAAACATGTTTTACCGTACTTGACGTCTATTTGACAGATGTCCATCCACCAGAAAATGCAGCTATACGTGTTATTTGAGCCAAGGTGGTACATGTATTTTCCAAAAGAACCGCCATATTAATAATCTCTAGTCAAGTATTTAACCCTCAGCTAATCAGTAATCATTAAACTCTAAGGTATCGTACAAATGCACGCTAGCTTATTTCAGTGTGAATATGAAAAGAATCTATGTAAAAAAATATAAGAATTAGGATACTGACGGTATTTACAAAAAACATTTTGATGAGAGTTGAAATACATGAACGAAAGTCTTAAAAGAACAATAGTAAGACGCTCCATAGAAATTTGTTGCGTGCACACTTAGGAAGGGTACATAACAGTGCATAATACGAGTCAGCATGAATAATTGTAAAACAATATAATTTGTGGGATTTCTTTGACAGGTGTTTGAGACGTAATAGGCAACCACAGTTTATATAATACTGTTGTTTAGTTGTTTGTGATTTGTTAGTGGTAGAGTGTTGTACAATAGCTACCATATGCTTAATCTAAGTTTGTTTTGTTGCACAATGCCAATAACTTTACTAATACATACCGACTCTCAGATGTATTGATTAATGAGATATGGCAGTGGACATGATTTCTGCTTAAAGTTATAAACTGTCACAATACTTGAATAATGTCCATGCTGAAACCAATCATATTTTGATCAACTGAATCACACTACCGGTAGTTTAATGATAATTACAACAATGATAAAACATTATCAAATACAAATTGATAACCAACCACACATGGATATAATTACGGGATAAGTATAAATAGTATAGTAACACTATAAGAAATTATTTCAGTTTAATCTCTCTAGAAGTTTAGATTCAAATCAATCAGATAAAATGAATAGTAAAGGAAATAAAAGAAAGCGTTCTGCTTATGATACAGCATTCAAACTTAAAGTTATTGAACATGCAGAAGCAAATAACAACTGTGCTGCAGCACGCAATTTTTTTGTGAACGAGAAGCAAAATCCAAGAAGGCTCGTCGAACTGGGATTGCCTGTTTCCCTGAATTGGAGAAAAAACTCAGTGATTTTGCAAGTGAACATCGACAAATGGATACATTGTCATACGAACTGCAATTTGTCTACATGCTATGCAGATGGCAAAAAATGATAAATATAAGTTGGCAGATTCAAAATTTGTTGCATCAGCCAGTTGGTGTTCTCGTTTTATGTACCGGACTATCGGATGACCATGATGACAACGTATATGATGAAAGCACACCTGTAACAGAAGCAGAGTTTCGTGAACTGTTTGGCCAGTCTGTTACAGAGCCTGATTTTGAAGGAATCTAAAAGTGATTGAACTTGTATAATTTATGATTTCAGAATGAGGATTAATTAAATTTTCATTAGGGCTTAAAACTTTAGAGTTGTTTTTATTTCAACATATAAATTAGCTTTCTTACTTTCATTTTATTTAATAATGTGATTTGCCTAAATAAACATATTCAGAACTCAACTTTGTGCATCTTGTGATGTACCAGTAGTCTAGAAATTATAGGTCGGCTTATACGCGGGTCATGCACTTTATAACAGTTTTACCAATTCAGTTTGGGGGGTCGGCTTACACACGAGTATATACGTGAAGTACTTGGATTTGGGCCTTGATGCTTTGGGGACCGATTCAGTGTAAAAGGTCTGATAAGTACCTAGATTCTGGCATGGTTATCTTGGGAAGTGAGTCGGTGAAAAGGGTCTATCTAGTATTTAAAGTTATGCCTGGAAGCCTTTGGGAATGAGTCAGTGTCAGTTTGTTAAATACCTAGATTTAGGTTTAGATGCCTTTGGGAATGAGTCAGTGTCAGTTTGTTAAATACCTAGATTTAGGTTTAGATGCCTTTGGGAATGAGTCAGTGTCAGTTTGTTAAATACCTAGATTTAGGTTTAGATGCCTTGGGGAGTGAGTCAGTGTGCTGTTTGTCATCATTGGATGTGGAAATAGGGATATCTGGTTCCCCAGCTGACTCGAGGGTGATGTTCTCCATGCTGATGTCCTTGTCCACCTCATCTTCAACCTTCTTCTCCTCCTGACTACTCAACATTAGTTCCTTTACCAGTTCCTTTGTCAGTCTGTGGCTGGAAAAGACCACTTAATATTTTTGAACATCGTATGGTTACAAATATGGTTAAACAGCTTTTAAACTATCAACTACATGTTCTATACACATACCCATCATTAAAAAATTTGAACTGTTTTACCTACTGTGGATTTACAATCTCATGGGATTTCCAAACCAACAAACAATTATATATCTATACAATATCCTTTCCAAACCTTGAATTTTATTAGCCTTACTTTTCTTGTTAAACCATTAAAATTAATATTTACAAAACTAAATTCCTTGTAGGTTGCAAATCCACATTTCAAGAAATATAAAAATTAGACAACCTCAATGTTTAAATGTAATAACTGAAGCCTAAGCCAAGTAAGGGTAAAGTCTTTATCAAATGTTTCAGGATAAAATCATACTATAGACAATTTTATCCATATTCTTTCAGTCTCACTAAAGTCTCAGATTAGAAACTCACAATTCTGCACATACATACAGAAGAAACATGACTGTTGTTTCCACCATTATTTGTAATATGATATTCAAATTCTTTTTTTAAAAGGATGTAATAGTTTTATCAAGAGAACTTCAAATACATTGATTTGAAACTATAATTAAACTGAACTATTTTTAATACAAAGAATTAACTACAAGATAAAACAAAACAAACCCTTTTCCTCTCCTCTTTTCTCTAGAATGAATCTCTGTCCTGGAGGGAGGTGGCATATGAATACCTATAACATGGCAGATAATTAAAATATATTTAAATCAGAACACTACAACTATGTTGCTAAAGATATATAAACTTCATACCAACAAAAATACATCTTTTATTCTACCAAAATGTTTGTATTTTTTGGCCTTTAAATTGTTCTCCAAAAATTCATAATGGCCTTTTTTAAGAATCTCTAAAGACCTCAATTAAGTTCTAGACAGTGAGTATGAAAAAAAACTGAAAAATTTGTTATATTCTTCTACACTGAGCTTATGATGTAAATGCATCTAATTCTACTGATGGCTCTACAAAGAATAACTAACGACAGATGCAAAGTGAATCTTTATTTTTCTAACAATGTCAAAACAAATTAGACCATATGTACATGTATCTGTACAAAGTGAGTGATACTGACCCTCCATGGTGCTGAGAGGCGGAAGACCACAGGGTCCATTTAGGGCCTCAATCAGTGATATGGCCTCATACCCCAGAGGAACACCCTCTTGACTTGCCTGGTTTTCTTCACTTGTTGGATCACCCTTGGAAAGAAAAGAGCACATTATGCGGTACCCTTGTAATAACAAACTGAAGCAATAAGAAAAATATTTAGTACATGGAATAAACATGGTTTTACAACAATAAGTCTTTGGGGAAAAAACAGAGCCCTCATATAGCTACACATTAGTCTTTACATAGCTATATGTTGCATCATTTATACTACTGTATGTTTCCAGTGTTTGTTTTTGTTTTTATGGTTTAACGCCATTTTTGGTTTAAAGCCATTTTTCAGCCCAATATATAGGCTATACATGGCGGCCAGTATTAGTGGTGGAGGAAGAAACCGGAAAAACCCGGAAAGAACCACCGACCCACGAGAAGCTGCTGGCAAGCTTTCTCACTTAACTACATTAGCCGAATCTTAGACTCGAACCCACGCAGACAGAGGTGAGATGGCAGTGGTCCGTAACGGACAGCGCTTTAGACCACTCGGGGCCCCTGTTTCCAGTGTAATAAGTGCTATATAATGCAACACTTATAGAGCTACATTATTTAGTCTTTACAATGCTAAATGTTCAAGCCTTGACAACACTAGATGTCCCTGCCATTTATACTGCTGTATGTTGCAGCCTAATACTGCTATTCATTCTAGCATTTATACTACTATATGTTGCAGTATAACACTGCTATTATTTTGTTCTAGCATTTATAGTATATACTGCAGTATGTTGTAGCCTAATACTGCTCATTTGATAGATTTTACAATTTTAAATGTTCAAGCCTTGACAACACTTGATATCCATGCCATTAACATTGCTATATGTTCCAGTCTCTACACTGTTATATGTTTCAGTCTTGATACTGCTAAATTGTATAGTCTTTACAATGCTAACTGTTCCAGCCATTACAGTTAAATGTTCTAATAATACCAGTCATTACATTGTACTATGTTCCACGAAACAAGTTTATTGTCATGATCCCAGTTATAAGTAACTGTTACGTGCTTAGGCTCGAATAAGCAGCAACATAGAAAGAAGTGAAAATAACAAGCTTGTAAAATTTAACAAACGATTTATTTTACAATTATTTTCATAAAAGAAAATATTTAAACTCACGGTTTTAGAGAATCAAGTCCAAAAATTAATCCAAAAAGAATTCACAATTTAATCCACTAGTGGAATTGCAAGAGTCCTAATAATAAAATGTCCTAATAGTTCCCGGTTTGAATCTTGACGATGTAATCCAATATAGACGATGATGTCACGTGATGAAGTCAGTTTTAGTTTTATAATAACAATCCAAATGAGCACAAGTAATTTCTAGATAAATAACACAATAAATTCCTCTTGATCCCAAACAAATAATTTACACTCAAACAATAACACGCATATCTTTGTATTCGAAAGCCCAGACTAAAAACTGAACTGTTCTCTCTGAAACAATAATTTAAATACCTGTTTTTACGTAAACAGGAAAGGGGTCACGACCTTCCATAATCTCTCAGAACAATCTCACGTTCAAGAAATTACGCAAACATCATATGACCCAACTAAATTAGAAAGATGCTTATACTTTACTCCATTTTGTCCTTGGAATCAACCAATTATTTTAAAAATAAAGCTCTAATGCCCTTGGAATCAACCAATCATTTTAGAAGCTTGTTTACACTCTGAAGCAAGGTCAGAAAATGAGGTTAACATCTGTTGTTTACTTGTAAAGTATATAGGTCATCCATTTCTAGAAAATCTCTCCTAACTAATGAATTTAAACCCAAAATGTCAAATTTGAATCTGACAAACAAAATTAAATGATTTAAATCAAATATATGTAACATAACATCACATATAAAGATGCATGTTTATTGCTATCCCAATTACAAGGAACATCACATGTAAAGATGCATGTTTATTGCTATCCCAGTTACAAGTAACATCCCATGTATAGATAAAAGAGTATGTCAAAAGCCATAAAACGATAACTCTAACTTGATAAATCAAAACCATAAAAGGTATATCAAGATCTGTGAGAAAGACTTGACAAGACTGAACCAATAAATGACAGATCATGGTCAATGAAACAGACTTAACAAGACAGAATCCATAATAAAAAACACAGCTAGGTCTATGAAATGGACTTCACAGGACAGAACCCATAAATGGCACATCCAGTTTAATGAAACAGACTTGACAAGACAGAACCCATAAAAGGCACAGCTAGGTCAATGAAACAGACTTGACAAGACAGAACCTATAGAATGCACAGCTAGATCAATGAAACAAACTTGACAAGACAGAACCCATAAAAGGCACAGCTAGGTCAATGAAACAGACTTGACAAGACAGAACCTATAAAATGCACAGCTAGATCAATGAAACAAACTTGACAAGACAGAACCTATAAAAGGCACAGCTAGGTCAATGAAACAAACTTGACAAGACAGAACCTATAAAAGGCATGTCATGGATATGAGAAAGACTTGACAAGACAGAAACCATAAAAGGCACAGCTAGGTCAATGAAACAGACTTGACAAGACAGAACCCATAAAAGGCACAGCTAGGTCAATGAAACAAACTTGACAAGACAGAACCTATAAAATGCACAGCTAGGTCAATGAAACAAACTTGACAAGACAGAACCTATAAAATGCACAGCTAGGTCAATGAAACAAACTTGACAAGACTGAACACATATAAGGCACAGCTAGGTCAATGAAACAGACTTGGACAAGACAGAATCCATAAAATGCACACTCAGCTAGGTCTATGAAATGGACTTGACAAGACAGAAACATAAAAGACATATCAAGGTCATTGAAACAGACTTGAGATATCAGAACCATAAATTTCATATCAAGGTCTATGAAAACAGACTTGACAAGACAGAACCCATAAAAGGCATGTCATGGATATGAGAAAGACTTGACAAGACAGAAACCATAAAAGGCACATCAAGGTCTATGAAACAATGCTCATACCATACTGCATGTAAAAGCGGAATATTCTGAGCTATACAAGTTACATGCAACATCCCATTTGAACTCATTAATACTTGGTGACGTGTTTACGTGTCAGGAGGTAGAAGCTTACTGCCAAGCTCTGTAACATCATGGTCATCTATGATACACTAAAGTGGGTGATATTATTGAAAGGTAGAGAGATTTAGCTCTACAATGATACCAAATAATCTGAAAGTTTTAGTTGCACTATAAAATAATGAGGTAATAACCTACATTTTTAGACCCGTTCTTATTTACCCAAAATATGCTCGTGATCAGAATCCAATTTTATGTCCAGATTTTATACTTTTTGGTCTCAGATCTAAGACAGACCGGTCAAAACTGCACACAGACAGGTAAACCTGTGCAAAAAAGTAGGATGAGGTGGGCATTTATAATAAAGAGTGGTCTCAATATGAAAATGATGAGTCATTAAGCGAAGAAAAAAAAGCCAACTTTTTCCCTTCTGCTCATGCACGAGCAAATAACCAATGGAAAACAAGGTTTCTAACACAACTAGGCATTAGGCTAATGGAAAATTGATTGGAAGTCGATGTATTAGGAAGTATTCAGAAATAGTCCCCCATTTCATGCGTAAACAACAAAAACCTCCAGGTGTTGATAAGTTAAAATATGAAGTTAAAAGTTTTGTGAAGAGCTATGTAATTCTATTGGAACTTGAATTGATGAAACAAAGCTTGTAAAAAGTGTATCTAAGTGTACAAGATAATGCATACACCTTATTGCCTCTGAATATATTCAATGATTCCTAAATTATGCAAGTCACAATTATCTGTAATTTAAAGTAATTTAAGTGGCAGATGGCCAAACAGGGCTCTAGTACATCATGATGTAGGGACCTAATTACAGATCTGATTCAACGGTAAGGATACAAATGTAGTAAATATTTTAGTAGTGCCCTAATAACAGATCTGCTTCAAAGGTAACTATGAAAAGGTAGTAAAGACTTTAGTAGGGCCCTAATTACACATCTGTATCAAAGGTAAGTATGCAAGGCAGTAAAGACTTTAGTAGGGCCCTAATTACACATCTGTATCAAAGGTAATTATGCAAGGTAGTAAAGACTTTAGTAGGGCCCTAATTACACATCTGTATCAAAGGTAAGTATGCAAGGCAGTAAAGACTTTAGTTGGGCCCTAATTATTAGGGCATAACCGATTAGCATTTTTCTACCGATTTCCGATTCCGGATTTTGGGCATGAAATTTTTTCGATTCCGGATACGATTCGATTAATTGGAAATGCTAAATCCGTATTTTTTTAATAAAAAATTTCATCTTCCGTTTCCGGGTTTCTGGTATCTGGTTTTTCCGTGTCTAGCATGTTACTTAGTACTTTACCATATCCAGCTTCATTTCCGGTTTTCACCCGTCGGTTCAAATAGATTGTCTCACAGCGTGGTTGTGTTGACCATATTGGACTTTTCTGACTTCTTATTTAACTTTATTAACGCACTATCGAATAACACGCAGTGTTAGACACGGTGCTATAGAAATTCAACTTTATTATTTTTATTATCCGAATCAGTCGTTCCTGCCTTGTCCGACTCCGATTAATCGGAAGTTCATACTATCCGGTGGAATCCGATTTCTGGATCAAAAGTTGGTTATGCCCTACTAATTATAGATCCATTTCTAAGGTAAGTATGCAAGGCAGTAAAACGTTTCACAGGGTGCTAATTACAGATCCATTTCTAAGGTAAGTAAGCTAGGTAATAAAGACTTTAGCAGGGCCATAATTACAGATCCCTTTCAAAGTTAAGTATGCAAGGCAGTAAAAAGTTTCACAGGGTGCTAAGTACAGATCCATTTCAAAGGTAACTATGCATAGTAGTAGTAAAAACTTTAGTAGGGCCCGGATTACAAATCTGTTACAAAGGTAAGTATGCAAGGTAATAAAGAGTTCAACAGGGCCCTATTTACATATCTATTTCAAATACAGATATGTTTCAATGGAAAGTTCGCATGAATATAAATAATGTAGTATATATAAACCTGCTGAAGAGTGGTTACAGGTTTCCTCCTCATGGCACGGATCTGGAGCAGGGCTCGGAAAGGAGATCGGCAGATAGGGCAGCTACTTGCCTGGTAACGTAGGGAATCGGCACATGTACTGCATAGACACAGGTGTCGACATGGCAAGATTAATGTGTCACGCATGTCAGACATGCAAATCACACACTCAGCACCACTGTCTTCTAGTTCTTCATCATTATCATCATCTTCATCCTGTACGGATAATTACAACAGTTATTCAAATAATGCATACATACAAATTTAGGTTCTGTTTTCACTATTACAAGTAACCTTGTCTGCCTACTAATTACTGGAAAGAAAAACTGAATATATGTTGCTAATATGAAATAATAAAACATACAGATCATTCTGAATACAAATATTAATGATGCCATCTTAATAAATCTTGGTTTAGAACAAAGTTTAGGGAAAAACAAAACACAACTTGCCTTATTTTTCTCTGTGTGCTTATTTTCAATACCATAGATTTCCTGCAGCAGGTAGCACAGACCATCCACAAACTGTTTTTGTTTCAGGGGTTTGATAATGAAACCTCCATCCACAGAGCTCCTTTCAATATTAGCAAATGTCATGTGGGCATGCCCATTGGCATCTGCAAAATAAATTATGAAATTATGCAGTTTTCTTCTGATGGGAAAAAAAGGATAGTTTTTTTTAAATGGGCAAACTGTAACAATCTCACAATGAAAATCTGCAAATGATGACAGCAAGTTGGATACTGTAAGCACCCTAAAAATGTTAACAATAGGGTGGATATTATATGCACCCTAAAAATGTTAACAATAGGGTGGATGCTGTATGCACCCTAAAAATGTTAACAATAGGGTGGATGCTGTATGCACCCTAAAAATGTCAACAATAGGGTGGATACTGTATGCACCCTAAAAATTTTAACAATAGAGTGGATATCGTATGCACTCTAAAAATGTTAATAGGGTTCATACTGTATGCACCCTAAAAATGTTAACAATAGGGTGGATACTGTATGCACCCTAAAAATGTCAACAATAGGGTGGATACTGTTTGCACCCTAAAATTGTTAACAATCGGGTGGATACTATATGCATCCTAAAAATGTTGACAATAGGGTGGATACTGTATGCACCCTAAAAATGTTAATAGGGTGGATACTGTATGCACCCTAAAAATATTAATAGGGTGGATACCGTATGCATCCTAAAAGGTTAACAATAGGGTGGATACCGTATGCACCCTAAAAATGTTGACAATAGGGTGGATTCTGTATGCACCCTAAAAATGTTAATAGGGAGGATACTGTATGCACCCTAAAAATATTAATAGGGTGGATACTGTATGCACACTAGAAATGTTAACAATAGGGTGGATTCTGTATGCACCCTAAAAATGTTAACAATAGGGTGGATATTGTATGCACCCTAAAAATGTTAATAGGGTGGATACTGTATGCACCCTAAAATGTTAATAGGGTGGATACTGTATGCACCCTAAAATGTTAATAGGGTGGACACTGTATACACCCTAAAAATGTTAACAATAGGGTGGATACTGTATGCACCCTAAAAATGTTAACAATAGGGTGGATACTGTATGCACCCTAAATATTTTGTCGCAGGACAGTAGAGCAATGAAAGACTCTGTCTGCATGTCTGGTTTTAGATGAGATGATGAAAGTCTACACAGCTAAAAAATAACATATTGCAAAAATAACAAGGATTTCATAATAACCTAAACAAACTACCATGGATTTCATAATACTGTACAGTTTAAAACATGTATTAATGATTTCATAGTGTCTAAAAAATTAACATGGATTTCACTGTAGTCTAAAAACAATACATATTTCATAGTACAGTTTAAAATGGTAACATGGGATTTCATAGTACAGGCTGAAAGGGTAATTTGGATTTCATAGTACAATCTGAAATGGTAACATGGATTTCTTAGTAGTCTAAAATGGTAACAAGGATTTCATAGTATAGTCTAAAATGGTAACATGGATTTCATAGTAGTCTAAAATGGTAACATGGATTTCATAGTATAGTCTAAAATGGTAACATGGATTTCATAGTAGTCTAAAATGGTAACATGGATTTCATAGTACAGTCTAAAATGGTAACATGGATTTCATAGTACAGTCTAAAATGTTAACTGGGATTTCATAGTACAATCTGAAATGGTAACATGGATTTCATTGTACAGTTTGAAATGGTAACATGGATTTCACAGTTCAGTCTAAAATGATAACATGGATTTCACTGTAGTCTAAAATGGTAACATGGATTTCATAGCAGTCAAAAACGGTAAAATGAATTTCATAGTACAGTCTGAAATGGTAACATGGATTTCATAGTACAGTCTAAAAAGGATGTTTCTTAGTAATGGACAAAATTAGGAGAAAACAACAAAACATTCAGTTTCATATTATAGCATAAGCATGTAAAATAAATTCAGCAAGGACATACCTTGCTCTTCAACTGTACACTGTATTACAATAGGAATAACCTCTTTCTCAATACTATGCTGCCACTGGAAGAGAACAAAAAAAGGTGTTGATGTGTAAATAATAATTAACATGTTATTTACTTTTTCTGCTAGTTAAATGGTTATGAAACGATCAATAGCATGACCATAAAAGTATTTATAAAAAAGCTCTTTTAAAAATAAAATGTAATAATGTCCTGGGTCCAGTTCCATGTAAAATGTCAAATTTTATTAATTACATGCATGTTTCAAAGATTTTTTTCTGTTTGCTTGAACCATGATGAGGAAATTGAGACAAAATATCCAATAAAATTTACAATGACATTAAAAATTTTGAATTATTCTAAATCATATTCAAAGGTTTGTAAAATTTTAATATTCTTCAGCCTATGTTTTCTATCATATAAAATGATATTTCATTGACAACTTGAAAATGAAAGGAGCATTCTAACACTTCAATCTATTATAACAATCAAAATGTTGCAAAAACCATCGCATGCAAAAATTAATGTAAATTGAGCTGTCAGAACAATACAGAACTTTTCAGCACATCAATGCTGACTAGTAAAATTTGTTGCAGACCAAACAAATATTCAACGAAATCTTATTTTGACAGACAAAAATGTATATGATCACTTTCAAGTTGAATGTAACTGCAATCTATAGAGAGGCAGGTCTGCCATCATATAATGTATTAACAGATCTGGGACTAGGCAGGTTGAGAGCACTAACCAGGAGTAAAAAAAACATAGACCTTGATCTGCCATCACATTATGCTATTCTGTTTGCATTTGGACTAGATTTATAAAGTCGGTACATACAGTACTTTTTTATCATTCAAATGTCATAAGAAAGCTTTGCCCCATATACCTTGCCAACACAGAACTTACCTTTTGGGACTCATCTAACTACACATTTTACATCAGAATTTCAGCAAATAGCTGATGCAGGCGACTTGGGAAATATAAAGTACTATGTAATTAATCATTGATATGACCACTACGACTACTACTACTAATTGGGTAATATAGACAAAATACTCTTTAATTAAGGACTGATATCATCACCACTACTACTACAGAGTACTCTCTAATTAAGAACTGATATGACCACTACTCATAATCACTAAACAGCATGTTACTCTTTGAACATTATTAAAAGGCACATCAGCACAACTGTGGTCATATAGTGCCAAGTACATTTAGGTATCACAAAAAAGTAAAACAACATAAAAAGGCAGACAAGTAAATGCATTAAAACACAAGTCTGATTTTTATTAGAAAATGCACAGTTTTAATACAGTCTAAAATCTTTTCAACTTGTTCATGATGGGATGCAGTTTGTTGCCTCTAATGCCATAAAGCAGGACACATTGGGCCTATTCTACAGCCTTGAGCCTACTGGAAGAAGGGAAAGCAAATGAAGAATGAAAGATAGGTCTTGCTGACCTACCTTAGGAATGATGGTATCATATAAATGGCAGTATCCACATTTCAGAATGCATCTAAAATGAGTGGTGTTGCTCTGCTTGTTGATATAAATGTGTTGAAATCATTCATGCACAAAACAAATGTGATAGTTCTTGCTATGTTTCATGATCCTCATGTGAAAATTCACCATAATTTGTGATGCTGAGCTGAATGAAGTTAGGCTTCATAGGGATTCATTTCTAGTATGAAGTAAGTCCATGATGGCATTTAGGAAATAATGTTGCTTTCAAGATCTTTGTATAGTACCCATTCTTGTAGTTTTCACAGTTATTTGAACCATCAAAGTAAAGACACATTAAAAACAAGAGCAACACGTTATCCAGAAGTGATAAATTGCGGATTCCACAAACCACATATAGGATGAACACAGTTTTGGGGAAATGGAGGTATTAGTCTGATAATTCTCCCTAGACCAATGATGAAATACTGTTGCTCATGTCTGCAATGAATTAGCTGCAACAGAGTGAAGGGGAAGGTGTGTCTACCCAATTCATTTCACTATGCCAGTGATCTAAGTCTAGTTTCCATACAGACGACCAGTGATAAGTGTCTGAACTCAGATACCAGTGACCAATGATAGGCACAAAGTGGTCAGCACTTATTGTGTATAATGATGTGTGCTTGAATTCTCCCAAATTAACACCTGGTAGGGGCTAGTAGGTCAATACATTTTCTATTTTTGGAATGAATATTGTAAGAACATTAAGTGACAGTAAATCTGAGCAGACCTTAATCTGTTAGAGTAGATCTGGACAAAACCTCATTTTAAGTGTGTTGTGTGACAGCAGATCTGGGAAGACACGTTTCTGTAAGTGTAGTGTGTAACAGCAACTTTGGGCTGATACTGATCTGCAGGTGCATTATGTAACAGCAGATCTGGGTATGCACAGATCTGTAGGAATATAATGTGATAGCAAATTTTGGCTGAACCTGATCTGTAACTGTATTATTTCACAGCTTATCTGAGTAGAATCTAAACTGTATATGCATTATGTCACTGCAGATATGAGCATACCCAGATCTCTATGTAGGTTATGTTGCAGCAGATATGGATCGATACTGATCTGTAAGTGCATTATGTGTCAGCAGATCTGGGCAGACCCTTATCACAAAGTACATTGTGTGACAGCAGCTCTGGACAGACCTTGACCATAAAGTGCCATGTGTGACAGCAAATCAAGGCAAACACATATCATAAAGTGCAATGTGTCACAGCAGTTCTGTGCAGACATTTGATTTGTGCATACACATCATGACAGCAGAACAGGACAGAGAATGATCTATAAATGTTAAAGAAGGTCTTGGTTGGTGTTCTTTGCACTAAAATGTGAATAGCTTTTAGAATTGGCATACACTACCTCTTCCTCTGGGATCTTGGTGGGATTCAGAACATGTGTTGGCTGAGCAAACAACTGGTTGGCTCCACGTTTGTAGTGGTAAATCTCGGAGTTCATGGTTGGATCTCTTGAGTGATAACTAATAAAGTAAACTGATTTCATCACTTTAATCATATAAACTTCTTACTTTCAAATAACAATAAATTCAATTACAATTTTTTAATTGCGGACATAATAAACAAATTTTATATTGGTTAATATTAGCATCTTAAGATTTTCATACATAATTAGCAATTATCAAACGATGTCTTTAAAAAAATTATACACAGCATTCTGTGCAGGATAAATTCATATCCTATTAAAACAAATTAACTAGCTTCGAATCTGATACAATTATATGAAATTACATGATCTTTCTCTCATCACTTAGAGAAACATAAATAAGTTATGTTCAGGACTTTATGAAAAAAAGACAAATTCAAAAAAACAAAATTAATGTCCAGTCAAACCTGTCTTAAAGAAAGTGATAACTGCTTCAAACAGAAGTTGTGGGCAAAAACAATGTTAATTCTATAAGAACTGATGATAGATTTTGGGGGAATTTCAAGCATTTAAAATAAAATGTGCCCACTTACACAATCTGGCCATTATTGATTTCTTCTGTTGCCAAGTAATAGATTTTTATGGTACATTTAACATCAGAATCAAAAACAAACTCAATGTTGTACTGTGATGAAGCCGAATCTGTCTCTCCGCTTCCATCCTCAAGGGGTGTCTTCTCTGCATCATTCACCCTGAGTAGCAACCAAAATAGCCATATAAATTATATGAATACAGTGAACCAGTTAACCAAAAAAACAATATAGGTATTATTATTGAAATATGGATAAAACCCCAATAACAAAAAAAAAAAGAAAATAATTTACTTTATATACTAGCATGCAAGTTGTGTCCAACTGAAAAGTGAATAGATCAAGTCAGATCTAGGTCTATGCAGTATGTTACAAGTAATCAATAGAAAAACATCGACTCTGACTTGTAAGCAAGTACATATGCCATTAATCCTTTTGAAACATGTCTAGTTTTGCATTAATCCTTTTGAAACATGTCTAGTTTTGCATTAATCCTTCAATCATTCATTGTTAATTTACTGATTGCTGCATTGCACTTACCTGACTCTATGTATAGACACAATCCACAAAATTTTAATGTTACAAGTCAAGATGATATATATATACAATAAAACCTGTCTTGCAAGACCACTGCTATGACACCACCTGTCCTGCAACCAGGCTTTTGACTGATTATACAGTATTACTACCTGCATTTAAAGACCAACTGTTTCACAATTTTTGGCAAAAGGGATGGCTTTTTAAGACAGTTAATGCAGCACTGTTTTTACACAATAGTGTTTGGTTTTTGCCTTTCTAATTAGATTATTGCTTAAGACGCCTTTCAGAAGTATATTTTGACAGCTTGGTACTGTCTTCTTTTTATTCAAGCAGTATTAACAAACCGTACATGACCCTCTTGAAAGGATATTTATTCCACAAAAGATGAACAAATCAAAATTAACAACACATAATAATTGAATCCAAAAAGATGATCTCCGATCTAGTGAATACTCTCTTTCTCAGTAAGTATTGGAACTTAAAATGTTTACCTGACAAGCTTGAGAGTGTCCTTTCTTATGTTAATAAGGCTCTTCAGTGTCTTGGTGGGTTCATTTCCCTGAGGAGATTGGTAGGGAAACTGAAATTTACAGAGGCATAATATCAAGTAAACAAAATACAGTGATCATTTAAGGGGCTATAAAAATTATGTCCAACATACTCTGCTAAAACAAGATCATATTAGAAACTTATTTAATCATTAAAGTAAGAAAAGGACTGTACTAAAAAGACCATGATAAATTTACATACCCACCTGTGTAAGAGAAATAGAAATAATTACAACACAACCTAATAACTGAAGCTTAAAAAACAGGAAACAGAGACCTACTTCTGGCAACTACATGTACCCATTTTTATTTCAGACCTACCAGATGATTCCAACAGTTTGTACCCTGCAAAATTGGCCAAAGTTGGGATCGTGCTGGGCTTCGCCAATGTCATAAAATGTGATTGGTTTTCCTTATTGGTGACAAAATATACCATCTGGCAATCTTTCTGGCGACAACAAATTTGGCTGTTAAAAATTGTATATACAGTCTTCGGTTTGGAGTTGAGAAATTCAAATGCACCATGCATGTCTGGCCCATGGATGTGCAAGGCCCAAGACAGCATCATGATAATTGACAGATGAACAGATAGAGAGTATCATATCATCTCTCTCTGATTAAATCATGGAGATAATGTGTAATATGCAATAAAAGAAAACAGTTAGGATACAGTAATTTGTATACATAATGTTAGGCCTGTTTTATCTGCTTAAATGAGTAAAGACCAAAGGAATTAGGTCTTTACTAAAAAACATTCTGGGGCACCGAGTGGCTGAGTGGTCTAAAGCACTTTCCGTTACAGATCACTGCTGCCTCACCTCTGCGTGGGTTTGAGTCTAAGATTCGGCTAATGTAGTTATGTGAGAAAGCTTGCCAGTAGCTTCTTGTGGGTTGGTGGTTCTTTCCGGGGGGTTTTCCCGGGTTCTTCCTCCACCAATAATACTGGCCACCATGTATGGCCTATCGTGTGCTGAAAACCCAAAAACAAAAACAAAACAAAGAACATTCTAATTTCTGTTTTTACTGCAGATAAATTAAACTAAGCAAAATTTGAAAAAAAAATTCCTAAAAATATTTTAAACAAAATATCTCATATTCAATAAAAATGATAGTTATCGAATAGAGCTGGACAATAGCTTGTTGACCGCTCAAAAAATAGCTCACTTTTGAAGGCAATAGGCTTTCAAAGTACAGTCCTATTCAGAGCCAAGAGGTCTCTGTAGTTACCGGCTTATGTGGGTAATCCTAGCTCTAACAAAAGGACTTAATATGCAGACTACAACTAAAGTTTAATTTCATTTATTAAGTCATAAAAATCAAGTCATTTAAAAATAATGACTCCAATATCACTTCTATTTATAAACACGAGGTCAATGGACATCACACTGATAGTATCCTTTCTTATAATTAATTGAAATAACTGTTTATTACGACAGAATTAGATATAATCATTTTACAAAATATCAAAATACTGATATTCTAATTTTATACAAATTTATTATTTAGTGATAGATGCATATAAATGAACTGAAATTTAATTATATTCCTATCAAATCAACTTAAAATAGAACCAAATGAAACACTTAATTAATATAAAAATAATAACTGAAAACTTATTTACAAAAAACATGAGAAATGCCTAAAGTTTTACAATACAAAGAATTACTAATCAATACAGTCACGAGAAGTACTCACTGTCTTCACATTCAAAACTGATAGTATTATTCAACTATTTGTTATGGTTCTTGTGTTAATAAAAATCTGCAAGAACATTTGACTAAGCAAAGTGCCTTCCAACAGTTTAGCTCCTAAATCAAATGCTATTAAATGAAAATGTCTGATGGTCAAAAAATCAAGATGAAGATTTAAATATTATGAAAATGTTAAACTGTCTATATGACTGTATGACTTTAGAACTACATGTACTTTAAGACCTGCCCATATCATAAATAAAACCATAAAGCTTGGACTATTTTAGCACATAGAACCTCTTGTGTGCCCCTCAGAAACCATAACAGGTAATGGCATAGATGCTGAAATGCACTTATATACCCCACCCCATAGAATTCTTCAAACACCCCATAGAATTCTTCAAACAGGGAAAATTCAGCAATTTACTAGGTAGCAAAAACAGGGACAATTCTAGGTAAGGAGCAACTATACTATTATAATAATAATAACAAAACAACACAATAATTAATAAATGTGATTGAAAACGTTAGATTTTTAAGAATATTAGCCAAACATACAAGCATTAACTATGGCTGTAGCTAAATTTAAAATACTGTTTAATGTCAGAATGGTGGATACAGTAAGTGACCACTATGCAAGATAACTATCAAAGTGTCCAAACAATGCTGATCATATGAAGTTGTATCATTGATTCTTGAAATAAAATCATGAACTTGTATGAGTTAAAGGATTATTTATGATAAATTTTGATGCAACATGAAATAGAAATGGAAAATCAATGATTGCTTGGATTTGGATAACAATAGTTAAGAATGAACTAATTAGTATGAATGAATCATAAAATACTGACAACACCAATTCATCCCAACTCACTTTAACACAGAGGGCACAATGACTAATTAACTTCAATTACTAACAACTGAAAAAGCTAGACTACCTGTCCATTACAATACATCTTCTCTATATTTGATAGAAATGATAGACTAGCAGGTTCTTTCACAGATATTAGGTTCAGATACTTTTTAAAAAAGTATGGACCAAAATGTAAGAATCTATGTGAATGAATTTTAAGTACTTACATCTGCTTGTATATAATGACTGCATCACATTGTGTTGCTCAAAGGATTACAATTTTGGCTTTAGTGATAAAAAAAAACAAGACTACAATAAAAATCCCAAACATTTCAGCACAAAGATACTGAACATATTTTCTGTTATTTGACTGAAGACAACAAAAAGAACGGTCATGTGTGAATTTAATTTGCAATCCTTAGAACAAGCTAAAAGATTATGAAAACTATTACCCACTCAAGTTATTTCAAAATCTAATTTATCCAAAAGTGGTGGCTCAGTGGTTAATGTGTTGGATTCATGATCAGAATGAGGTGGTTCAATACCACCATTAGATCTGCTGGGAAGGACTACTGTCAAATCCATATAAGCTGAGCACATTGCCATAAAAAAAAATACTAATCCAACCTTACCTTAAGACTATCCCCGCCCAAACTCCCCAAAGCCTAAATTTTATTTCTTACTGTCCAACATCTATAAAAATAAAACAATTGAGTTTCAATGCTCCTGCTATGCATGTACTTACTGGGGCTGGTTTGTTTCCAAGGTAATTGAGGTCGCTGTTTTCTCCAAACAGATAAGCTTCTGGCTGAGTCATATCAAATCTATCTCCACCCATTATGAAATGGGTCCCAAAATAGCTTCCTGCAAAAAAGCATAAATATTCAGTTACAAGCAATTAAATTCCTCAAACATCTTTCAGCAATTAGATAAAGCAAAATCATTTTGCAAAATCTGATTATAGCATTTGTCCAGAGCTTTCCCAATGCCATGCAAGTCACGTAGGTGTGTGCTGTTATGCCTTAATTTTGTCACCACACCTAAATTTATTGCTGCCATGCTTTAAAGTTACTAAATTAATATCCAAATTATTTCTCTAGACAGTACTCTCACATCGTACAAACATGTCATGAACATATGAAGGCTGCATATCTTGAGCTGAGACACATCAGTTCCATTTGCAAATATCTTTCAGTTGATGCCACTGAAACATTTGTGTGTTCATTAATACTTTCAAGACTGGACTATTGAAACTCAATTATGTCTGGTTCATCTCAATATCTACTCCAGAAACTTCAAAACACAGCTGCTCGGATCATCTTTAGAGTACCATGATCAGATCACACCTCCCCGCTGCTCAGTATCATAAATTGGCTATCCATTTGATCCAGAATGAAACATAAAATTTGTTCTCTGCACTACGTTTCACTAACAGAGTCCAGTCCAACATACCTATCTGGCTTGACCCATGTGTACACACCAGCAAGATATTTATGCTCTTCTTCTGACAATCGTATACTCATTATTCCCACTATGAAACTGAAGTCATATGGACAACGTTCTTTTGCATACCAGGGCCTAGCAATGTGGAATGAACTGCCCATTGAAATTAGACACAAAAACAAAGTGATCCCTTTCAAGAGTGCTCTTAAAACTTGCTTTTTTTGACTGCGATAAGAAACTTAAAGACCTAATAATATTTTCTACCTTAAATATTTTCAGCATTTATGTTTTCTAATTTCATGGTGTTTGTTTTTGTTTTGTTTTTGTAGTCATATCATTACAAATGTTGTAAAGCACTTTGAGCTTCTAAAGATTAGCCACTATACAAAGTCCTCATTATTATAATTAGTTTTATAATTGACTTAAAGAAACAATATATAAAACATGCAATATTATTTAGGTACAAATATTTTGTTATTGATCCAAACAACTACTAAGATTTCATGACTACATAAAGTGGTGTTCATATTTTAATGGACTCAAGATACCATTGGTCAAAATATTTCTCATGTTTTCAGGTTTGCTGAGTAAAGACACAATATGCTGGAGTAAAAGTTCTACATACATATAAAAATCTGTGTACTTTCAAAACTTGTTAAATGTAAAACATGCATCCTTTCATTATGCAGATTGATAAAGCCATAAAGCTAGTATTTTTGTTTATTTCCAATGTTCTGAATACTACTAATATTTGACTTCTTAAAAACCTGTTTTTCTAGGCACACTTTGTTGCATTAAGAATGAAGCCATGGAGAATGGCAGAAATATTTTTGGTGTGTTTGATAAACATTCAAATTTAATCAAAAATACTAGCCAATTTCAATAGTAGTCATATTTTTTTAATGTTATTATGATCATTTTTCAACAAGTAAACTTTTGATTAGGTACAATATTTTATTTTTTACTTCTAACAGATATCAGGTAAGTAATGATTTTTATTTTATTAATGAGACAAAATATACATTCCAAAACTCAACGATGTTTTGACTATTTTATAATTATTACCATTACAGGACTATGTTGGAGTCTACTGTAGCTAAAAGAAGCTTCGATTTTGAGATGCTGCACCAGACACCATTTACAACTTCTTATAAAAATAGGGATATACATTTGTGAAAAGCTTCTGCTACAAAAAAAATTATGAAAAGGTAATACATGAACATCAGAAGACTGAACTAAACTTTTGTGAACGTCATGAATTATCGTGTTATAATGCAGACCAAACTCATTTTGCTCTTGACAATTACGTCAGGGTAATTAACCTGTTTTGGGAGGATATTTGTAAGCATTGTTGGAAACTATGTCCACCACTTCAACTCCACCATTTCTTCTGCTAAGCGTGCTTGTAAAAGCCCCCATTTTTTTCTGAAGAAAACGTGTATTAACAGTCTAACATTTGTACAATACCACAATATATCTCAAATGGACGATCTGGGCAAATATCACACTTCCGTGCGTACTACGTCACCATAGAATGTGTTCGTTTTCCTGTGTACACCATTTGCTTCAAAAATGTATATTATTATTATAAATATATTTACATACTGATATAAAACTAAACCATTTTTTGCTTGTTTTGTTCAAAACTATAAATAACATGAACACGTTAGTTTGGTATAAAAATGAAAATTAAAACAAAATGGTATTCTTAACAAGTTGAGTAATATGTGTGTTAAGTTCATTGACCTGAGACACAATACACATCTCCCCGCCCTTGTTGTTAGGATAGGACCAATCAAATTCATAGGATTTATTATTGTGACATGTCTATCAAACACGCCTCACTTCCCGTGCTAAAATATCAACATTGACAGGAAGCTGGTGGATTCGCGAAACAAATTCGCGAATGCGTGAAAATATGGATAATCTCAAGCAACAAGTCATGATAAACCAATTTGTATTTGCTACCGGGTGTCAAACAGAACAAGCAAAACAGTTTTTAATAGCTTCAAAATGGCAGTTTGAGGTAAGTTTTATAATCCACTATGTCAACAAAAGAAAATGGCGCATGTTTACGTTTTACGCGGCATGTAAACAGTACATTCCCACACTTATGCAATTATTTGTTTTTTATGTCATCCTCTAAAACGTGTCAGTTTTCTTTTCCAGACTGCCTTAAGTATGTTTTTCGCAGAATCTACGATACCTTCATGTAGAAACTGCAATGGACATCAAACAAGCGGAAGTTATCACTCGGTAAGCAACCAGACTGTCGTCCATTTTGATGACATCATACTTGTATTTATTTATTCTTTCTTTCTTCTCGTAAATGTCATTAAACAACTGAATGATACGTAGTGGCATCATTCTGTATTGTGAGTCGACAAGTACCTCATTGCATTATTTAACGTATACAAGGTTTTGCCATTTAGTGAATATGGTTTGTTGTCAGTGTAAATGCTATATTATTGACTTTGACCTAGTTTATAAGTGATCACGTTGAAAGGGTGCTCTGACTGCGTGTTCATTGTGTACACACTATCGGTTTCGAATACAAGCACGCGCTTCAGATCATTAATGAACAGGAAGTAAATTACGCATATGAATTAGAAATAGTCGGAAATAAAAATAACTGTTTGAGAGATTATTTTAGTATGATATTGTTTTTAAAAATTAATCTGTCATGGAATAATTGTATAGAAAAAGTCAGTTGTGTAAATGATTTGTTGAAAATTCTGTAATACCATAAGACATAAATTTAGCTAGTTTTGAGCCAATTGTATATTAGGTAAAAGTGAACATTATGTTTAAAGAATCAGTATCAACTGCAACTGATTAACTTATTATGATGTATACAGTATAAATAACTCATCATAGTTGCATAACTAGACAAATCCACTTAAATGATTCGTGGGACATACTCTGATTTGGATTTGGCAAGCTCAGATAAAAGAGAATGGTCATAATGCTTCATGTCCTGCAGTGTTAGCCATTGTCAATGTTAGTCTCTCTTCTTGTCTTCAGAATTTGAAAATGTAAAATGTTTATTATATGAAGCAGGTTTTGACAAATAGGGAATAAATATTCAAATGTTTTATCAGTTAGTTTTTTCATTTTTTTTTTATGTATGTATGATTTGTTGTCTTTCAAAGTAGCAACAATCCAGTGGGTGAGTACACCACATCTAATCATTATGCAGGCCAGTGAAAAGGATCTTTAGGTCAGATTAAGCTTGCTGATTCTTTAATGATAGCTTCTGAAAGACTGGTTTGTGCAAAGTGGTTAGGTGATAAATATTAAGGACATAGCTCGTAAGATTTCTTGATTGTAGATGAAGCTAAGCAACTAGTCTTTCTTCTAACAAGTATAAATGCATTTTATTTTCCATCAATTCAACCCCATCCTACTTGCTCATTTGCATACCTTTCATATGGTTCTCAGACAACAGCGCATTCATAGCATGATGGATTTATTATGTCACCTTATAAATTATCATATTTGCAATACTCTTTAATTTGAAATATTAGTGAAAATGTAAAGCTGTTTAGAACAGTGATAAATGTGATTGTAAAGTTAGAGCCAATGTTCTCCCATGTAAGCGCAATATTTACCAAAATTTCAAAATGTGCATTGGGTTTACAATAAACAGAATAATGCTGTTTAATTGAAATTAAGAGAAACTCAACCTTTTCCCAGTCCATGACAAAACAAATGAAAGTTAATGCACTGTTCATACCATATCTTGGATAAGGTGCAGTTGTTTTATTTGCTGTACATCTTGTACATATTATAAGAGTATTCTGTATGCATGTTGTTTTAGCTCAATAACATTAGCTAATATCTCGTAATGCAACTTGGCATATTGCCTGGTCATGTTCATAGGATGCCTTTTTAGGGTATACAGTGATGAATCTAAGCAGAAGCTTACAAAATTTAAACTGTTTTTCCTTAAATGGTGATTCTCATTGGGATGAGAGAATGAGTGTTAAAAATTCAATTGGTGTCAGATCATGTATAAAAACCAAACATAATCAGAATCATTGTCAGATTAAATATTTGGGAGTCTCAGATGTACAAATGATGGTAAAAGGAAACGCCTTACAGGAGGCTGCACTTCATAAATTTTCAAAATTCTACTGTACTTTAATTTTCTTGGATTCAAAATGTATTTTCGAAATTATAAAAATAAACCTGGTCCTCAATCAAATAATCAAAAATGACATTTAAAGATGGAAAACATTGATACACATGAATTTTTTCTTTGTCTAAAAATAGAGCTTGACTTTGCTAATTTATGATTATGTGACAAAACAAATAGTAATCTAAGGCATAAATGGAAATGAGAATGAATGTTTATCTTTCATATAAATTCATATGTGTGTACTTTAGTTGGCGATGTGATGAAATAGTCTTAGAACACATTAATGTCCTCTTCATGAAGTAGAGCAGTTTTTATATGCAATTTTAAAACTGGATAAAGTGAGGGTCATCTCAAAATGTTACCAATTTAAAAAAATTGTTTTCACGTCTCACTGTCTGTTATTGTTAAAATAAAAGGATGATCCCTCTGTCCCCTTCTGCACTGTGAAAGTGGCCTCATAAGATGGATGGCCTTCCCGGGGGGGGGGGGGGGCAGACTATATTAAAAATTTGTGATGTAATGCACATAGAAAACTAAATGCTTCAAAGCATTTAAATCTTCGTTTAAAAGTAACATTAATTATTAAAAGGATCTTCTTATAATAATCGACTTATTTTAACTGAATATACATTACTAGTTCTTATTCTTCACATAAGCTTGATATGTGAGCGGGTTTTGAAACCATTCAAAAACGTCATTTAAATCTTGGTACGTATATAATTTTCTTTATTATATATAATTACATAGTTGTTTATAAGTCTTTTCTGCATGAAATTGTTTTATTAGAATCTTTTCTACATAAAATTGTTTGTCAAGTCCTCCATCCTCATCTTACCCGATGTCATTGAGTAGAATAACAGACTTTCTTCACATGGCTTAATATTAAAAGCACATAGAAAACACTCTAAAAGTCACCAACTTAGATTTTGAAGGTGGTACCACAACATTGAGGTGTGACACAACCTTGAGGTGTAAATAAACAACAGAACCACCGATGCTCATCTCACTTTCCCTACCACTGACCTTAATGATAGAGACAGCTGCATCATAAAATGTGGAACTCGATCAAATTTCTTCAAAATGTATGAAGTACCGGGTTGTTATAAAGTGACAGCCTAGATAAGGAAGCAGGCATTTGACCTTAACCTTCAGACGAGAGGATATTATGAATACATGTGTAGTCAGATATACAGTAGATAAAGCTGCAGGAAAATACCTTCAGTGGTTCAGCCACCACAAGTGTTGACATTAAAAAAAGCATAGGACATGATATAAAACCTATTCCTTGTATATAGGAGATACATTCTTCATAATATCGTAAACAGCTTCATAGATATTGTCTGGATATAAAAGTTTTAATACATTAACATATAGGATAGAACCATGACAGTGGCATATGAAAATTACATAGTTTCATCTCTCAAAATATAGGTTTTAGTTTAAGACTGCAGGAAATATATTCATATTGGCTAAGATTAGGAAAGTTGCACAAAATCGATATGTAAAATAGTACTATTGGATAATACTACTCTTGTGATTAGTTTAAGTTATCTAGGGTTGACTATGCACATTTAATTTTGACATTGGTACAAGACACACCTTCCAAAATATTTTATATTCATTGCTTGAACAGCTACAGCCCAACCATGAAAATTAAGATCGGGTTTTCAAATTGGATCCTAAATGTGTTATGTGACATGACTTTAGTTCATGGTGCATGAATACAATTTTTTTTTATCTCACTGTCCTTGAAAATGTTATGAGCTACAGGCTACACACAATAGATAATGGTGATTAGTGATCTAAATTTTGATGAAAAGACGATGAACATAAAAGATAATGTACATTCAGAAGTTAAGGTTTAAACATAAGTTTAATAAAACTAACTTCAACTACCTTAGAGGTACAGTCCAAAAATTTCACACATGACTGATCTTGGTGATACCACCATACTGTTGATACACTGATAGGTACATGGCCATAAACTTCAAGAACACCCCTTATTTTTAACCCTCAAGAACACTATGGTTTTGATATGTACATGTACAAAGGGTCCTTCAGCCAGAAAGCTAGTTTCAGTAAACCTTTTAAGCAGAATAATTTTGGAAGATTTTATACAAAACTACAGTAGCAACCATGCACCCTAACTCAGTACATTTTCTTTTTTTTTTAAATGTGGACAGTTGCTCTTGTGTGATGTAAATGTCATATTGTAATCCCAAGTGAGATACCAAAAAATATAGAATAGGGTAAATGATGTGACACTGCATATTACCATTCTTTTAAACTAGACAGGAGTACTAAAATCTTTCCATACAGTAAATGTCTACTTTTCTTTTGGTATCGTGTGTATTATTATATGATTATTTTTTCTAACTCTTGCTGAGTAACTTCATTATTGTGCTTTTGGGGGGTTTTCATGGCTGTAAATATAATAATCATCCATAATCAAGATATTAAATAATTTTTGTACATGTGTATAAATTACACTTTAAGATATTAATAGTGCTTTTTGATTGTGTGTTTAAGATAATTAATAATAAACCGTTTTGCTAGTTTGAGGTTGTTTCCAAGTGGAAAGCTCAGTTAAGCGAGTTGCCACATCAATTAAATTATATCCCATTGGATGGGTTAAGAAGGTGGGTTCTTTTACAGTATGGGCAATGAACCAGTTTTAGTGCTTGAAAATAATGCTCTCAGGTAATCTAGTAAATTCCAAAATGAAGCACTTGTTTGCAATAAAAATGTCTGAACATGTATGTGTTTATATATATATATATATATATATATATATATATATATATATATATATATATATATATATGAGAGGATTTACATTGTTTAATCATCAAGCAATTAAAAGAAATCTTAAATCTGAACAACTATAGAGTCAGTGGGCAAATGTCCATAATTGTATAGTGTAGTACCTTCGCCCTAAATTACAGGAAAAAAGGAATGCCTTGCAGGGAAAAAAAATGCAAATGCAGTGAAGACATCCGTTATGTCCCAATTTTTCAGTCCTTCAAAAAGACTCTATGGACTAGAGACTTTTTAAAAATATTAGAAATTAATTTCCAACAGATGTGACTGTTTAGTAAATGAAAACATTGAAGAAAGAAACAAATTTTGATGGGAAATATTGAAAGTGCATTTGTACTTTTTGCTTGAAAGGGATGTCATTGAGATTAAAGTTTCAAAGAACAGACAATATTTGTGTTCATGAAAAGTCAAGTTATAGTGATTTTATCCATGAAACATAAAATACCAGAACTGTAGAATGTTGTTTTCAAATAAATGCCTAAACTATAGACTAAACTTTTTTAAAATAAAATACCAAAACGGTAGAATAATATTATTTAGCATTAAATTACTTGAACTATAGATAATTGTGATAGAATTTTGAAGGTCTGGTATAGTGTCAAAATGTTTAAGTGATTTCATGGTATTTGTGATTAGAGGAAATCCTCAGATTACTAGTAATACTAGATATTCAAAGTCTACTAATCTTAGCTGATGAAAAAATATGATTTCTTCTCTTCGTTTAATAATTTAAGATGCTATAATTATTATTTATACATTGTACTGGACAGCGACGTCATTTTACATACAAGTATTGATATGAAACTACAGTATACTGTATTAATTATGAAAATAAACAATATCATGTAAGTATATGTACTTATATTTTTCATTGGTTTTTTTTTGTATACTTGTGAGTTAGTTTGTGTATTTTCTTTTGTCTGTCAGTCTGTTATGACAAGTTATTTCGTCGCTACTAATCCTTAATTGTTTGGAGGATTGCCTTAAAGCTTCAAACACATATTATTGATCCTGTGGTTTAGATGGTCCATAATATGAAATTGTGTTGTTTGGACAACCCTTTACCACCACAGTGGCCATATTGATAGTCTTGTAGTCACATGTAACTCTTCAGTGGATATTCATATCTGCTTGGAGTATCTGGTTAAAGACTAATGAGATATATATAGATGGTCTTACAAAAATGGTGCTGATCTGACATCTACTAGTATCGCTGTCATGGCAGTCATTACCTTGCTATTCTTTTTGCATGCAGCTTGGAGAAGTATGGGAAGATAATATTTCATTGCAGGATAACTTTTTTTATAAGCTTAAATAAGCCAATTAAATTTAAAAGTAGATAAATTTGTCAGGACACCAGAAGAAGAAACAAATGACAGTATTCCATGCTTGTTTTTGGTTTGTTTCATCTTTGTGCTACACCGCAATTTTAGAATCAAAATATCAAATAAATGATCCTTTTGATGCACCATGCAAAGTAACTGTTGAGCTTTGCAAGTTTGCTTTTCCAGGGTTACCATTGAATGCTTCTTTCCAGTCATGACACTGTATGTACATGCAGCTAATATTCCATTGCTCTCTGAACTGTTCTGGTGGTCTATTGGTTAGAGTATCTGCCTTGGATGCAAGAAGTCATGGGTTTGATCCCTAGCTGATTAATACCAAAGACTTAACACAGTGGTATTAATAGCTGTGTCACTTGGCACTCTGCATTTTTAAGAGGTTAGTGTTAGGACTGGTCGGTCTGGTGTCAGGATAATGTGACTGGGTCATGCTACATGTCTACAGCATGATGCCTCAGTGTTAGACATCACTATAAACTGTTACTGCAGACGTCATAGCGATATGACTGAATTTTTTTTAAAGCTATGTTGAAATTCCAAAACACACACACCATTGTTTTCTCATTTTGCAGCCAGCTCATGGGAAATATCTAATTCCTTGATTCATTCCATGAATCACTCAGTTTACTAGGCACAATACATTTCTTAATACATTAACCCATGGAGGTTTTTGCTGTTTTCACATGAAAGGTGAGTAGGAAACACATTTTGAAGACTATTTCTGAATGCATCCTAATACATTGACTTCCAAGCAATTTTTCATTAGCCTAATGCCTAGTTGTGTTAAAAACATTGTTTTCCACTGGTTATTTTGCTTGCACATGAGCAGAAAAGGAAAAGTTGAGTTCTTTTGTTTTGATATGTTTTTATTTTTTATTGTTTTGTGTGCAGTTTAGACTAGTCTGCCTTAGATCTGAGGTCAAAAAGTCTAAGATCTGGACACAAAATTGGATTCCAACCACAGGCAACTTTTGGGTGAAAAATAAATGTGTAAAAAACAACAGGTTTTTCCCTCTATATTTGTAGTGTAACTAAAATGTCCAGACTATTTGGTATCATTGTAGAGTTAAATCTGTCTACCTGTCTATAATACCACCCACTTTAGTAAAGTATCCTGCATGACCTTTATGCTTCAGAGCTTGGTAGTATGCTGCAATGTCCTGCCTCATAAACCAGCACCAGGTGTTAATCAAAAGTAGACACATGATCTACTTTATCTCACTGTTATAATTATTCAAAAATAAGTATATCTTAACGTGAAAAAAAAACAAATTTTAGGATCATCAGCATCAGAGTATTTATTATTTCTCTGACATACAAAATAAGACCAAAATGTGTCATTATTTTATTTATTATTATGGCATGTAAAAAAATGCAAGTGTTCTAACAACCAAGAATTTAATATATAATGGCTTAAATTGTTCATAGTAATGCTTATTAAAGTGAGGTGTCATGCACACAACTGTAATTAATCTTGTGATCTAAAGGGTGATTTGGTACTGACAGTCAGTTAACAGGTGTATTAATCGCATGGCCAGTATGAATTCACAACTCTCTTTGTGATCTCAAGGCTTCTGCTTCATAGCCCACTATTGATGTGATACTTGCTTTGTAGAAACTGTTCAAATAAATGAGAAATTGTGCTTAAACGGAGGTATTTCATGGGCTCTGCTACTTGATAGATATATAGATGGATGGATGGACAGACAGAGATAGACACAGTGCCCAATATCTTACATTAGAATATATTGGCTGTTTTGAAATTTGTAGATTGTGCCAAGTTATCGGGCTAAATCCGAGTGCTTCTCGCTTTTTTGGACAGGTGATACCCATGTTAATGCATTGAAGGACACATTAATCTTCTGGTTATTTTGTTAATACAACAAACAGCTATGAAAATGAATGCCATTCCATGTATTATTATTAGATCAGTTTGGTACAGAAACATACCAGTGAACATTTCTTCAAAGGTAGATATGTTCAACATCCATTTGCAGGAGGTCAGCAGTCAATTTTGGAACATTAAATGTTTTGTCCAGTACAATGTGTCAATTCTGATTCTCAAAAAAATTAATTAAGCCAAAAAAACAGAAAATATAAAGCAAGGGGACTTTTAAAATGATCTATAACATAATTAAATAAGGGGAACAAGCTTGGAATGTCATTTTGTATGCAGATATATGTAATCAATGACTTAATATGCCAGTGGGATAAATAAAATTAGCACAGAACTGGTGATAAAGTAGATTTCAAACTGCATAAGTTTGTCTTGTGTAAAAATTGTTCTTTTCATAGAAGTTTGGTGTGTGTATTAATAATTTTTTAATTTATGATTAACAAAAACAAATGTTTATGGTGCAGCATTTGTCTTGAAGCTTTAGGAAGTAAAATGCGATTTTGTTGGCATTAATCTATGCTCCATCACCTGGACTTGTTCTGTATATGATTTTCCTTACATGAGAAAACTAATTTCTTTGGATTTGAAGACAATAAGTAATGTCTTCCAAGTTTGAATGAACACATGAAATGAAATTGATTGTAGGATGTTTTTCAAACATTCATGCAATGCAAAACAAATGACATGTTGACAGGTCCTGCATATAATCAAATGGAGCAACCTAAAAGGTTGTATAAATATCACCAACTAGTAATCTATTTAGAAGCATTTTTTTCTGTCAGGGATCAGAATGGCATATAAATAGATGCTAAGTTAATGTCTATATGTAATTTGCCAACAGAATGCGTAGTCAAAATGTCAAACACACAATAAAGGGCACCACCTACCATTGACAGACCTTTCAAAGATGAAAAGACCAACTTGATACACGTGTCAATAATGGATTGTTTTACACCTATCTGTTAATACCAAACCTAGACAAACAGACCTATATTTCACATACATTTTAGTTAACAAGTAAATAGTACATCCATTGCTCCCAATTTTAGCCAGTTTCCCTAGCTGGTTATGATTTGTCATGTTTTATGTTTATCCTGCCAGTAATTAGGAGATTGAAAAATGGATAAATCTTGAGTTAACAAAGAGTTTACTATTACTGTTTTTTCATACTTGAATGATTTTTATGAAATATTTCAAGTAATTTAATGGTTACGTTAGAATAATAAAACTTAATTAGATCTTAAAACTGCCAAAAAGCCAATGTGGCTATGCTTTACTAGCAGCTAGAGGTTACATATGTTTTTGGCTCATGACCACCAGTTTTTTCATGCTGTAGGTGTCCATGCCTTCAGTTCTTTTCTGCCTTGTGCTGTTGGAAGTAGGAATAAATTTGCTTATTTAATGATAAACATTATGTATGTGTGTGTGTGTGATAGTTACTGTACATATGAATTAGTACAGGAATTAGATGGGCTGGCTGTATGCATTTCATAATTTTATAAGGTTGAAGATTGAATTGTAAAAAGACAAGTAGAGCAATCTGTCATGCTGAAGGACACACCTTGGTAGACTAACCCAGTAATGGGAATCAAACACATTATTCGATCACAAGCCCAATGTTCAGGGGTTAAGACGTTTATTTTATCTTCCTCTCTTTCAGTTATGTGCACCTGCTAATACTCCAGCCACCCCACCCAATTTCCCAGATGCATTATCAGCTCTTTCTAAACTCTCCACATCGGAAAAATTCAGTTCGTCACCATATGCCACATCACCACAGCAAGTTGCACATTCTCCACAGGGCATGGAAATTGAAGCTCAGAGATAAATACCATGTAAGGCAGTAGTCACAAGAGACATGAGATAGGAGAGGTCGTCAATTTAACAGACAATTCATGTAATTGAACTAGAGATGTTGTGTTCCTGGTTTGTGTGGAGAAGAGGCCACTATCAAGTCTGGTGCATCAACAGCTCTGGAGGGATAGCTTTGTGATAATGTGTACTTCATTTTCTTTAAGAAAAAACATTGATGAATTTGGGGATTTTTGTGCTCTGGATGTTTGTGTATTTTTGTTACGTTTTCCTTGTCGGTGGCAAGCATGATGTGCCACATTAACTTCATGTCTCTAGTATCATGCCACCCCCTTTTTTTGGCGAGTGGAGAAGTTAGTATTTGTGCTATAAGTTATTGACAATGTCATGCCTTCTTTCACCGGTTCATTTAGATACCTCAAATTTCGGCCTTCCATCATCTTCAGAGGAAGAACAAGCAAGTGGATTCATGAACGATGGATATGTATGCATCACACTGTGTTTTGGACCTGTACTGTCCAAGTTACATGGGTGTATACTAGACTGTGTGTCATACCTCTATACGCAGCACAATTTGAGATCTCATCTAAGATCTTTTCTCAGGATTATTGATGTGAACTATTTAATCTGTCCATCAGTAGGCTTCTCCCTCATAGTACAGATGCTTTCACGCTCATTTATGTTATTGAGAACTTTCAGTTGTTAAAGATACAATTCACCTGCCAACTGTTACAGGTTGGCATGTCTTTTAAAGGTTGGTATTCACGGTTAAGTCACTTACATGCACACATACACAGATACAACCAACCTGCAAATACACTTTTTATATATTGGTTATACTTGTCATAAAATCAAGATATACAAGCTTGTCATGCATATGTCATTATGCCATTTATCATGGAACAATGTCAATTTTCATAGCTTATTGTAATCAAGAACTGAATGCTTGTTGCAGCGAAATTTATTAAGATGTTTTCAAGTATTTCTCTTGTAAATTCACGTGTATATACATATGTTCTTTGTCATACAGACACATATTTGCTTGGTGTAAACTACTGATAATGATAACATTGATTGTAATGTTTGTAATAATTTACTGGAAAATTTCTTTTATAACAAGTTCTTTATTTTGTATAGTGCTGTAGACTTGTTTTCATCTCGATTTTTTAGACAGAGTTGTCATTATTAGTATAATTTGTTCATTAAAAATGATATTTCAAGGGATATTTCTTTTTTTCTTTATATCATATATGACTGTAATACATACTAGTAATCAGTCCAGGAAATTAACCTTTTGCTTTTGCATTACATACAGTACAACAGAACTGATCAGTGTATCAAATTTGCATGAAGTTGAGTGAATAACTTCAATAAGTGGAAGAAGCTGGCCAATTTGTTAGATTGTATTCCTTGTAAAGATTATCCAGTACTTTATTATGAATGAATATTTAACGGAATTTAAGTTTTACTTGGAACTACACATCAGTAATTTGTTTTGCATAAGAGGTGCCTGTTTGCCTGTAAAAATGCTTGTCAGTATTGGTTGGGAAAAAGGTACAGATATAATATTTCTGGTGGCAGAAACTCTTTTAAGTTTTAGTGGGCTTGTCGTTTATGCCCTGGACTTTTTTAAAAAATCAATAATGCAGAAATGCCAATAATTTATGAATGTACAGAAATATTAACAACTGCCTTGGATGCAGGAGGTCATGGGTTTCATCCCCAGCTGAGTCATACCAAAGGCCTTAAAAAATTTTACTTAACAGCTGCCTTGCTTGGCACTCAGCATTAAGAGGTTAGTGTTAGGACTGGTTGGCCTAGTGTCAGGATAATGTGACTAGGTGTGACATCATGCTACATGTCTCAGCATGATGCCCCAGGGCTAGAGACATCACTATATAAACTGCCACACTGCAGACATTGTAGCGATATGACTGAAAAATTGTTTGAGCTTTGTTAAAAATCCAATACACACACAGAGACAGACAGCTGATCAAAATGGCTGCTCCCATGTTCTCGAGAGACGAACATGAACTAGCCTAAAGAACACCTGACATTTATAGTTATTAAAAAAAGGCACAAGGAATTTTGCTGAAGTACCTACCAGTAATACTAATGTTTGAAAGAACAATAAATGAATTTTAAAATGTTAAATAGGTTATCAGTTAGTGTTTTGTTGCAATTCACATCCGAGTCGATGAGGTTAAAATGACCCTGTAAATTCAGTCTTTTGAGATGTGCATCTCTCAAGTGAGATCAAGCTTCGTACTCTATAAAATTATACCAATCATTTACCTGCTAAAATAAAGGGAATATAGTGCCATTTTAACATAAGCTAAAATATACAGGGTAAAACTTGGAAACATTTTTTCTGTAAAAATTTATGTGCAAAATTTGAATCTATTGTGGAACCTAAATACATTTTAACTTGTGCTAAGTTCAGCTTCATCTTAATTAAAAGTTTTCTGGTATTAAGTGATGGATTACAAATACAAAAGTAAATGGCTTTTCTCTTTCCATGAATTGCTGGTATTGTTGGAACCTTGCAAATGGCATTGAGTTATGTCAGTGTTGCTGAGCTTTGGTGGTTACAGAAAAGTGTGACTTGGTGGACAGAAATGATTACTTCAGGTGTTCAACAAAGAGATGCAGAACCACTGATGTCATTGACATGTAGAATGCAAAATTTGTATAGTCATGTGACTAAATGCAAACGGCCTGATCCATGTCAAATTTCAGCAACGAACTACTTTCATCTGTCAGCGGATTAAAGACATGACACCAAATGGTGTCATGAATTCCAACTTTTAGATAGGGAATAAACTCGGACCCTACACTCCAACATAAATGTCCAAATATCAAAAATGGAGTGACGTGGGTCAGAGGAAACTTGGACTTCACCACTCTTACCCCAAACTCGCATTGTGTTGAATTTTACTATAAGCAGACCTTTCTAAATGCAGAGAACACAACAGACTGTTAGGTCCGTTTTCAGAGCATAATTCAACATGGAACAATTTCAGGGGTACTTGACAATGTTTTCATTGAATATAAAGTCCTTGGTCCATACTGCTACAATACATATAAAGTCCTTTGCTCCGTACTGCTCCATTGAATACACAGTCCCTTGTCTGTACTTCTGCATTGAGTACAGAGTCCCTGGTCTGTCTGCAGCATCGAATATAGTCCCAGGTACCTTCTGCTTTGAATATAGTCCCTGGTTTGTACATGTACTACTTTATTGAATATACAGTCCCTGGTCTGTACTGATGCAATGAAATGAGATGTAGGACACCCACGGAATATAAGTGGATTTTTTTTTTATTGAAGGAAATAATTCAATTCTCCGTTTTGTGCAACGGAATATATTTGTTATGGACCTTTTTTTCAAATTTCGAAACAATCCATTTTCTACAACAAACAGAACACTTTCAGTATAGAAACATGCAGTAATCAAGCAGAAATGGCTTTTTGTCCAGTGCCAGATTGTCAAATAGGGAGATTAGGCACTGGCCTGTGGGCCCCATATCTTTTTATTTCAGGAGTAAAAATCAAAGGTGGGCAGATCCGATAATCGTGAGGTGGATGTTAAATCTGCTAAAACTGTTACACAGAATACTGACATTGAGACTAGTATAACAATCAATCAATGTCACCTACATACCTGGATTTCAAGCAAATTATGGAAGTTACTGCATGAAAACAAAAACGGGTTAGTCGAACAATCAAGGGCTATAATTCCAGTAAACAATGATGAACAGGATCTCACCAATATCAAGCTGTGTGCTATATTTAGTGGATATCATATGAAATAATTAGGGAGTTAATATGCAAAAATAAAAGTGGGCTTGACAGTAGAAAAGGATGGACAGTCTGGAGGGCAGAAAGAGAGAGAGAGAGACGCACGCACACACCATTAAATCCTGTGCTAGAATATCAAATAGAATAGGCATTGGTTCCACGCCTTTTAGGGGCCCTGCAATAACTGATCAAAATAATATTGATAGTAGATAATTTTGCAAAGGGGGCAGGGCAGTGACTTCATTTCAACTTTTTTGGGGAGGGGGTCAACGTATAAAGGCTACAGCACCTTTACATCACATGCAAATTATTTGGGAGGGTGCTACCTAAACCCCAACAACAACAACCCACCCCCACCCCACCCCCCTCTCCCATTATGTCGGCGGTGGGGTGAAAATTTCTACTGCCAAAGGGTAAATAAAACTTTAAACCACCACTGTATAATTCAACATATAAAGTCTATAAACATCGGCCATAAAATGGAACTTTAAGGACATGCAATTTGATCCAACACGTGATACAGGGCTTCCTCGACAACTGCGTCTTTCTCATTGGACCAGTTTTCGTCCGCTACGGAAACCTCATTTACGAACTAGCTGCAATGTGAAAGTTGTTTCTTTCGTGCAAATCTCTAGTTGTAGGTAAGCTGCGTTTATGGAACTTGAGATGCTCATTACATCATTATAAACAATCTCGAGCGAAAGTAGGTCATTGACCTGCTTTTCTTGTACAAATGCTTATGTTATTTGTATACATGTTAAACTAGAATAACAGTTGTGTCATTGTAAAGGCATGGTTTATTTTTGGAATTGGCGAGAATGTTCTTTGCCTTATTGCCCTACACCCTCCAAGAGAAAGCAAGTTACGTTGACTTACATTTCTTAAACTAATTAGTTTGTTATGTCTATGTTAGCCCTGTGTTAGACAAACTGGTTCAACGGGGCTCTCTTCTGACAAGTCCAGGTTACAGAGCTAGGAGTCGGTTCAGTTTCTGGCTGCTCATTAGACTTTGCTCGTTGTTGACTCCCTTACCGTTTCAACAACATATCCTGATATCAGCCATGTGTTATGCCAGTGTGCTAGAGCCAGGTATTTGCTTAAAACTGTTGTCACTTCCACTTTGATATATATATATATATATATATATATATATATATATATATATATATATATATATATATATATATATATATATATATATATATATATATATATATATATATATATATACACACACACACATACATACATACATACATACATTGGCCCTTACAAAAGTTTTGCTCGAAAGCATACATACATACATACATACATACATACATACATACATACATACATACATGGCCCTTACAAAAGTTTTGCTCGAAAGTGTTTTTTTGTTTTCGAGGATGTTCATAAAATTAGATTATGCCTCACCTGGCCAAGAGATTTATTTAAATGATAACCTGCATATAGTACGTTTTCATATATTTGTAATCAATGGAGTTATTGATTTACTCATGCATCTTGATAATCGGCTATTTTAACCAACAACAACAAATTAGTTAACTGAAATAAAAGACTAACTTTACCTAATGGTTATTGCCAGAGGTGGAGGATGTGTGATCTCGCCTACTAATTATGGTTGTTTGGTTATCGTTATCGACCACGGTGTTATTGTCCCGATCGAGTAAACAATAAAATAAATATCAATTAATGGATTGGATTACTAGAGATTAAGCAAAGATATAGAATACTACAACATGACTACCACCCCGTATAAAATATAACAACTTAATGACTTACATAAACAAAATGAAATTGAGCATGAGAATCGAATTATTCACTTTCTCTTAGCAATATAGTAAACAAATGTCATTTAATCGAGTGACCGATCAAACTCGTATTGTCAGCAAAACATCATCACATGGTTGATCCCGAACCTTTACACCTCACTGTTGGTGATAGGTCGGCATTGCCTTCTCTCTCTCTCTCTCTCTCTCTCTCTCTCTCTCTCTCTCTCTCTCTCTCTCTCTCTCTCTCTCTCTCTCTCTCTCCTAATCAACTGTTATGGTCGTAGACTTACTCTTTTCTATTGTCAGTACAGGTATAGAGCTATTTTTCCTTTAAACAAAGATAATTCACAACCTTGGTATGTGTCGGGTTTTTTCATCTCCTGGGATCAAATAATTCCCACTTTTAAACATCATATATCGTCTATGGAAATTCTACAAAACTAAGCTATGGTCGTTTCGCAACCTGTTGCTGATACACAAACAACCTATTAACGTAAATTTATGTCTATCCAAACGGCAACTAGGATTCTTAACTTGAATATGATTAATTAGCCTTCTTAGATGAACCATCATACCCCGCTGTGGCTATACATTACTAGCTGAACTGTCACTTGACACACGTTCCTAATAGTTCAAGATGGCACTTGTGGGGGTTGGGGGTAGGGTTTAACGCCATTTTTCAGCACAAGATAGCCTATACATAGCGATCAGTATTAATTGTGGAGGAAGAACCCGGGAAAATCCCCGGAAAGAACTACCGACCCACGAGAAGCAACTGGCAAGCTTTCTCACATATCCACATTGGCCGAATCTGAGACTCGAACCCACGCAGACAGAGGTGAGATGGCACTGATCCATAACAGAGCGCAACCACTCAGCTAGTCAGGGCCTCTGGCATCAATGAAATAAGAAGTAAACAACTTTTATTCTTAAAGTAAAATGATCGGTTCTCGCCAGGGTCATGTTAGGAGTACGTGATATAAACGACACGTGACTTACCACCCCTTTTCTCGATTTCGTAATTTGGCGATTTTTTCGAAACTGCGTATTAAAATACGATATAATTTTTGTTCTAGTGAAATATAGTTAGTTTGGGACCTTTACAAGTGATGTTAAGTCATTTTCTTTTGTTGTTACCAGTTTTTGAATCCATGTTAACTTTCCTTGAGTTTATTTGGATTGTAAAGGATTAATTCGTATATCTGGAAATATTTGATGTGCTCATACAAAATTCTTGAACAAAGACACAGAGACAGTTTATTAAAATTTTATTCGGATTTTCAGTGTTAATTATTGCGGTTGTAGAAGGAACTGTAGATAAACGCAAAACAAACTTAAGCATACGCCATCGTCTTCCATCTTGGATTTTCCAACAGGACTCGAACTTGAATATATTTGAACATTTCATTACTAGGATATTTGTAATTATTATTGGATTGTGTTTGGATTTGATTCTTAAAACTAAGTTTTTTTTCTTCTTCTATTTTTACACTCTTTTATCAGGGAAAGCAATTATTTGTTAAATTTTACAAAGCTTGTTGTTTTCACTCTTTCTTTGTTGCCATTTATTAGAGCCTAAACATGCAACAGACTTTATTCCTTATCAATACTATGTTACTCTGCTAATTAGCGAATCGTTGAAATACACATAGTAAAGTAAATTCTAAGTATACATCATGCAAATAATTTGACAGATAATTTACTTCTCAGTTTGTAACAGAATAAGTGCGTGATATTCCTAAAATACATTATTTATATTACGTATGAACCAGGTAATTCAAACAAATGAGATGATACATGGGTTATATAACATTTGACGCAAAGGCTCGCAAACCTTGAGCTTCTTAACTCGAGGACAATTGATGTATGAATTTAAAAATAAGAATTTCAACAAATAATTACAAGCTTACATAAATGAACATATATGAAATTGAGACTAACCTCGTGTTTTACAGTATCGGATCATGGCGACAGAATTAGCTAGCCTTTGTAATATGTTCGTTAGAAACAGCTGAAATTATTGCCAAAATAAAACTCAAAGTAAATCTTTACTGTAATTACTCTGCCGTTTCTGCTAGGAACACTGTTTGAATCAGTCATCAGAAAACAAAGAGAGTACCACCAATGAAAGAGTCATTGGCAATAATATTTGTATCCTAGTCATGAGTGGTTTTAGATATGGTCTTTGGCAATGATATTTGTAGCCAGGTCATAAAGATTTTAGATATAGTCAGGGCCGGATTAAGGCCTTTGGGGACACTCAGCACAACCATTATAGTGGCACATTGCTAATGCTATCATGTCTTGTCCATATATATGGTTACAGTACTATTAACAACACTGGCTGGGAAATCAGACGATAATATACGGGGCCCCTTGAGTGCCGGGAAATCTACCTGTGAAATTAGACGATAATATACGAGACTCCTTGAGCCTCTGGGGGTCCTGGGCAAATTGCCCACTTTGCCGTATGGATAATCTGGATATAGTCCTTGAAAATTATATTTGAATCCAGGTCATAAACGGTTTTATATATAGTCTTTGGTAATGCTATTAGTATCCAGGTCGTTTACGGTTTCATATATAATCATTGGCAATTATATTCGTATTAAGGTCATGCACGGTTTCAGACAAAGGCATTGTCAACGACATTTCTATCCAGGTCATAAACGGTTTCAGAAATAGTCCTGGTGGCTAAAGAATAGCAAATAATAAAATGTTTCTTTAGCAATTCAGTTGTCTGTCAGAGACGTAGAAAAGATGATATTATATTCTGCATATATTATCTGGTGTATATAGCTCTATGTGGTTGCTTCTAAAGTGCTCGATAAAAAAACGAGGATTTTGCTTGGATTACGACAGAAAATGTCACATCAGAGATTACCATAGATACGTGAAAGAGCCAGTGGTCATTTGCATCGTAGGAATTTTGGTCGATGACGACAACCTTATCGACCAGGGCTAATCGCTGAAGCAGATTCGATCACATTTCTAAAGAAAGAACAACCTACAGAGTGAACACGACTGCATTAGTGTCGACATTGCAAACCAGCCTGAAAGCATTTCTGTTGTTGACGCCACTAGCAGCAAATGTCCAAACAAAAGTCTTTTTTGCAAAATATTTAAGAGCACTTACAATTACGTAGCTGACGAGCCAGGCCATGACAAGACATTTCAGAAATTCTTATGAAAAGTATGACAACTTGTATCGACATTTAAGCAAAAAAAATAATGCATAATCATGTACAACTTAGACTCAAATTGCAAAATAACTTGTTACAAAAACTCCGATAAATATTTCGCCATACTGGTATCTACAAAACGTCATCGAAATGATAGCGTCTATCAAAAGTCTTAAAATTCCATGCAGATTTTTTTTATAGTCAGGAAAGCTCTCAAGATTTTACTAGACTTCAAATGAAAATACAAAGCACTTTGATTTGTATGCAGACATGCTATATAATTAGGACGCTTTTGTTTGTTTGGTTTGGATTTTTAACGTAGCTTTAACAATTTTTCAGTCATATCGCTACAATGTCTGCAGTGAGGCAGTTTATAGTGATGTCTCTAGCACTGGGGCATCATGCCACAGACATGTAGCATGATATCCCACCCAGTCACATTATCCTGACACCAGGCCGACCAGTCCTAACACTAACCTCTTAATGCTGAGCGTCAAGCGAGGCAGCTGTTAGTACCATTTTTGTAAGTCTTTGGTATGACTCGGCCGAGGATTGAACCCACGACCTCCCGCTTCCGATGCGGACACTCTAACCACTAGGCCACCGGAGCGGTTTAATTAGGACGCAGTAAACACATGCTAGGAAAAAAATACAACAAAGTTGGTCACAAAAAAAGTATCTCTACAATTATAACCAGATTTGATAGCAGTTTCGTCTTATTTGCACTGTTAAAACCAGATTTTATGATAGTCACTGTCAAAACTAATTTTATTGCAGTTTTTAAGAAAACATATATATATATATATATATATATATATATATATATATATATTATATATATATATATATATATATAATGATCCAGCCGCAAAGAAGCTCTTTCTGTTTGTTTGCCACCTGAACTGAATTATTATGACATAAGAAAACCGACGACAGTGACTTTCGCATACAGATTTAAGAGAAATGCCCATAACATTACCAAGAAAGTAACAGTAAAAATTAAGGAGCACTTTTTCTGTAACTCTAAAATAGTCATCGAGCTCTTAGTTTCCCGAAGGAAAAATACGACCGACTCTGTGACGAGGCGCTGCCTGCTTCAGACTGAGTTTAACACCAGCGACGTAATACAGTGATCAGCGTCTTTTTTTCTTCTGTTTCTAAAACTTTGCTTCTAATACTTTGTTTTGTCAAATATTTTCTCGTACCACAAAACCATCACCGGGCTAGGATCCATGCGTATACGACGCGCATTTTCTTAACAAAATCATCAAAACAGTAAGTGGTTCCGCGAAGACAAGCCATGATCTAATTAATAATTTTCATGAATGTTATGTATGTATGCCTGCACGTATACTTTTTGTTCTGAAAGTTTGTCACTAAGTTTCTGAAACAAGCCAGTGTTGCAATTCCGATGCAGAAATAATTGGTAAAAATGGATTCAACATCACGCAACTTAAGCGACTCCAGTTGTTGTCGACACAAAAGGTCGGATATAATGCATGTGAGACCGTTTCAAACAATAGGCACGCTTGTGACGATACCTGTTAATGGAATTGGTTGTTCAAACTCTTTCGGCTGCCGATCTTTCTTAATGTAATTGAAGTTTATGATATCGTTCGTCGTATACAATAACATTCAATCACTTCAACCTCCTCTGGCTGATCTAACTATGGTTGCTAGTATAAATTTGTATTTATTTATTTTCTTGTATAGCGCGCTGCGTATGTACAAATTAGAGATAGCCCTGTAAATCACATCGTTTGTATTTGTGCACTAACGCATTCCTACTGTTCGTTTGTAAGCTCTCGTGCTCACGCGAAGTAGCCAGTTTTTGAGATGTTGTTTAGCATCTAAACTTTCAGCAAATTTAGCTCCTTCGAAACTTTTACACGTCTGACTAAAAGGTATCTGCTATCTGACTGAATATCTGACTATCACGTATCTGCTAACCTTTTCTATTTTATTTTTTATCAGAGTAAGCAGCATAAATTTACATATTTCTGCAGATAGTCCTCATGAGGCATCATATCCAACATGTTAAATTAAAACTAGCCCATTTACTGTTGTTAGGGTAATCTTCGAACACTGTCACCATAGTGATATCACCATCCACGATACCACTCTTTAATGACGGCATTTCAATGCGAGTTTATTAATAATGTGATGCAATGTAGAGTGAGCGCCAGTAACAAGAACGTTTGTTGCAGAATATATGTCATCTACGCAAGTCGTTGTCAGAAGCGTCCTTATTCATCATCTGGCCAGGACACGTTTCTGATCATTTGCAAAAAGATGTTCAGCAGTCCAGATTAATGTCACCATATTTTTTAAAACTTATTTGGTAACCAGATGCGTAGCAGAGCCAAAAAGCATACAAAAGCTTTGTTATAACTCGTTATATCAACTCGTTTGTATAAAGCCGCAGATAATAATAATAATAATAATAATAATAATGAGGACTTTGTATAGCGCCGATTCTTTCGAAGCTCTAAGCGCTTTACACCATCAAAAATGATATGACTACACTACAGAACAACAAATGACAAAAACAATGAAATTGGAAAACGTATAAGATACAAAACATGATTAGTTCGCAAAGTTTGTCCCTGCAGTCGAAACAGGTGATTCTTAAGAGCACTCTTAAAAGGGACCACTGTGTCTTTGTGTCTAATTTCAATGGGCAATTCGTTCCACGTCGCCTGGCCCTGGTGTGCAAACGAACGTTGTCCATATGACTTTGTTTTCACCTTGGGAACAATGAGTATACGATTATCAGAAGTAGGGCGCAAGGATTTAGTTGGTGTATATACATGGGTGAGGCTATATAGGTATGTTGGACTGGAGTCTGTCATTGAATCATAGCACAGAGAACAAATTTTGTGTTTGATTCTGTATCGAATTGATAGCCAGTGTAGGGTACAGAGCAGTGGTGAGGTGTGCTCTGATCGAGGTACTCTAAAGATGATCAGTGCAGCTGTGTTTTGAACTTTTTGAAGTTTCTGAAGTAAATATTGTTACAAACCAGACAGAATTGAGTTACAATAGTCCAGTCTTAAAAGTACTAATGAACACACAAGTGTTTTTGTGGCATCAATTGAAGGATATTTACGAATGGAACTGATGCGTCTCAATTCAAGATATGCAGCCTTGGATATGTTCATGACATGTTGGTACAATGTGAGAGTACTGTCTAGAGTAACACCTAGGTTTCATACTGACTGTGTGAATTTAATGTCGGTGTTGCTAATATTTATTGTCTGAGATAAAGGATGTGAATGAGAAAATCTTTGTGTTGTGATCAGAATAGCCTCAGTTTTATCATCATTCATCTGCAGCTTGTTACATATCATCCATGATTTCACATCAGAAATGCACTTCTCTACTCCATGGATGGTAGCATCAACTTCAGTTGGGTGGCTAGACTTGTATATTTGGGTGTCATCAGCGTACAATTGGTGCGACACTGGGTGATGATCTATGACACTTGAGAGCGGCTGAGTGTACAGAATGAAGAGAACAGGTCCAAGAACAGATCCCTGTGGAACACTACAACATACGTCAACTGGGCTGGAGTGTATTCCATTTGCAGATATAATTTGTGTCCTGTTCATTAAGTAGGACTTGAACCACTGTAAGGCTATATTCTGAATGCTAAATACATGCTGGAGACGGTGAAGTATTATATCGTGGTCTATTGTGTCAAATGCTGCAGATAAATCCAGGAGAGTGAGGACTGTAATCTTTTCACTGTCCAAAGCAGAGAGAATGTCACTAAATGCTTTCAGAAGAGTAGTTTCCGTACTGTGGCAAGGGCGATATGCAGACTGTACATTGCTAAAAAAGACTGTTTGAATTCAAATGAGATACAAGTTGAGTTAGAACAACCTTTTCTAAGATTTTGATATGAATGGAAGATTAGAAACTGGACGGTAGTTCTTTAAATCGTTATGGTCCAGTGTTGGTTTCTTCAGCAGTGGCTTAACGATGGCAGTTTTGAAAAATGATGGGAATTCCCCCGACGAGAGTGATATTAATAACATCAGTTAGTGAAGGCAATATTGGGTCTTAGCACTCAAGTAGCAGTGATGTCGAAATTGGATTTATCTAAGACTTTGATGCACTTTTCATCACGATTGTCAGTACTAAATCAATAGAAACAGGTTCAAATGCTTCTAACGGTTGTCGCTGAAATTTTGCATCATAACTGTATGGTGACGAATCAGTTGAAAATGTGCTGTCAAGCGAATCTCTAATGGTTTGTACTTTGTCATCGAAGAAATTTGCAAATTGGTCTGGTAGGTCTAGTGGAGAGAAAGTTGTTGGAAGTGGTGTACATTTGTTCCTTGACATTAGTTTGTTAGTTATCTCGAAGAGCTCTTTGCAGCTGGAACTCTCCGTGATCTTAGTACTGTAGTGGGATGATTTGGCTAAATGATCATAATCAGACTGAAAAGATATCAAAAACTCATACACAACTTTTATTTTAGATTGTCATTACATGACTGTCGGTCCACCAGGTCTCAGCAAGACAACTCTTTCTAATATGCTGTTTGGCAACGGGGTTAATTACAACAACATGATCGTTATACACGCTAGATCATTATACACGCTAGATCATCGTCAAGACAAATACAGAAATAATCTGACGAAGAAATTTGAGACGTATCTGCAATATCAGAGCCAGATGAAAAATCTACATGAACAACATCAAAGAATAGCTTTCACTGTCGCGTAACCTGATAGCCTATGAAATGCAAAATTTTCGGTCGATCTATTAATAAACCATTAGTTGTGGCCAGATTGCCATTAGTTAGATTTATGAGACACATCGTGCAAGAATGGTGCCTGTAAATGTCTAGGCGACCGTTGTACTAATTAAATGTTGTTTACACAGGAGCCAAGACTGACCGACGGCGACCTTGTAAAGTTTCATTTTATCACGAAAATGTCAGAATTGAGAGAATACAGAGATTCTGTTACTTAAAACCAAAGCATGTCATATTGACCATGACGTAAGCGACTTTTAGAGGGAAGCGGGGGGAAATACATTTGATTCTGATTGGTTACGGTTAAATAAGGGATGTGGTTTACACTAGAAATCTTTAGAACATATATCGCAGTAGCTCAATTAGAATTTAGTCTTTAAAAATTCCTCTGCAAGAGAGGAAGAAGTGGCAGGATTATTTTGTAAAGGCTCCGAATGTTATTTGAGAGAAATACATTCGTACGTTAAGCAGTAGACCAGGGGAAGAAAAAAGCACGCCAAAAACATCGGTTGAGCGACACACCAAAACACAAGATATTGTCTCAATTCCACGTTTATTGTGATGCAATTAATATAATATCTGTTTCGTTTACAGATTTGCATGATATCATTTGATACATTTGTATAATAATGTGTTTTGTATTATGAATCAGAAGTATTTGCATGAATTCATTTGATACATTTATTTAGTAATGTGCTTTTGAATTATGAATTGGAATTCATACCTTAATTCTTAGTTAAGAATGATGTAGTGTTAATTTAAGTCGTAAAAACACTATGCTGAGTGAAAATAGGGAATATTACGTTAATTCTTGAATTTACCATATTGTTTGAATAATGATTGTGTTCTAAGAATTTAATGTATTACATTAGTTAGTGATTTACAAGAATACATGTGAATTCACCGAATGTTGATGTCATATATAATTTAGCGACAGTGTATAATTCAACGTCTCGCTTTGTAGTATGTTAACGAATTAACCAATGGTTAAACTACATTCATTTGAGGACATGTCTAGTTAATTACTAGCCGTAAAATTGTTATCACTGATAGGAATATCTGATTGTTCGAACCAGGAATAATGGGCAGTCTCAACTATAACCATTGTAACGAGAGGCTTAGGTTGTTTTAATTTTCTTTTGGAAGGAAGAAATAGCTTTTGGGGGGAAAAAGTGAAGTACGGGAATAACGCATTGTGAAGGGGTAATCGCATTGTATGCAAGATATAGTGGACAAGTATGAGTTTAAGCGGAACATCCACGAGGGCAGAATATCTCGAGAGGAACGGACTTCTAGAACAACATTGGATTGAACAGAGAACGTGGTTCGAGGATAACATGTTATGATAATCGAACAAAGCTTTGACTTCGATTGTACCACTCGATCCTATGATGATTTTTAACTATCAGTAATAGAACGGCTAATTTGTTTCATTCTTTTTCAAATCTATTTGTAATTCGGTGAAAGTTTATTTCTAAACCGCGTGTATTCCTAATGAAAGGAAGTTTCATGATTGTGTATGCATTTGATTAAATTGTTTATTTATCTTTACGGAACTCGGAGTTTGTTTTGTTCAATATACCCGCTCAGGTTACCATATACATTCTCGTACTCAAACCGGGCAATTATACCGAGGGCGGTCATCTCTTAGATAACGAGTATCAGAGGGGAGTGGATTATAGTATTATTAATATATGTTGTGCAATACCCCTTGACAAAGTGGGACGTAACACTTACCCTTTGACAAGTGGGGCTTATACAGTATTATACGAATAACGCTCATAACCCGCGAGAACCTGACAGAGTCATAATCGCCCAAAATTGGACGTCCTGTAACTAAATCGCTGTTTAATGGTTGTTTAAAAACCAAAGATTGGGTTGTCACGGCATTTCAGGCGATTGCATGAAAACCTGTAATAAACAGCCAGTTGGCTTATACCCAAAAAGTGTTTGCATATGAGATTTTATGCCTGCCGAATATGTTTGTTCTGACGATTTTCGTATGCAGTAGTCGTCTATTGTACTGTCTGCAAACGTCGTAAAATCTATGGCGGAGCCATTGACCCACACAAGCTAACTGGGCAGCTTCAAACTCCGAAACGTAGCTGGACATTGTCAGGATACGAACGAACTTTGAATTATAGTGCTTCGTCCACTATGGGACATGTAGCACTGTTTAATGCTAGCATAGCTAGCTATTTAATTAATCCAGAGGGAGCGAAATAGTGCCAACTCCCAAGGGCTTTTGTGTGTTCATAGAACACTATTTAATAGGGCCGTCAGATCGGAGTCGCTAAATAGCGTCTATCGAAATGAATGGTTGGCCTTGGTGAATGGGAATAGACCAAACACGCACTCACTTCTATCCAGTTGGATATCGCTGCTGCCGAAGGCGTGCACTGCATGTGTTTGTGTCCGGTGGTGGTTTGTTTGTTTTTGTAGGGTTTAACGCCATTTTCAGCACACGATAGGCTATACTTGGCGGCCAGTATTATTGGTGGAGGAAGAACCCGGAAGATCCCCGGAAAGAACCATCGACTCACGAGAAGCTACTGGCAAGCTTTCTCACATAACTACATTAGCCGAATCTGAGACTCGAACCTACGCAGACAGAGGTGAGATGACAGTGATCCGTAACAGAGAGCGCTTTAGACCACTCGGCCACTCGGGGCCCCATGTGTCCGGTGGTGGAAAAGGTGGAAAGGTGGGCTCGGGCAGGTTGGCGTGTACGTCGTTGAGTTACAAGTATTCGGGTTCTTATATTCCTCTGAAATTTGTTGCAAATGATCAACATCTGCTCTGTCAAGAGCCATGTACTATAGTGCAAAATGTAATATAGTACATGCTACATTAGCCATGTAATATAGTGTAAAATGTAATGTAGTACATGTTACATTAACCATGAAATATAGTGTAAAATGTAATGTAATATAGTGTACAATGTAATGTAGTACATGCTACATTAGCCATGTAATATAGTGTAAAATGTAATGTAATATAGTGTACAATGTAATGTAGTACATGCTACATTAGCCATGAAATATAGTGTAAAATGTAATGTAATATAGTGTAAAATGTAATGTAGTACATGTTACATTAGCCATGTAATATGGTGTAAAATGTAATGTAATATAGTGTACAATGTAATGTAGTACATGTTACATTAGCCATGAAATATAGTGTAAAATGTAATGTAATATAGTGTAAAATGTAATGTAGTACATGCTACATTAGTGTGGCATGAATTTACTACAGAGGCCTTAGATGTGTTGAAAACAATCTTGTTACGAATCGCCGATCTTCGTGGCATGTCCGAGCATGAGTTACATTAATACAGTAAATGTTTTATAGAATGGTGCGTGTGATCAAGACTCGCGGCAACTAGTTACTTGTGAAATGGAGCGGCTATTCTGATGGTTTGATGGTTTTTATTCTTGTTTCCAAGTATCAAGAAATAATTATGTTGTACTCTGCTTTTTGTTGGATACGTGTTTGCACGTGGCAGCTAATTTAGGCAAACCTATGTGCAGAAATATAATTTTCAATACGTAATATAACTTGATTAGTTTCATCTTCGTGGCTTGTCTAGCGTAAAAAGCCACAAAGTCTTCGGTAAAATCGGGCTGTTTCTTCATACAGCTGCTGGACGACAGTTAGCTAAAATCCTAACACGCAGATTTTTCTTACTGACTAGCAGCGAAAGCTCTTGAATGAACTTGGTCGAATTAATAGTTGCTACAATAATGTATGTTATTTCGCCACAGCGTTTGTTGCATCAAGCCGCATACCCTCATGGCAATAATTAGAAGAACAATAACATGTGGATATGATTATATAGTACGAGTGCAATCACAAGTTTCACTTAAGGCAAACAGAAACTAGAACCGAAACTAAATCACCCTGTATTAGCAAATTAGTAAGCCAATAAGAACATTTGATATATAGGCTTTAACTTATACATCGAAGATGTCTTTGAATCATTTGGAAATGACGTAGTATGTATGTATGTACGTACGTACGTTTGTGTGTGTGTCTATATATTGAAAAACTCAGCACAAAAGTGAGTATATATAGCCAACAAAAGGTTTAATAAGAATGAAATGTATGGTCATACAGTATGTATGTATGTATGTATGTATGTATGTATGTATGTATGTATGTATGTATGTATGTATGTATGTGTGTGTGTGTGTGTGTGTGTGTGTGTGTGTGTGTGTGTGTGGCTATATATTGAAAAACTCAGCACAAAAGTGAGTATATAGTGTCAACAAAAGGTTTAAAAAGAATGAAATGTATGGTCATACAATGTGCGGATGTTTTCTTTTCTCGATCGATCGAGAGAGAGAGAGAGAGAGAGAGAGAGAGAGAGAGAGAGAGAGAGAGAGAGAGATCATGCGACCAGCGTTAAATGCTCCTTCCTCTCCTGAAATAGTTGGCAACTTATCTGACTGATCTTATTCTATATTCTCCTGCTAGGATTTAACGCTGGTCTCATCTCTCTCTCTCTCTCTCTCTCTCTCTCTCTCTCTCTCTCTCTCTCTCTCTCTGAAGAGAAAAGAAAACATCCGCACATTGTATGACCATACAATTCATTATATATATATATATATATATATATATATATATATATATATATATATATATATATATATATATATATATATATATATATATATATATATATATATATATATATATATATATATATATATATATATATATATACACACACACACACACACACACACACAAAAGATACCCCTCCCCAATACAACTCATTTGTCAGTTCCTAAAGGACATTATGAGACACACCTGGTGTTCAAATATTTAATCAGCTCTATTTTAGATGTTTTTACAGCTCACGGTTTTCACTATAAATGCTTTAAGACCAGAGAGTGTATGAACTATTAATGATGATATGAGTCATTTAACGCTCTCCCTACCTGGTTATATGTCGCTTTGTAATGGATTGCATGCAGTTAGTGCATACATTGTCACACTGAGACGTGCACTCATCATATCCTAGACTGATCATTATAGTTTGCATTCCTGGAAAGAAATTTTTCAACAGTTTCATTTCGTCTTGATATCCTGTTTACTTGTTGCAATATTTACGATTTAAAATGTGCCCTCTATTTGTTTAATTTATTTTAAAAATTTGATTTTGTAAAGTATTGAGATCGTAAGATCTTTCAGACAACAGCTAAACTGTGTTCGACCCATCGTCTGGCATCTTTCTTGACGGCTTTGACACACACACACACACACACACACACACACACACACACACACACACACATACATACATACATACATACATACATACATACATACATACATACATGGTTGATTGATTGCAGTATGGCTTAACACTATTTTGTTGATTGTAATCAGTACAGACACCGGAATTTCGTTTGTTTCTTTTTTAAAATTAGTTTTGCCTGACTTTTAAAAAAAAAATTCTTTGTATTTTTTTAAATGCATAATACATTCCACCGCGAGCGGGTGGGGGTGTTTTTTGTTTTTTTTTGTTTTCGTGTGCTATCAAAATGCCAAGAAACATGGGTCTGTGACCATCTTTCCTTGAGAAATTTACCCCATAAACATTTAACCCTGAGCTTAATCTATGATGTGAGCAGACGAACGGACAAGCATACAGACGGGACCGTGATTGCTACATCAAGCTTCTAAAAAGGTGGGCTCGACAAAAATGAATGACACTGATGTACTACTTACACAAAACCAGTAAGCAATCATCGGGACTATTGTACTGATGCAGACGGATTAATTCTTTGTCCATTGATCACATGTGAATCATTTTGTGTGGGGTGATGTGCCTTTGTAAGGAATTAAGAAATGGGCACAAAACTCTTTTCACTTATATTGCGCATATAATTCTGTTAGTCATCTCTAATTTGCGTTGAAAGTCTATGCTAGGTTTTCTTTATATAATATTTTGAGATAAGAAGTTGGCGCTTTTCTTAAGAGATATGGTATAAAATGTTTGTTTGGCAGTCTGCCTTAAAAAGGGAACACTACACTGTCTACTTTCAGATGTCGTTTGTTCCTGGCTTTGTAACAGTTGAAATTTATGTAAAGTACTTATATCTTTTACGACCAATTGAGGGCTTAAAACTGCATTAATATTTCCGGCCAACATAAAATTCTTAACATCAGGGTTAAATAATTGTGGCTACATAAAAGTTATTCCGGAATTGGTATAAGCGACGTTACGAAGAAAGCCTTCCAGATGAAATTAGTATTATAAATACACGAAAAATCTTTATTTGCAAACTCGCTACCTCAATGTCTCATGTGTCGAAATTTACATTTAAAACAATTTTCCAAATATAATCATTATTAAGTAAACAATGGATTAACACAAAAGCTACGTTATTTACCTCACAATGTACAATCTTTAAACATCGTTAAATGTTATTTTCTCAAATTATTTCAGCACAAAGAAAATTAAACCCATTGTTAGGGTGACTTCCCTTCGCATACTGTCCCATCCGTTACTGTCCTTACCCAAACACGGTGGTTTATAGCATTTATTCTGTCCAAATACAGATAATTCAGTCATACGTTAGTCTAAAATAGCTTCAACGATGAACTCAAGCTGAAGTTCTTATCAAAGGTTATCCGGTATTTTTGCGGGCTTGCTTTTGTCGTAATTTTTGAAAAGCTCGACTGTACAAAGCAATGTGCAATGGATCACATATTTCACTTCCAAATCAGCATCAATGATTCATTACTGACAGTGCACTGTCGGCTATATACACACACAGACAACCACATCATGCTCTGATTCTAAAGAATAATGATTACCTTTACATTAATTCCAAGAATGCCTCTACCACTCGGGTGGGCCAAGTGGTTAGAGCGTCCACCTCGGATCCGTGAGGTTGCGAGTTTTAATCCCTGTTGACTCATGCGAAAGACTTAAGAAAATTGTGCTAGAAACTGCCTCGCTTGGTGCTCAGCATTAAGAGGTTAATGTTAGGACTGGTTGGCCGGTGTCAGGATAATGTGACTGGGCGGGACATCATGCTACATGTCTGCAGCATGATGCCCCAGTGCTAGACATTGCTATAAACTGCCACATTGCAGACACCATAGAGATATGATTTAATAATTGATAAAGCTACATTAACAGCCCAAATAACACACAGTCACGTTGTGTGAGAAAAAATGTTAACAATTCCCGCCTAATGTTTATGAATGTCTTCTGATATAATTTGTAATTCAAAGTACTTTGGGTAATGTCAACGAATGTTATATAATATTACGACTTTAGACCGATTCTGAAACAAAGAAACTACCTGCCCATGAATTAGCCATTGCGTTATGGTCAAATTCGCGGTTACTTCCTTTGAAGAACCTTGCTAGGGGGCAATAACCTCTGTGTGCAATTGCAGTGATTTCACTGGTAGGCTTAGGCTTATGGTAGGAAATCCGACATTTTGACACATCAGTGATACTATCCCAGACCGTTTTCAGGGACCACCGGTATCCAGTCTGAGTTAAGATAATAGAGTGTTGGGCGGGTTTCTTACGCAGCTAAACATTTTATTAGATCCATTGTGAACGGATCAGTGCATGTCTGGACATTGGCGAGAGCAGACGTAGGGAAGTTCGCAGATATTAGACTGCGCTCCGAGTGCCGAAGTTGCGCGCTCGTTAAAAAGGCGGAGAAGGGAAATACAAACGAGATTGGAAGAGGGGGTTTCTGAGGACGTTTTCCTGGTGAGATCGGACTCCAGCCGAAAATTATAGTGTATAAGACGTGTAGATCACGTAGAGAGATGCCGTTGTGCGAGGAAGGAGGGCTGGAAACGGAAACGAGGGTACCTAAGGTATCGGCAAGGGTTGATAAAGATAAATAATTTCCCTTGGTTTCCTCACTGGTTATAATGGCTACCAAAACTAACTGAAAATTCATTACTAGTTAAACTTGATGTGGTTTCACTCTTCACGAATATACCACACAATGATGGTATCGAAGCATGTAAATATTATCTTGCAGAAAACGAATATACATGTAAACTATCAAAAGAACATGTTTGTAATTTGATAAAATTTTTGCTCGAAAATAACTTTTTTCAATTTGGTAATACAAACTATCTCCAAAAAATGGGAACAGCAATGGGTAGTCCTATGGCACCTTCTTATGCATCTTTTTTTATGGGAAAATTGGAAAATGATTTTCTAAATAAATGTTTCTTAAAACCAGATGTTTGGTTAAGATTTTTAGACGATATCTTTATGATTTGGAATTATCCATTAGAAGACCTTTATTGTTTTATAGACAGTTTAAACAAATTAAATCCAACAATAAAGTTTACATTCAATGTATCTAAAACTAAAATATCATTTTTGGACGTAGACGTCATAAAAAATGAAAATAATGACATCACTACCATGGTTCATGTTAAAAACACAAATATTCATCAATATATTGAATATTCATCATACCATCCTAAATCATGTAAAAGCGGGATACCATATAGTCAAGCTAAAATATATAGAATTATTTCGGATGACACAGTTTTTAAATCATCTTTGATAGAGTTAGGTCAGCATTTTCTAAATAGAAATTACCCTATTGATATCATTAATGCTGCTTTCCAAAAAGTATCTTCTCTTACACAACTTGAATCTTTATAATGTAAAATCAAAAATACAAATAAGGATATCATTCCCTTTATTATTGAATATAACCCAAGTTTACCTAATATAGGTAAGATTATCAATATATATTGGGATTTGTTAAAATTATCAGGTAAAGAAAATGTTAAATTGCTACACGAAAGCAAGCCCATGCTTGCTTATAAAAGGACAAAAAATCTTAAAGATTACCTAAGTAATTCTAAATTAGAAAAACATCGTACAAAAAAAAATCAGCAACTAAATGTAATAGACCTAGATGTTTGCACTGTTCTCTTATTAATGAAAGTACTTCTTTCAGTAGTAGTAATACAAAAGAAACGTTTAATATGCATTGTGATACTAATTGTGCAACATCAAACGTTATTTATTTGATCACATGCAAAAAATGTGACGTCCAATATATTGGACAAACTAGTCAACAAATATCTAAACGTATGAACCAACATAGATCAGACATAAAAAATTATATCGATAAATCTTTTTCATCTCATGTTGCCGTACACTTTAACAATAGTTCTCATACTTTGCAAGATTTTTCCTTTCAACCTATTGTTATAGCTGAATCTGAAATGGAACGTTTGCTAAAAGAAACCTACTGGATTCACCGTCTTAATACAGTATATCCAAAAGGTCTAAATTCCAAAGCACTTTACGACCTTCATTAATTAATTTGCATCATACATATTAAAAGTAAAAATATTTATCTCTATTCATAAATTATATATATATATATATATATATATATATATATATATATATATATATATATATATATATAAGTAATAAGTACCCGGCATGCGTTGCGATGCCACTAAAAGAAAGAAAGTGTTTGTGTTTTAATAGACTATTTGACTGGTTTCTGGAAAGAATCTCAGATTATTTAGTGGTATTTATCGAGCCCACATAAAGTGTTTATCTTACCGAAGGCGTTTTAGGTATCGCTACCGATTATGAATTTCATACAACTGTTGATTTACGTCATCATAGTTTCAGCCAATCCAGACCGTGTTCGATCACGTGACGTATCTAATGTGCCTACAGTTCACACCGAACACATGCAATTTTAGGTATCGCTACCGATTATGAATTTCATACAGCTGTTGATACTCACCAAAGTTTAATCGCAATCGGATGAACGGTATAGGAACGCATAACACAAACGTAACTAAATAAACATGACGTACACCGATTATGAATTTCATACAGCTGTTGATTTACGTCATCATAGTTTCAGCCAATCCAGACCGTGTTCGATCACGTGACGTATTTAAGACGCCTACAGTTCACACCGAACACACGCGATTTTGGGTATCAATCAATCAATTCAATCAATTTGGTCCCGTAGTTTCCATCCAATCAGCGTGGTCGCAGTTGATAGGAAACTGTGGGTGCTGCTCGAAAATTGACCGTGCAGATGAATTCAATTATTTCCTTCCACCATTTTCGGTTCCGCGTCGCATTTTCTTTGGCATGTGCCAAGGTCATGCCATAGTTCGCCAGGTCTTTTTCCACTTGTTTGATCCAGGTTTTCTTTGGTGCATTTCTTGAGACCTTCCAGGTTTCCGGTCTGGTGCGCCACTGGGCTTGATACGGTAGACGCCTCTCTTCCATTCGGCAGACATGGCCAAACCAGCGAAGCCTAGCACGTCTAATCAGTGATTCCACTATCGGTTGGTGAGAGCATCGGGCCCGGATTTCCACATTCTGAGATTTTGGGTATCGCTACCGATTATGAATTTCATACAGCTGTTGATACTCACCAACGTTTTATTGCAGTCAGATCGACCAATATCTTTTCGTTTAGGTGGCGTAATTGATTTGACAGCTAATGTAATGCTTTCAAACGAATATTACAGATTGTTTGACGTAACCAAGGCGCGAACCAAACGTAACTAAGTAAACATAACGTATCTAAGGCGCCTACAGTTCACACCGAACACACGCGAAATTAGGAATCGCTACCGATTATGAATTTCATACAGCTGTTGATACTCACCAAAGTTTTATCGCAATCGGATGAACGGTATAGGAACGCATACGACACAAACAAAGAAACAAACAAACATACATTCTTTTCATACTGTCAAAAAGCCTATTCTGTTTATTGAAATGCTTTTGGATACACAATATTTTTTGTTTTTCTGTCTGGTGCGTATATGAATAAATCAGAAGGTTTTCCAACGCGAGAGCAGGCCACATACAGATGTCCATGTGAGAAGCATGGATTTTCCAAATTTAGTCCACACACTTGTAGTGATTGTCCCTGTGCTTTGTTTATGGTAATTGCAAATGCGAGTCGCACCGGAAACTGCAAACGTTTGAATTCGAATGGCATATCTGTCGGAATCATATCATATCTGTTGGTACATTGTATTGTCTTTCGTGTTGGCTGAAAGGTGTTTTGTCTGCTCTAACTACAACTTTGTAGTCATCAGTTGGCATTTGTTCAAGGGCAGTTCTGAACAATCGAATTAATTCGTTGTGTTGATCGAATAAAGTTTGTAATGCAGCGACTATTTCTCGTTTAGTGCCCGTATTGAATTGATTTGTGATCTGCGTTCGGCAGTGGTAGTAGTGATCCTGCACGATGATAAATTTGCCCTTGCACTTTAAATGTTAGCATGTAATTCTCGCGCACGATATTTGTTGCACCGAACGATGTCATTTGGAAACATGCATTGTACTTCCGTATGTTTGCCAACAAATGTTTCGATTGGCTTGTGTCACCTGATACCATCGTTGATAATGATTCGGGTGGTGAATGTAATTCTGGCAATTTCACTTTTCCACCCGCGCAGCACATTCCTGGTGTTTCATTCTTAAATTTGAGGCCATTGCAATACACGCTTAATTTATCCATTTTTCAAATAACAACACTTGGATGAAACTGTAATCATAATTAGAATTGTAATGGAATGCACTAAGATTTAAATCAGCGTGCATTGTTCGTCTGGATTGAGCAGTGCGAACTCGAACGGATTGCAATCTTGCTTCCCGTTGCTCGTCTGTTTCAGATGATCGGGCTTGAGCAGTGCGAACTCGAACGGTTTGCAATCTTGCTTCCCGTTGCTCGTCTGTTTCAGATGATCGGGTTTGAACAGTGCGAACTCGAAGAGTTTCCAATCTTGCTTTCAGTTGCTCGTCTGTTTCTGAAGCTCGTGATGCCTTTATCTTTCGTGCTTGAGGTGTAGATCGACCAATAGCTTTTCGTTTAGGTGGCATAATTGATTTGACAGCGAAAGTAATGCTTTCTAACGACTATTACAAATTCACACTGCGATTGTTTGACGTAACCAAAGCGCGAACCAAACGTAATTAAGTAAACATGACGTACACCGATTATGAATTTCATACAGCTGTTGATTTACGTCATCATAGTTTCAGCCAATCCAGACCGTGTTCGATCACGTGACGTATTTTAGGCGCCTACTGTTCGATCACGTGACGTACAAATTCACACCACGATTGTTTGACGTAACCAAGGCGCGAACCAAACGTAACTAAGTAAACACGACGTATCTAAGGCGCCTACAGTTCACACACGAAATTAGGTATCACTACAGACCGTGTTCGATCACGTGATGTATCTAAGGCGCCTGCTGTTCGATCACGTGAGGTATCTAAGGCGCCTACTGTTCGATCACGTGACGTATCTAAAGGCGCCTACTGTTCGATCAAGTGACGTATCTAAAGGCGCCTACAGTTCACAGCGAACACACGGTAAATGTCGAAAAAACACATTTGTTAATTGTTACAATTTTAATGGTTGTACTAATTCAGAAACCTTCGCGGGCGTGCGCAGAACATCTCACCAAAGTTTAATCGCAATCGGATGAACGGTATAGGAACGCATACGACACAAACAAACAAACAAACAAACATTCATATATATATATATATATATATATATATATATATATATATATATATATATATATATATATATATATATATATATATATAGTGATTCATCCATTGCACTTTCCGACGCTGGTAATATCTAGTTGAGCAAAATTAATTTTCCCTATTTTAATAGGTGCTAAAGATGTTAGTGTATTTTATACTAATTCAGGGTGATTTTTTTAGCATAAGGAAGCAGTCATTTTAGTTACTAGTTTTGCTTGGATCATGTGCAATTTCCGTAAGTACAATATCCATGCTTCAAATGCAAACAAATTCACATTACATTCTTTACTCTTTGCAAAGTATATAATAATTGGTGAGCGTCCCCAAGGATGGCCGAGAGAACCTAAACGGGGGTAAAGGAAGTACCAACAAAAGAAGCCTGAAACGGAAACAATGGTACCGGAAGTGCAGAATGGAATACACGGTGAAAGTTACAGACGAGTAACATAGAAAGAAAACTGGAAGGAAACCCTCTCACCTTTAATTTCGCGGAATGAAATGATTAGCGATTTGGATAGATCGTGTATTGATTGGAAACAATTTGTGAAGTATCAAATTTGGAATAAGCACTGAACCTTAAAGTTGATTGCACTGAGCATTTAAAATTTATCACATTTAGAACGGGGAGTCTGTGAAAGGTCATTTTGACCTTTATTTATAATTTCTTTCATCTCAGTGTTAAAACTTCAAAGGGCCAGTGTTCTGATTGAATGATATTGACCTAATATCTTAACACGGTTTCGAGAAAGAGACAGCTGAACATCTTATCTGTGTCAAATACCATTTTACTGAGAGAGAGAGAGAGAGAGAGAGAGAGAGTGAGAGTGTGTGTGTGTGTTGACTCTGATTAAGTCTAGAAAAAGAATAGTGCTTACCTCGTTAAACAAGGGACCAGGTGTCTGTCTTGTGAGAAAAACAGGGTTTAGTGCTGGATGCACAAGTTCTAAAGTTAACAGCATTAAAGTACGCAATTTTAATTTCACGTAATATTTTTTTTTTTTGGGGGGGGGGGGGATTATATTTGGTGTATGCAAACTTCTTCAGAGGTTCCATATTATGTATCGTTTATTCAATTTTATGGAAATTGTTGACGTTTGTTGTTATGCAAGTTATCTTATTCAATTTTGTGGAAATGTGTTGATGACAGAGTTTCTATGCAATTTATCTTTTTAATTTTACAGTTATTAGATCATTACCAGAACTAATTGCGTGCGATCCCAATGTTCTTATATGCAAGACTTCATAAGGTTATATGAAGTAAATATGAAAAAATTTCAGTTGTTTGTTAGGACTATACTGATTATCGTGAGTTAACGATAACTACCTATTATGTTTGCTTTTGTAATGTTTAAATAATCTGGAGCCGACCAGGATCTGTGAATTTTATACAATAGTAATCGAACACATAGTAGCCTACGGTAACTTTTCGATAGAGAGGTCTTCTTTTTCTTCTTTTTTGTTTTGTTTGATAAAAACAATTCAGTCATATCGCTACGATGTCTGCAGTGATGCAGTTTATAGTGATGTCTAGCACTGGGGCATCATGCGACAGATATGTAGAATGATGTCCCACCCAGTCACGTTATCCTGACACCAGGCCAACCAGTTCTAAGACTAACCTCCTAATGCTGAGCGCCAATTGATATATCTCTTCGTACCATTTTTGTAAGTCTTTGGTTTGACTCGGCCGGGGTACGAACCCACGACCTGCCGCTTCCGATAGAGAGGTCACGTGGTAATTTATGGCAAGGTACTATCGAAGGTAGGCTTTACGCAGTGTCTGAATAGTTAGTGTGTTCTGAGTAACGTAAGTGAAGGAATTGTACGTACATTTAGAAAGTAGTACATATAGCGATTAAGAGATAATTTTGTCCTTTAGAGAAACAATTTTCCGAGGGAGAGGTAGACAAAACAGTCTGAAGGCGGAGTCCGAACAAACAGAGAAGGGACGAGTGAAGTCCGGACAAGCGGATAAGTGACGAGTGAAGTCCGAAAGGGGGAAGTGACGAGTTCAGAGTAAATCTAGGTAGTTCAAGAAGGACGAGGCAGTCGGAATAGGAAGACTCGATGAAATTGGAGACGTAGGAACACGGTCGAAAAGAAGGTAATGCAATCAGTCGTCGACATTGCGCTCATTTCACTGCTCGTTTTGAAGAAAAAAAAAATTAATCCAAATTAGACACTGATATTAAATCCTGTTGATAAATTTTAAGTTGAATTGAAATTACCACTTTTATTTTGTTTGATTAAATTTGTGATTTTTCTCGTTTAAGGGGCTCGTATTGCATTATTTCTTCCCAATAATCTTGCCCAGTTTTCTGTTGATATTCAATCTTTTTACTCACACCGGGTCATAATATCGAGGAAAGGTCATTCTCTAGACAAAGTAGCTAAATCCAATTAACTACTCATCTTATTAAGTGGGAGACGATAGACAATTGCATTCAAAAATTGTCCTTAAATTGTGAAATACCGTGATGTAATTTATTAATTTTTATACCTCTCACCTTAATTTTTTTAAATTTTAACATCTAGACCGTCGGCTTTGCTGACTGGAAACACTGAGCTATTTAATCTTTAAGGTTTCTGTCCTTCTCCGGGGTTAGTAATAATTATATAGGGGCACGTCACACACACACACACACACACACACACACACACACACACACCAAGAAAGCTTAAATCTAGCACTTGTATTACACCAAAATGAGAAAGGAAAATATACTCTAGAAAAAGACCGAAAATACAATATTAGGTTCTGAACCGAAATTATTCATTGTGACGTGAGTCCATATATTCAATGTATGATCCGAATGCCCTTGTTCTTGTGCGCATCGTCTGCTACATTTTGATTCCTCTTCGATAAGTGAGTTTAACGTCAACTAATCAAACTATCAGTAACATTGCTTGCTATAAAAGCGGTTGAATTTATTTTGTTACTTTCAAGCTGGCTTGTGATGCATTAATTCGTAAACATCAGTATCAATTTTCTACTTATACGTAAATAAAGCCCTACAAAAATGTGTGCGTATGGGATCCCATTTAGCGAATCATTAAGAAACAAAGTTTGAGATGATGAAATTTAAAAGTTATTTTGTCTCACCATTTCATATTGGGAAATCAAAGTGTTAAAATACAACTCAGTAACAAGATCAATTTTTTTTAAAAAGGAGAACTGGTTTTGGAGAAGGAGATGGAAAATGTCAATTGGTATTATGTACCAATTTTTGAGATATCGCAAAGAGATGCCATTTAAACGTTTCAGTCAAACAAAAATCAGAAAATGGATGAAAGAGCACAGAAAAAAGGACAACATAAACATGACAGGCATCATAAGTTCAATTATGTTACAGGCAAGGGTGAGAAGGTAGAAATATCAAATTACAGACCACGTTGTTCTCCATTTAATGGGGGAGGGGGGCTGACCACCACAACCCACAAACGCAAGTTATATAAGTATCAGTTACCAGTATATGTGAGTTTCATGGTCATACGACTTTATATCTTGACTTCTTGCTAACGTCACTTGTACACATTTCGTAAGAAATAGTCAGAAGTAATAAAAATTGGGTCATGTGGAAGTATAAAACTTGTTTTTTTTTTTTTTTTTTGTTGTTGTTGTATTAATAGGGTATGAATCAAAGTTCATGACAAACCTGTGATACGATTTGTATATCAATGGGTACCTTGGAAACCAAACGATTCTCTGTGAGATTGCGTGCACAGAAAACAACTAACACTATGGCGAAGAGGCTTGTAGAAGCTCAACTCATGAAACATAATATCATAGTAATGTAAGTATTTGTTTTCAACCCTAATTTGAATTCGGAAACCATAAAGTGTAGGTAAAGTGTCGCATTCTCAAAACAGGTAAATTGCTATTTACATGTTCCTATACGAACAGTAAGATAAGTATATGGAGTGTTAAAACATGTATGCCATCTGGTCAGAATCACCTCTGAAAATAGTCCGAACAATAGCAAATCATATGCATCTGATCTGAAAGCTAACATGAAACAGTACACCTGCTTGCTCTTCGTGTACTGCCGCAATTGTTCGGAAATGTTGAAAATTATAGCCATGGTCCTAAGCATAACCGCTCTTTCATGGGTTTATTACGAAAGTTTATATAACGTGGAATCACTGAAGACACGAATCACGAACACGTGCTGAATTACTTTACACACAGAATAAACTTCCTGTGCAGATAGTTTTTTTTTGTAGCGAGTTGGATGATCTGTACTCAGCTTCGTAGTAAGGTAAATGGTCCACGGGACGACGGTGATGTCCCAAAGGGCCAGAATACGAGGTCTGAAGGGCCGAAGCCGAAGATGTTTTGAGGGAGCGCTGTGAGTTCCACTAGCAGGACCCCTGGCCACCAATGTATATAAATGTTTGTTTTGGAAACAATGACCTCAATATTGAACCTTCTGATCTCGTAATCCAGAGCTTCAGTAGCCCGGGTTTCCTCTGACCATTGCGATCCCATTTTTATATTTGGACATTAATGTTACACCCCAACATAAATGTCAAAATAGCAACAATGCGGCGGCAATGGTTAGAGGAAATTCGGACTAGATGTTCAGGTAAGATACCTAATTTTGGGAAATTATGTGGTCATGCACATCCACTCAGTCTTCCTTAAGTAGAATTAAGGATTCCGACAATCTTATTAAAATTCAAATCTCCTCTGTTACACACGAAGATCTGACAGCGACAGCTTAGGGGTCATGTTATATTATGACCATAATCTCTCATTTTATCAACCAATCAGATGCCGTCTTATGTCATTGTGTTTGTAGACTTAACAGTGTGGATGATGAGCATCAATGTGTACCGAACCATTTGATTCACTTTCAGATTTTTGAACGCTGCATTTCTGTTGGCAAATTCAGAGGTCACCAGAACATGACTCTCCAGCGGTTGTCATCAGATCTTCAGCGGAGATCTGATTTTAGTCAGATTGGAATTCCGACAATTGCAGCTGAAAGAAACATACTCTGATTTAGAGGGCAATATGCAGACAATGATAGAGCTTTGATGGATCTGGTTACCAACTTCATGGAGCAGAAAGTGATGGATTAATGTCATCATATTGTTACGAGTCTTGGCTCTTACAATAAGTAACAGAAAAGAGTGAAAGACTATAAGCTTTGTAAAATTTAACAAATAAGTTATTTCCCTCGAATACAAAATGATTATGAGAAACAGAATGTAAGGTATTGCGAATTAAATCCTAAAATAATCTTAGAATTACAGACACAAGTCCTAATAATTTAAAGTCCTGAATAGAAATAAGTACAAGTCCCGACGAAATCCAAAAACGGAAGGCGATAATGTGTATGTTATATCTTACAGAGTTTTGATGTGTCAAATGTCTCTTGTGGAATCGCAGTAATATAATTCTAGGTTTGAATTCAGTATAAATTCCAGTGAATATCTCAATCCAAGAATTTTATCAGAAAAAATGTTGTACTTCAAGAGAAAATAATCATTTGAATTCAATAATTTAAAGAAATAAAATTCATCTCATCTGGACACAACATAATACAACTTGAAAGTGCTAGATGTTAAAGCACAAATGACCAAATCCTCACAATCACAAGATTATATACTTCTCCACTTGACATCATGTCACAATTAGCATTTTCGTTTTTAAAAACCCATTACCTAATGGAAAATAACCTTCTGGAATGATCATGATGTTTACAAAATCTAACCATAACGTGGATTACACTCAGGACATTCCAAAACGTCTACCCAAATAAACATATATACTTCATCTATTAATGATGATCCTAATATTAAACCCATACACAGAGAGAATAATTTAGTTATTTGTTTACAATGAATCAAACAGAACGTCAATTTGGGTCAAGCAGAAATGACTTGAATTTTTGGACAAGGTTTAGTCCAGCATACAGTGTTACGTTACAATAGCATGTAATGACTTATATATATATATATATATATATATATATATATATATATATATATATATATATATATATATATATATATATATATATATATATATATATATATATATATATATATAATAACAACAAACAAACAATTAAATATACATAACAATTGCAACTCTTTACAGAGGAGTTACATATAGTATAAAAATGTAATTTAAAAAAGATGATTTATATAAACATTTTGTCATTGTGGATAGCCGTGAATGATAATCTACATGCTGTTTTGTTATATTGGATAGTCGAAAATGGTAGTCCCCATGTCGTTTTGTGATTATCAATTTAGGACAAGGAGCATGATTTTAAGTATCGTCACGTGACTGCTTGGCTGTAGGGGTCAGATCGATCTACAGCCTTAAAAGAGGTAATGTAGGTCACTGACCCAAATCACTGAATATATAATAAGCACGTGAGTGAAGAAAAAGATACGTAAACATTCAATGAACTACATCATTATCATTCATCAGGGTTTACATTTTAATATTCTTGGTATTTGCTTTCTATATTTAAGATCGTAGAGTAAAATTTCGACAAAAATCGCTGGTTACTTTTATTATTGTTAAGGTAAAAGTATCCTCGTTTTTGATCGTGTGATGAAAAATCACCAAAATAATTGTCTAGTGAGAAAAAACGTGTGACCTTTAACATAAATTGCCTTACTGAAGACTGGCGGTACTTGTCGACCTGAATGGTTATGATTATGAGACTTAATTACATCGATTGGGAACAATCTTTGTGTGAAATAAACATTGGATGCAGTTGTCAGTTAAAAATATATTGTGAACAACTTTCGTTCACACAGACCCAATATCTAGACAAAGTCACAATCGCGACATTCTCGGCCTGTACTGTCACAGCATATCTGGTGCACTCCGCCAGAGAGCGCATCACCAAACACGTGCAAATGTATTATACCAACAACTATTTCAGTGGTTATTTCACCATCTGACGGAAATGGCAGAGCAATGTTCCGATCGACGGTGCATAAGTCCAAGGAAAGATATTCTCACCCAAATTAAACTCTCTCTCTCTCTCTCTCTCTCTCTCTCTCTCTCTCTCTCTCTCTCTCTCTCTCTCTCTCTCTCTCTCTCTATATATATATATATATATATATATATATATATATATATATATATATATATATATATATATATATATATATATATATATATATATATATATATATATATATATATATATATATGAACAGGCGAAATTAATCCGACATATAAAATAGTATCTGACCGGATGAGCGTCCCCCATTAGCTGAGAGTAACCTGACTGGGTACCTCACAATAGGGAAAACACCTAAATATAAATAAGATCTAAATACATTTTTTGTGCTCAAAATTTTTCTTACTATCGACTAGGGGTGGCATTCCAATTGGCGTCTGATGCGAGGTTGTCAGATTTCATTTGCACACCTTTCTGTTGGCGGCAACTGCATTCTGATCACGATTATATTTTACCTATCTATGCCAGTACGGCAGGAGTTCGCAGAATTATTGTTTAGGTGGGGCGAACAGTAGGGTTAGTTATTTAAATTTACGAATGTAGGCCAATAATTGTTTACTTGTGAAATCGGTCAAAGGTGGGGTGATTGTCCTCTCCCAGCTCTCGTTGCCCTATTTACGGGCACCCATGCATTGCGGAACTTAAAACTATTTCCAAACGTTTGCACATCATATAAGTACAAACGCACATTATATAAATAAGTTTACACATCATATAATAATAATTGTGATCTTAAGACAGCTCTGGCGTTCCATAATTTCCAGTTCCTAGTAAATCATGTTTATATCAGGCATCATCAAAGATAAACTTGTGGTGAAGTTTTTGTCGTAGGTTAAATGGCTGTTTTTGAGAGGCCAACTATAAACAAAAGAACGTGTTGTGAGTCACACAGTTCACTTCTATGCACCAGCAACAGTGCCTCTTTACCAATTGTGCACTGTCGCCAGACTACACACAGTCAATCACACCATAATGCTAATGTTCAAAAGAAAAAATACATTTCCTTTAAATCAATACAATGGTTGTCTTGCTTATGCTCACGAGCCACAGTGGCTCGTATCGTTGCTTACCATTGACCTGTGTCACATCATACATGTACTATATGATAACTAGCAAAGGAGGACACTTCTCTCCTGTACTGTGCGACCCATTTAAGAATAAACCCTGTTATTTCAGGCCATGTTTTGTGTAGCGTGATAAATTTTGTATCGATGTTTTTAGTTAGGCGTTCGACTGTGATGCGCATCAAAAGTTTGGCTTACTATCATACCTTTAAGGAATGCCAGACCATTTCCCCACGATACCGCTCGACCTGGATCGCGTTGGCTTAATGGCCAAGTTAAGCGGCGGTGGTTTTGTCAAGTTGCAACGTGTACATCCATTTCGTCAGTCAAATATCAATGCAAAGTAGAATAAAACTCGTCTATTTGGGGCTTCTCCAATATCAATGCACCGTAGAGAAAGATAAAGATTTTTTTTTATATAGATTGGACCGTTTTGACATTTCGTTTAATCTATAAGGATATTTTCCAGGTACTCTAGTAAACAACTATGCTTTGTTGGATGACGATTAAAATCAATAGAATATAACGTTTCCACCTGCTGCAGTGCCATGTCGATAAGAAACTAAATAAAGACAGTTTTAATGTATACTACTACTACACCACGTCAGTCACTTCACCATATCAAAGCATATCAGACAAAATAGTTGTACATATGAGTTGTTTTAGCACCTGACATCAGTCATAACCAGCTATTAACTAGCGGCAAGCAGTAAAAAATTAAATGTAGTATTATTGTTGTTTTTTTTCATTTTGGAATCGCTTGTAAATATATGCATGCCAAAAGCTAACAACGATACTAATCAATGGGGTTGATGGGGGGGGGGGGGGTATGCGTTTTTATTTCACAACTGCTTTTTCTTCATCGACTGAATAAAAGACATTTGCTTCAAAGAGATAATCCATATTTACCTATTTATTTTCATGCACATGAAACAAATAATTGTATCATCATCAATCATCATCAACATCATCTTCATCATTCTTCTTCTTCTTCTTCTTCTTCTTCTTCTTCTTCTTCTTCTTCTTATTATTATTATTATTATTATTATTATTATTATTTTTGGGAGTCTTTGGGACCCCGAGTTATCGAGTGGTCTAAAGCGCTCTCCGTTACGGATCACTGCCATCTTACCTCTGTCTGCGTGGGTTCGAGTCTCAGATTCGGCCAATGTGGGTATATGAAAAAAGCTTGCCAGTAGCTTCTTGTGCGTCGGTGGTTCTTACCAGGGGTTTTCCCGGATTCTTCGTTCACCGTTAATATTGGCTGCCGTGTATAGCATATCGTGTGATGAAAAATGTCGTTAAACACTATAAACAACAATTATTATCATTATTATTATCATTAATTTTATCGAGCTTCATGTCTTAGGAGACCTCGATAGTCACATCAAGCTCACCCTGCAGATTAGTCACGACAAATCAATCAATGCCACTCATTCATTATAACTTCCCAATTCTCTATCCACGGCACAACTGCATGGTTTGTCTTCATTAATTTCCCGTAACGTACCGTTAGCATTCCAGGCTGTAAAACAATACTACTTAGCCAACTAATACAGGAGATTATAGTTTACTACCTGACGCCAGTCAAAATCAAGATTTTAAGCCACACTTTGCCTGTAACGTTGCATCACATTACCACCATGGCAATAATAAACGGCATACGGGTCTGACCTGAGAGAGAGAGAGAGAGAGAGAGAGAGAGAGAGAGAGAGAGAGAGAGAGAAATGTATATTTATCTTTGTAAGCTTGATGGAGTTCGAGTCGCAATTTGACAGTTTTATGTTTTCCTTAGCATTATAAACATCGTGTGTTCATTAAATTGATTCGTCAAAATCGATTTGATATTTTCACCAGTCAAGTCAATTGGGAAATGACGATATAAGTTAATGGTGGCTATATTTTGAAACACATTCCACGAGTGGTCGATAGCACACCGGATCTAATAAATATTTGCTTCACTACCACGAAATAAACTCAACCTGTTTATGTTGCCCATGGTCACTTCAGATAAATTTTACTCTAATTACCACAGAGCTCACCTCTGTCTTTGTGGTTCGAGTCTCAGATTCGGCCAATGTGGGTATATCTAAAACTGTATCCTGTACTAAAAAAATGGCGTTAAATCATGCAACAACAACAACCTAGCGTATTGTGACACGCTTATCTCTAGAAAATGCTCGATGAGCTGTCTTTCCGCTTAATCATCATCACGTAGTATACGATTGTGGTGCCCAAAGTCAGAGTTGTCAAAGACGTCGGCTTAATCGATCGTCTAAAAGAGAGAGGGAGTGTGTGTGTGTGTGTGTGTGTGTGTGTGTGTTTGTGTGTGTGTGTGTTATTTGGATATTTAACGTTGCTTTAACAATTTTTTTATCATATTGGAACGATGTCTGCTGGGGCCACGAGTGTCCGAGTGGTCTATAGCGCTCGCCGTTACGAATCACTGACATCTCACCTCTGTCCGCGTGGATTCGAGTCTCAGATTCTGCCAATGTGGGTATGTGAGAAAGCTTGACAGTAGCTTCTCGTGGGTCGGTGGTTCTTTTCGGGAGTTTTCCCGGGTTCTTCCTCCACCATTAATAATGGGCGCCATGTACAGCCTGTCGTGTACTGCAGGCATGTAGCATAATGTCCCACCCAGTCACATTATCCTGACACAAGGCCGACCAGTCCTAACACTAACCTCTTAATGCTGCGCGCCATGCGATGCATCTGTTAGTACCATTTGTGTAAGCCTTTGGTATGACTCGGCCTGGGATCAAATCCACGACCGGTCCTATTCAAGGCGGACGCTCTAACCATTAGTCTACCGGAGCGGTATGACCATCTCAAATAACTGGATAACAGGTGCACTACCGACAGATTCGCTCATCAACCACGTATCTACGAAATGCCTAACTACGTTATAACACGGCATATCGTTAGGAGATGCCGCAGTCACGTACATCCTATCAAGAGACTGTGTTAGGAGTACGAGGGACCTAGGTCCGACCATGACCGCGCATGCCTGGGGCGGTCATGACAAACTCAGGAGGAAGACTTTAGACCTGAAGCGCGAAGCCCACGCAAGAGCAGGGTCTGGAGAGGTCTCCCCACTTGCCACCCTCAAACGCCTTTCATGATCATATCTGATATTAACCTTCAAATTCAGCAACACTTGAGCTTTTCCGGATCCAATCAGACCAGCGATGAGCACGCGATCTGAGTTTCGGAGACCGGAACTGGTTTCATCACCGTGCTTGGGCGGTGGAGGACAAGTCAATAACGCTGAATCTTTGTTTTTGTTTTCTTTTCACCTTGATATATTGAATACCAATTGTTGTATATCAAGGGTGCACAACCTTGTTTTGCCCAAGGGCCAGATTACATTTTCTACGACAACTCGAGGGCCGCAAACACTAATTTCTTAAAATAATTAGGGCCGGACAGAACACGTTCGCGGCCGTGGATTGTGCGTCCAGTTGTATACAAATCTAACACCCTTTCATATGTGATATGAAGTGTACGAACGAACACGTAACACTCATCAAACACGCGTCTATACAAAAACGTGTCTACACCAGGGACATAATAGGGTGGGGGAGGTCCCAACCCCAATTTCAATTTGCTGTAAAATTGCTGTAGCCTATATACGTCGTCCATCCCTTCCTGAAAATTTTTAAATGTCATCTCTGGACTATACACGAGGTGGTCGAGCCGGAATGCTAGGAACTCGGTTGTGTATCAAATAATTTTAAGATCGATGCGGGAAAGCCATGTCTGGGACGGCAAAGCTGTCGCACTTTTTGTTCGGGCCTTCCAGTGGTAAATAAACAAATCCAGCGAAGATATTTCCCGGAACACCATGGAGTAAATATCCTGGTGAAAAATATAAAAATATATCCCATCGCACTCATGTGAGCAATGCTGCCACAAGTACCTTCGCTTTAGACATTCAGAAATATTTTCGTTTGGAGCTGTAGGCGAACAACATTGTGCTACTGACATGGTATGATCCATTTTTACATTTACATTCTGGGACCAGCTTGATATTCAGGGACAATCAATGCTGAACAATCTTGCGCCAGACCGCTTTGCCGTTCAGAAAAGCAGACTTTTTGACCACCAACTCAATCATTCGTACGGGAAGAATTGCAAAACATTTGCCCGGATACGCAATTGCTGTCAAGATGTTTCTGAGATCCGCGCATGCTTACAGGCTTAATGTTGATTTCATCAAGGAAAGTCCAGGGCTTGGTATCCAATGGACACAAACGTACTTTGGTGCAGCAGTACACACCCACGCGATATTGCCGAAACCAGATGATATTTGCAACTCGTGCGCGTGCGTGTGTGCGAATTCGTGCCCGTAACGCAAACATTTTACACATACATGTTAGGTTTGAGATCCTGTTGCACAACAACTAGGGGAACTCGTGTGTCCATGTTAATATTCTTGCCTTTTGAAGCATAGTCCCACATATTCCTCAATGGACATGAATTTCTCCAAGACCTTCTTGTTGAAATTACTGAAGAGCGGATGGCCCGTGGATTTCATTCTGCGATTATTTAATTTAATATTCTCACATAAAAGGAAACAGTTAACGCTTATCATGGTCTTGTACATAGATTTCATTTATTTGGAGATTTATAAGCATGTAGAACTATATAAGTACTCAGTTTTTAACATCAGCAATTCAGTTCGTGCCAATACATCATCGCAGACGCGATCACTAACATTACAAGCTTTCTGTGAGAGGCACGAGGGAGAGGAGCGGCAAAGTCGGAGGGGGGTAGAAGGCATTGACACGGAGCAATAACAAAAATCTAAAAGCCTCATTATCTCACTATTATTCTGGTTATAGAAATCTAGATGATCGGTCAGATATGTTTTCTATTTATACTCGGGTAAAGAGGGCTCTTTTGATGAAGTACGACAAAGTTGTGCCCCCCACACACATGCACGCACATACATACATACATACATACATACATACATACATACATACATACATACATACATACATACATACATACATACATACATACATACATACATACATATGTGGATTGCGGGATTTTGTAAGATGTTTATTTCGCCATTTTTTAAGCGTCTTATTTCTAACCGAGTACAACGATTTTATTCTTTCTTCAGGAAGATGTCCACTTTAAAGACGGCTTCCCGAAAAATAAAAAGCCTGCTCAGCACCAGGTAGTCGAGTGGTCTAAAGTTCTCGCCTTTACCGATCACTGCCATCACACCTCTGTCCGCGTGGGATGGAGTCTTGTGCTCAGCCAATGTGATCATGTTATACAGCTTGCCATTAGCTTCTCGTGAGCCAGTAGCTCCTAACGGCTATACCCCGATTCTTCCTACCATTAACAGGGACGTCATTTGGGGAGAGTCGGGGCATTAATTGGCATGTGCTGTAAAATTGATGTAGCCAATACAACGTATACGTAAATTAACAAGCCCATCAAGTTTTGTACCCCCCCCCCCTGAAAAAATTGAAATTACGTCCCTGGCCGTAATGTCGTTAAACCCAAAATAACAACAAGAAGCGTGTAAGGTAAAACATCTTAGAGCTGACTCGGCCTAAGCCAACCAGGTGTTGGTTGTGGGCTGAAAAAGACACGCATCAATAACTTTATTGACTGTGTTTTGTAGGACGGTCCTATTCTAGGACATGTTAATTGTATATGCAAGTCATCGTACAAACGTGGCTGATCTACTGACACATATTTTACAAGTGCTGTACGGTTATGCTGATATACGTACGCATGAGGTCATAGGTAGACAGGAAACAGCATGTCATTTACAATGATCGATATAAGTAATAAATATTTTCAATTTTCAACAAAGTTCGGGATTTTTGTGAAAGTGAAACAAATTGAATAAGATAAGGTACAAAAGTCCCAAGATAAAAGTAAATGAAATGAACTGAAAGAAGAATGAATTCATTTTTATTTCACGTTCACGCTCCTATCATATAAAGTGGAACGTTCCTTCAACAGTACTGCCATCCAAGGTCTATCCGAATAATAATAATAATAATAATAATAATAATAATAATAATAATAATAATAATAATAATAATGTTCTGGATGCTGTGTATTCAAATACACGGTGATATTAGTTTCATTTGGCCGGATCGGATGACGTTGTGCGTCTTTGGGCAAAAGCAACTTGTCACGCAATATTCGGTTTCGTTGCATCTTGAAGTAAATAACACGGGTTGGGCAACCTAACAACGTGGTTAGGAACAGAAAACCAATTGTATTGAGAGTGTATATCACAGATCAAACTACGCACGACATGCATTCTGCTTTCAATGATTTGATCCAAATATTTACGTAGGATTACCGTCCAAATATATATATATATATATATATATATATATATATATATATATATATATATATATATATATATATATATATATATATATATATATATATATATATATATATGTGTGTGTGTGTGTGTGTGTGTGTGTGTGTGTGTGTGTGTGTGTGTGTGTGTGTGTGTGTGTGTGCTGTGTGTTGGATGTACGTGCACATTCTAAATTGCAATATTCCACCAATATATTTTTTTTACTGAATTTGTTAAGTGCTCCCAATATTGTATTATGCTATTATAGAAGTCCTACCTAGGTTCTATTGGGTTGAAAATTCAGTTTAGAAAAAGATAGTTAAAGGTTTGTTCAGGGATCAAAAGGAAGTCCACGGGGTGAACGGGACGGGTTCTTATCCGTTCCCACGTTGACAGACAGCGAGAGGGACATTGTACGCTAAGTTTGATTGGATCAGTTCACAGCGTTATCCAATAGAAATTTGAGATGAACTCATGATTGCAATTTAGACCCGAATGATACCTTTCGATCTTGTAAGATTAATTTAGTATTTACCTAGAAAGATTGCAAATCAATATGGTTACTCCGAGAAAAGAAGCCACTCGTAATATGTCAGCACAACTTAAAGGTAGATTCTAAGGAAAGACAAGGCTTCGAAAAGGTAAGTTATTTGCTCGCTTTTTGCACAATATTACGGCATAAAATAATTTTAATACTTTGCAGTACGTACACTTAATTACTAAGATCGTTTAGTATGTAGAATTACCTTCGTAGTTTTTCATTTACATGCACATTTGAGAAATGGGCTTGAGCCTTACGTAGACAATTATTAGATGCGAGGCTAAATTATTTAGAGTGTTAACGTGTGGTCTGAATTAATTTTGAAATTTGCTATTAGGTTACCGGTGCATTTATTAGTGCGTTATGTTAGAATTTACACCTGCTTGATTTGTGAATTTGGAAAATTGTTACAGTATGTAAGATTAGTTGATATGGACGTATGCATGTATCAGACCATTAATATTTCAATATTTGCATACTTTGAGGGAGTTGTAATGTAAAAAGAAATTCGTCTCATTATTATAATATTGTTTAGTATATCGAGATTATAAATGTGTACTGATGTGATGGAATTTATTGTTATATATATATATATATATATATATATATATATATATATATATATATATATATATATATATATATATATATACTATGCTTTGTTATGACGTTTGTTTTATCATACAAGAACGTAAGGGTATCTGGATGTGAACGAATGCGTGACCGAAGAAATTTAATAACTGTTATCTGATGATAGCCTCTGTGTAGTATGAGATGGGAGGGCTCAGGAAAAAGATCGTACCGTCCTTGTGCTTTCACAGGAAACGTCTGGTTCCATTGGGTCCCACGACTTCAGGAGTTAGAGACGGAAAGGAGAATATCGAAGTCGACAAAAATGTAGTCGTGAGGTAGAAAGAGAAGGAGGACGAGAAGGAGTCGAGAGAAAGTCGATGAAGAGGAGAAGCAATCTGGATAAAGGTCGGGGTGGAAGAGAAGGAAGTGAAAGAACAGAAGAGAGAAAGGATACAACATATGAGTAGAAATACAAAGACAGGTGGATATCAATCTCACACTGCTAATCAAGTGATGCAATAGGCTTATTAAAGGGTCGAGCGGAAGAAGTGTAATTGGAAATTTGAATCATTTGATTATTGAATTGTTATTAAATTGTTATTAAATGAATTTGAACCTTTCTGTATATTTTACCTATCTAACTGTCGGCATGGCTGACTAGGATCTCAGAGCTTTACATCTATTACAAGCGTGATAACGGCACGCCTTTTTTAAGTAATGTGATCAGTCGCCTTTGCCAACTCAAGTTTCCGGTCACTGGCTGGTCATGGTAATCTTGCATACGAGTTCAACACTAACCCCGCGGAAATGTTTAGAGATCCAACACAAGGCCGCATTAATATTCCCAAGACAGAACATAAACTTGTACATGACTTAATAGCTGGGGCTTATCAAAGGTGACAAGTGTGTTATTACTGTCGTACAGTTTCATGTCTTCATATTCCATGTGTGTGATTTATTGTGCACTTACTATTAAACATGCTTATACTTGAAACGGTGTTGTTGAAACTCAAAATGTTCTCCTTACAATTGGAAGATGTAATTGTATCCTACGCTGTAAAAAGGTCCGTAGAGAGCAAGCATAGGACCCTGAGGGAAGAAATACCGGTACCCGGGCCTCTCCTAGTTCTTGGTAAATGTATAAAATGTGGTACAATATATAAAAATGTATTTCTGCCAATACAACCGGTGGTGATATCGCTACTTTATTAGGCAAATTACCCGGAACTGCTTGGGCTAAATACACAGGAGAAAATCATCTTCCTGGATATAATTATTGTGGTCCTGGAACACAACTTGATATTCGACTTGATAACCACAAATAAACCAAAACCTGGATAATATCCAATAAGTGAAACTGATAAATCGTGTCATATTCACGATGTAGCTTACAAAAGTGAAGATTTACAAAAAGGAGGTATTGCAGATGTGGAACTATTTCATGAATTAAATTCCATAAAATTATAATCTCTGATGGAAAAACATAGCGTCAAAATTAGACGAGGACATACCGTCATTCATCGTGATCAGCAATCGTTGAACGATTTAATCGAACACTTGCTCAGCGGTTATTCGTATATCAATATGCGAAGGAACTAATTCAATAGGATGTGAGATCTCATGAATGGGTTGCAAGATTACCAAGTGTGATAGTTGCATTAAAAAAATGAAATTACAAACCCGTTTATGTGATTACACAATAAACCATATACCAATACAACGACATGGCTTTTCAAAACAACCAATATTATGTAATGTGACTAAGAAATTTATATGAACTAGGTGAACTTGAAGGTGGTAAAATGAGCGACTGATCCTTTTTGGAGTGTTACTACATATACAATTTCCAGCGTAGTAAGATCCACGTGTTGACCTGCAATATATACATTATAGATTCCACTGCTCCTCAACGAAGATTTATGCGTAAACAATTACAAGCAATTCCTGAAGATACACAGTTACCACCGTCATTACGGAACTAGCACCTCGACGTCGATTACACACAACACAGGTCAACATTGCATTTTCACGTGTGTAAAGAAGACTACTATAATTTTTATGTACGGTAAATTGTCTTAAATCATTATTTTGAATACTACCACAACATTACTGTGTTACAGGTCGCACGATGATCGTTTTGTTGTTGTTTTAATATCATGATATATTTAGCGTCAAGATCAATGTTGCCATTTTTTTGGGTCAAATCGTTTGTAACTAATTAATTTTTTCTTACGATATTATCGTTATTGCCAGCATATCGTTTTTTTATATCTTATACCTCTATATTTCACTATTATAAAAGGGAGAAACCTCTTGTACTCATGTCAGATTAATTCGGTTACTGTTACCTCTCTTATTACTGCTAATGATCTGAAATTAGAGAGCATACAATTACAACTCTGTAGCATACCTTTCTCCGTAGATCCTAATTCACTTTGTCATCATAATTAATTAATGAACCATCTGTGTGCTAATTAATATTAGTAAAGTAACATAATTATATAATAGTTCAAGTTAGTCGAAGGATATTTATGGTTTCTAACTTATAACCTAAATCAAGACAAAACAATTACGTTACATATACAATACAGCTAATCAATTTTTAGATCTGTTATACCGAGATACATATCTATTGTTTCACGTGACGCCACAAAACGTATGTATTTCCATATCCGCCAATTTGAGTCCCCAGCCCCCATAATCGTCACTTAATTCTTCTTCCCATATAATAACGAAGGCACGTTTCATGTTGTGCGTAAGAATATAATAATACATCACATTCTGTTGTGCATGTCAACCGACGAGATCGAATGCATGTCCTTTTCTACTTGTTTTCATCAAGGTTAATATTGAAATTTAAACCATCTTTGCTATTCTTTCATAAATAAATAGATCGATAAATTAACAAGCACATAAACAAATGGATACACAAGCAAGTAGAAACATGTAATGGTTTTCAATTTGCATGGGCTTAAATCAATCATTTGGTTGCCGTTCAAGTTAAGAAGCTAATTGTTAATATATAACTTCATATTTTTAAAAGCATTTCAGAAATACATCGTTTTAACGTTCGACACAAAGTCATGTTCTGTTAGACACGTGTTTCGTTTGAATACCCTAAAGATGACACTTCTTTGAACGGTTATAGCTTTCATTCAGTATCATCTTACATCCATCATCTCCGCCACAAATACAATATTTGACCATACTAGTTAAATTAGTTTGTCAACTGTCTTTGACACAAATAAAAGTTGTCACGAAAAGTATTTGTACATAAAAGATCTGGCACAAAATACTTGCTATGGAAATTTTAATTCTTGACTGATACTCTGAGCCGAAAATCATTATCCAGAAATACTCTTTCAAGATGACCAGCTTAGGGATATGATAGGAATCACTTTTTAAAAATGTCAATATTGTCTGTTTGTAAAAGATTTAGTGCATTTCTATTTGATAACAATATACACGATTACGGTTCAACTTCACTATTCCGTCGTTCGATACAAGCAAGGGAACTTCCAGCTTTACTTTCATTTTGTGCAAAAGGGCACATCATCCCAAGTATAATCTATATATATCGTTTCGATAAAATAATATCCTTATCGGTAGTTAAATCAGATTATTTTTTTTGAATATACATGATGCCTAATGTTGACAAAGGTTTGTTAGGGACTCAAAAAATGGCGACAGAAGGTGCACGCGCGTTTCATTGTCGGATATTTGCGTACTCAATCGTGACGTCTGTGAAAGCAACCCATACTACTTTGTCTAGTCCAGAAATAAAAATGTGACTAAATTAGCCTAAAAATGATTACATTTTTTATTTTGAAAAATCACAAAATTTCTTGAAACAATTAGATCATAATGAAATATTTCTTTATGTGGATTTATTTGTGTCGGGTGAAATATTTTGTCGCACCCATCAATCTGAAGAATTAAGATAATATTTTTTTTATCTGATCAAATGTATTGCAACAATGCCCATAATTCAGAATCTGTTCTCTATCACATTTAGCCATAATGATATGTTCTCGTCGCAGCTCATTTAATTGTTCCTGCGTCAAAATAAAAACTACGTTGCTGTATTCATCAATTATTATGTCAACACTAAATTGTTTTACCCCGACTGAGGTCAGTGTAAATATTCTTCTGATGTCGTTTTCAAGTACCTCAAGTCGTGTATTGAAACCCTCACGTGTTGGTATATTATATAATATATCCCTTTGATTTATTAGATTCTACGTAAAGATTTATTGATAAAATGCTATGTCTTAAGTCAAGAAGGTATAATCATTGGTCAGAAAGTTTGAAATGTATCCTTGATAATAACGGATTATGACATCGTAAAAAAGCCTTATTAATGGGTTCTTCTACAACGAAATATCATAGATGTACTAGCGGAGTAAATGTATATGGAATAGATCCTTACTGGGCTTGATCAAATTCTTCAAGATATGCGAACTACAGCAAGGACATCGATCCCAAGGAGGTCAGAAGAAACGCTTCAAAGACAATCTGAAAGCTGCATTGAACGCGTTCTACATAAACGCTGTTTCCTGGGAGCAAACAGCAAGCGATCGAGTCACTTGGCATTCGTGTGTTCACAAAGGCTCCAAGTTGTATATATATATATATATATATATATATATTTATATATATATATATATATATATATATATATATATATATATATATATATATATATATATATATATATATGTGTATGTATGTATGTATGTATGTATGTATGTATGTATGTATGTGTGTGTGTGTGTGTGTGTATGTATGTATGTATGTGTGTGTGTGTGTGTGTGTGTGTGTGTGTTTTCTTTCTCTTGTCTTACATAACGCTCAAAATCATGAAAATACTGGGGATACTCTTCGGTAGGATTATTACTAAATATAGTGTACATATCTTTACCCCAATCATCTTCGCTCGTGCAAAAATCATTTTTGAATGTGTCCATGTGTGGCAATATTTACTACTTCTTTGCGTCTCGAATTCCTGATATATCTAAGACCTTTAGACGAAATTTTTCCTCAAAATGAACTTCAGTTTCTGGCGGTTGTTGTTGAGAAAGTTTTTGTGTTTGTTCTGGAAATTGTTACTGTGGTTTTTGTGAATCCGAATAAATCTTTTTTGTTTTTGTTGTAATATATAGGATATATCCAATTAAGAAAATTATCAACATTTATGTTAATAAATTTAGGTTTTAAAAAAATCAGATTTCTGAAGAAAACCATTCATTGCAACACGAAGTATTTCTTTTAAGTTCTTCAACAATATTTTCTCCAACTTTTTTATATTAATTTAACATTTTTCTTTATTACTTTAGGTTCAGGTGCAAGATCCTTTTTTTATTTCACTTATATCACTATGAACTTTGCCAGTATCTTCTATTATTTTTTCATCTAAAGGGGAAGGTTGAGCAGCAGCTATTTTCAGTTGGAAGGTTTCGTGAAATCTTTTTTTTTTTGTTGCTTTTATTTTAGTGGTTCTTTCTGTTATTTTTCCAGTTGCTATAGCGGTTTGTTCTAACGTCGGACGAAGACATTCAGTAGCATCTGCAACTCTTTCAGTAAACCATGTCACTGGTTTAAATAATTGTTCTGAACCTTCTGCATAATGCACCTGAGATTCCTGACGTTCTTGTAATTTTCGCCTGACAGAATCAAGTACAGGAAGAAATTATCTTAATTGTTTCTAGTCGCTCTTGAGCTAATCTAACTGTATAAGATTCCATAGTTTGTGCCATAGTATTAATTAGGGCATAACCGACTTTTGATCCGGAAATCGGATTCCACCGGATAGTATGAACTTCCGATTAATCGGAGTCGGAAAAGGCAGGAACGACCGATTCGGATAATAAAAATAATCAAGTTGAATTTCTATAGCACCGTGTCTAACACTGCGTGTCATTCGATAGTGCGTTAATAAAGTTAAATAAGAAGTCAGAAAAGTCCAATATGGTCAACACAACCACGCTGTGAGACAATATATTTGAACTGGCGGGTGAAAACCGGAAATGAAGCCTGATATGGTAAAGTACTAAGTAACATGCTAGACACGGCAAAACCAGATACCAGAAACCCGGAAACGGAAGATGAAATTTTTTAGAAAAAAAAAAATACGGATTTAGCATTTCCGATTAATTGAATCGTATCCGGAATCGGAAAAATTTCATGCCCAAAATCCGGAATCGGAAATCGGTAGAAAAATGCTAATCGGTTATGCCCTAGTATTAATATATAATAATGATTTAATTACATCAGCAGAGAGGGCGCAACCTCAATGAGACTTCATATGGGTAATCGAAAATGCGCGTACAAAATTTAGAAGAAAAAACAACGACAAAAAAAGTTTAAAAATATAAATATAAATAACCCAATTAGAGAAACTCTAGATAAATAAGTCTTCGGTTTGGCGTTATTGGCCTTGTATTTTGTATTTTCGTAGGAAGTTTTATATTTCAAAAATGATGTTTCAGCAAAAGGTCGATTCGCCCTCTGCTGCTATTGAATTTAATATCTGGCCACCATTATAAAACTCCATAATGGTCAGTAATTTTCGTCAGGAAGATTTTAAAAATATTTTATAATTGTATTTCATGTGCAGTGCATTCAACAAACGAGATGTAATTTCAAAGCCCATTTTGGCGCCCCCACTAGTATGGCGCCCGGGGACATATGTACCCCCCTCCCCCCCCCAGCTACGCCTCTGGTTCACATGCACTTTAAGTCAAAGCATATATCGTGCTTTATTCATCATTTGACACTTAAGTTTTTAAGAGAATATTTGTTTACACGTACAAGAAAAAGAAATGTTGTTAAATTTTCATATACAAGCTTAACACTTACATGCTTTCTTGGAGCATTGTTGTAGCCTAAAATGATTCATGGAGGAAAAGAATAAAGAAGTTTAGATTCTTTATTTTGGTAAATGACGCCATGTCATCTCGCCCGGTGCAACTACAAACTTTTTCAAAATCTGCAGAGGCACTTGATTTGATGGGACCCAAAAAAAAAATGTATTCCAAATACTAAATCAAATACGCCCATTGGCTGCTCGAGATTGGACCCCTATCTTACTTTTTGTATGATTTCAGGATGATTCGATCTCGCAAGCCAGTCCAATATGTACAATATGGAGGAAGGTCGCTTTAGATACCAAAAAGCAATCGTTCTATTCTTCCTTTTTATCTTTACTTGTTTGGTTATCGTTATTAGCATTGTGTTTAATGGATCATCATTAACGAAGGTACACGAATATGGAAATACATTGATTTAGGAGACATTTTTTTTTGGGAAGGCCTCGTTCGTAGATATTTATTATTTGGGGCGTCTGGCACTAAAACATAAATAACAACGTGATACGTCTTATATTGAAGGACTAGGTCGGTCATTGGATAGGCATTAGAAAACTGTTACAGGCTGACTCGGACCAGGCTTATTCGGTCCAAACTATGGGCTGATTCGGACCAGATTTATGGCTAATTCAGACCATGTGAAATATCAATGTTTTGTCTGAGAGTGAGATTTAAATGTGACACTTTTGTTAAAGACACGATATTTCTCATTATTTCCCAGGTACGTTGAGCATTTCAAATATGCATTTAAAGAATTGATTATTAAATTGTGTGCAGATTGTTTTGGACTAAAATCGCTAAAACAGTGTCTATGCACCAACATTTATTCAGATGTATTGATCTGAGTTTACATTCGGCTAAAACACGGTATTGGTGCTGATAAAGGAATTTTCATGTTATATGCATGAAATAGAAAAATTAAACAAGATATGAACCAATTTTAAAGATTGGTAAGCCTGGCATATACCTCTCTTACTTTCCTGAAAATTTCAAGAGGTTAGTGTAACCCATTGTTGAGATATGCATGGAAACAAGCTCTAAAAATGGCCATTTTTGAGCGTTATGTAGTCTCACTCGAAAAAAGCTTGAATATAAAATAGAGAATTCTCTAAATATCATACTGAAATTATGCATTTATTGGTCTGGTTTTATGCGGAATTCTATCCTGCAAATATTGCTTCTTGAATTAAAGAAATCGGTAAAATATTATGGATTTTATAAGCAAAATACCGTCAGTAGAAGTTTTGTTTCAACACTGAAATTCAAACACTAATCTGTTGTTATATGCCAACATTTTGTACAAAATAACATTCATTATAACTTTTATTGACATCTAGAACTCGACTTTTTATTATAATAAGTAGTAAAACCATTTAAATCACATGGCTAGCCAAGATATTCGAATGAGAGCTTGTTCTTTGTCAAACTTTCCAGTTCTAAATTTTGTAGTGTCTGTAACCTTTACAAGTTTATATGGCAATAATTTTGTTGTTTCATTATGGAAAAGTATAAATCCTACAAAGGCTCATGTGTATCCATGTGATGTCCAAGTTGGCCAAAATTGGTGGTGCTGTATTGTACCATTAAAAAACAGCAACTCAATAAAAAAAGTTACAGACACTACACAAACAGGTATAAAAATGAAAGATAAAAGTATTGTTCTACTTGTCATTAAAACATTGTTTTTCTCAATAGAAAGTTCCATCTTATGTGATGTAATGTTGCATCATCTATTTACCTCTGCAGCCAAGAGCAAAAAAGTGATGCAATAACACTCTTGATTGAATATTGCATCATTCTTGCAGCACTGTCTGTTTGAGTAATTTACTACAAGACAATGTAACCTGAATTTCTTATCCTAGAAGAAGCTGCCTAATTACTTTTTCTGTTCTTTACCATGGTACATCCCTAAGACATGGGAAGACGACAAAAGCAAACCTCTGGGAACAACTCTGGTAAGTTTGTATTGAATTGGTAAACCACACTCTTAAATTGTAGTGTCTGTAACCAATATCCCCTTTTTATACTGTCTATGACTTTATCCCTGTTTTTTTTAAAAAATGAAGCCAAATTATGTTTCCTATTACAGTATTGATGTGTAAGGCTAAATTTTGACATATTGTCTGTCTGCAATTTGTAATATTTTGGTATATTTATAGTTTCTTTCATCTAGATTTCTGATAACAGGCAACATTTTCAGTGATTTCTTATAATATGCAATTGAAACTGAGTATTTTTGCATTCCATATCATTAGACTAGTAAATTCAAACAGAAATATTATGAGAATTCAATGAGCTCAGACTTAGTATTGGATACATTGCTGATATTGTCAAATGGTTACAGACACTACTAGACATGTGAATTGACCCGACTGTTGTTTACATTATTAAGGAAAGTGTGCAATCATTGTAAATGCTAGAACATTGAATAATCATCAGGTTTTATGCTATTTCTTTTTCAATCAGATACTTTTCTTTAAGAATCTACAAGTTATTCCAGTTTGCTTATGTATGAAAGCATATTGCGTACTCATTACAAGTATGTTTTGTAAAGTCTAAATTTCATCCGTATACATAGAGGAACAAAAATGAGAATGAAGTTGTTTGTTTTTAGGAAGCAAAGATAAGCCAGAAGAAGATGAACAGAAGATTAAAGCTAGAAGGGAGAAGACGAGGCTAAAGGTACAAGCCTGGAGAAAAAAACAGAGGGAAAATAAGGCGAAACATGAGGAGCTAAAAAGGGTTGATAGAGAAAGAAGAAAAGATGCAAGACTACTAAAAAAACAGCAATCACTTTCCGATTCAAATCTTCAACAAGAATTAAGAAGGAAAAAAAACGTGAAGAAATGAAAAGGTATCGCCAGAAAAAGAAAGAAAAAGCAGCCCTGGCATTATCGGTTAATAAGTGTGTTGATTTAAGAAGTCCGAAAACTGCTGAATTAAGTAGAAAGAAGAAAGAAGCTGTGAAAAGAACCCAAGCATGGAGAATGCGTATCAAACTGAATGAAAGTATACAGCAAGAGTGTATTCAGACTGATTGTGAAATAGGAAATACTGGGTCAGCCAGAGATTCACCAATGAATAAAGTGTTACCTAAAGCAACTCTGTACAGACAATTAAAAAAGGTAAAGGAAGTATTACCAAATACCCCAAAGAGAAAAGCAGTCATCATAAGTAAATTAATTGAATCTCCATCAACATCAAAGTTTCTAAATAGGAATAAAATGATAATGACACCAGATTGCAGAAAAAAACTTGAATTGACAGATACTGTTATACAATCTGTGTCAGAGAGCATTTCAGAAGTGAAAACAAGGAAAGGGGGTGCAAAGAAACATGCATACAACATCATTTGTGACGCATTACTGAAGAAATATAAAAGACACAGACTAAAAAAGTATTTCAAAGTATCAGTGAAAGGGCAAAAACCTAGTTCTACATGGTGGGAGACGAAACAAAGAAAAAGAAGAAGGGATGCACTTAACTCTCCATTAAAGAAATCTGTGAAAGATTTTTTTCTAAGTCCAGAAATCAGTATTGAAATGCTATAGTTTTGTAGTGTCTGTAACCAATTTTATGGACAATGTACTTCTGACTCATATGGAAGTTTGCAATACTTTTGGCCAGTATTAATGATTTTGATTGTTTAAATATTCTTCTTGGTGTTATATAAATGCCTAAATAAGATTACCAGTATTCTATGTCTTTTATGTTTGTTATGCAAAAGTTTCATGGTTAGGTTTTTTTCTAAGTGATACCTTTGTCATAGATGTTTTGATTTTGTTATTAAGTTGTTTACCACTTCCAGTTATGTTGTTTACTTTAAATGTTGATATCCTGTTACTGATGTTACTGTGAAAAAAATAAAGTTTTAAAGTTTTCATGCTGTTTTTCTTGCATGTTATACACCAAGTGTAGTGTCTGTAACTGTTGTTATACCACAGAATTGAAATAATGGTTAAACAAAATCGCATGCATGTTCAAGCTAAATCTAACTTGATCTGACTAGGGGACACCCTAGGGTATATAATGAGCTTCATTGAAATGTTCTATCAAACATTTCAATTTTTTAAGTGAGTGAGACTACTCTCAGCACCAATACCGTGTTTTAGCCGATTATTTGTGTCCACACATACAGGTCTGGGTAGGTTTATGCCTTTGCTAGATTTATTTAGAATTTATTTATACTCTCTGTTTTGATATATACTAATAGTACTACATAAAACTTTTATCTTAAAGGAGAAAGCCAGGTGCTGTACAATTTTTTTTATTTCGTTTGATAAAATATCACACATCAATATCATATGTTTGGTGCTAGGACAAAATGTCCTCGGACAAATGGCATGGACAAAATGCCATGTAGACAAAATGTCAGTGGACTTAATGGCACGGACAAAATATCATGCGGACAAAATGTCTGCGGTCCGAACATTTGTGGAAAAAATGTAAGATGGAAAAAGCAATGAAAAAATTCACTAATCTATTTATTCAAATTTAGTCTAACTTTATTATAATAATTATACCTAACCTAATTAATAAATAATGAAGTCAAACAACATTAATGTTCAAAACACGTGCAATGTCTCCTAAATATGTGATTGGATCTCGGTTGTTGTAGTCGGTCACCATAGTGTGCAACGCCTCGTTGACGTGGATGAATGTTTTCTTTTTTTCTTTTTCTTCCCAGCCGTTGTTCCCAGTTCCAATTGACGACGAAGAAGTTGAGTGCTGTGTTGTTCCTGTTGTAGTTTCCGTGCAAGTTTGGTCGTGGTCGTACTCTAGAAAATTGACTCCATAGTTGAATTGAGAATCTGGGTGGCCCTCTTCTTGCTCTTCTTAATCTACCAATGAAGTTATCTTCCATGTAATCACAGATAACATCTATGTCACGGTAAGCTGGATCTTCGAGTAAATGTTCAAACAAATCAATAACATCCTGCGGTGGAACGAATGCCAGAGCAAGAAATCATTTGACGAGAAGTGCGAAATCCGGTTCATTTCTGTAATGTTCCGAGAATCCTTCCACTTGCAATTTCCTCCAAACGCATTGACCGAAGTGAAACATGCATCCGGTGATTGTTGCTGCTGGGAATGTGTTCTGGAATGCTCTAATTGCTGCTAGTTCAAAATCAACCATAATTGAATCTGGATTCAGACCTGCTTTTAATATCAGAATTTCCTGAAGCAGATGTTGATATGCTTCTTCTGTTCTTGAAGATAGTAGTGCATATACTACCGGGAAAATTTCGCCATTAATAAAACCATGAATAGTGTATAATTGGTCATATCCATTTGGACTCACTCGAAATGTTCCATCTGCAAACCAGTGCTGACATCTGGAAAGGAATCCCAAATCATCATCAGCTGCGAAGATGATCATGTCGTCTCTCCTAATACGGATGATAGGTCTGTTGCTCTGCGTCAAAGAATATCTCATGATGTCATCTTGATCGTTTGATCGCACCTTCTGACGATGTCGTCGTACATCTCGTGCCAATGTTGTTCGTTTTGGAAGTAGATGCGCTGCTGAAACTGGAACATTCATCAATTCATTCTGAACAATTGATCGTGTTGTTTCTTCAGTTGTTTCACCTCTTCTTTTCATGCCGGCTTGTGCTCTTTCGACCTCTACTTGACCATGAGTTACCGTGTGGTTGTGAGTTGCAACTTCATGGACAATTTCATCATCTTTTGTGTGTACTCATGCTGTGCACGTTCTTTTTTCACAGTGCCAAAGGCTTTTTCCATCATTGTTCGCCGAATGCTTCGTAAAAAAGTAACCTTGAATGATAAGCTTACGATTTCCTTTCTGTGATGTAACGAATTCTAACATTGTGGTAATATTTTAAATTTTAGTTTCTGGAAGTGTTTATATATAGTGTAACAATATTCATGAGGCAAGCCCAAAATTTGAAATCCAGCTCATGTTCCAATTACAGCTTTAGGAATTAATTTATTAAGGCGACAGGAATAGTCATCTGGTAAAGTTAATTTTAATTTGCATAACTGTGTTTTTTAATTGTGGCCAATACGTACTCAATGGGCTGAAACCAAACTTACTTTGGCACATAACACTGACCGTGCCGCAACGAGATAGGTAATTAAAATGAGAGGAAATGACGGCACTGAGATGAAAGTTTAATTTGAGGCCAATATGTACTCAACAGGCTGAAACCAAACTTGCTTTGGCACATAACACTGACTGTGCCGTGACGAGATAGGTAATTATAATGAGAGGAAATGATGGCGCTGAGATAAAGTAGCGTAGAAAACGATGAAGAAGAAAAAGAGACAAAACATATATTGGTTTCATTAATACTGTTTTCAATGGTTAGTTCCCCTTGATTATTCATGGAAGAATGTTTTTTCCGGAATTTTTTTCTCTGTGCCATTATGTCCACTGACATTTTGTCCACATGTCATATTGTCCGTGACATTTTGTCCGCGGACATTTTGTCCAGCCACCCATATGTTTATATTCTTCTAATTTTTGCAAACATAACCGCTTTTTTGTTTTATTTGTTTGTCTTGTCTATGTTTTGTATTTGCCTTCGAAAAAAACTCGTTAAAAATCGAAAGTGCTTAGGCAAGTTAGATCTTAGTTTAGCACTATTCATTGTCAGTTTATTGCATATATATATATATATCTATGAATGTATATATAATTCTTTATTTTGGTTGAAAAAAATCTAAATGCCATAGGTAATATGAAGTTTGTTCTGATTTTGATTAGAAATTTGCTAACAACAGTCTTACGTAAATTTAAAAGCCGAATATCAACTTTTTATATTTTCTTAGTATGTCTGCAAACACAGTATAACTATGAAACAAAATAATGTGCCTGTTAGACGTTTTTTCTTATAATAGTTAACATGGTCCAAATCAGCCCGTCATCTGGTCTGAATCAGCCTGAAATTTGGACCAAATAAGCAATGGTCCGAATCAGCTAGCATTCTTAGAAAACATGGTCACCCCCAACCCAGTGTTTCAGCATGCTTACAGTACCATTTCATTTGTATCATATTCCATATGAAATAAACGTGAGCCATTGGTTGCGGTTAATAATTTCTAATTATTCCTGTTCATCAAATTCCCCAAAGCAATGTGTCTTTTGATGTGACTTTTGACTGGAGGCATTCTATTCCAACAATATATGACATCGGCCTTGATATTTATGTTTTGGACATTTTATGACATTGTTATATTAGACTGCATGGTATATGTGTAGTTAACCTCAACCCTCCTAAACTTGAATGTTATGCCTCAGATCTTAAAAGCACTTTGATGGTATAATAAGGTTCATTAAATAGCCTTTATACAATGGATTCAGTATGCCAAGAAAAAGTTGTTTTGACACAGGCTAGTGTCTTAAAATAATCACAAGCATTGGCTTAAATCCACAAACTAACGCTAAAATTTCTATATGTCCAAAATGTCCCTTTTTTTAAAAAATATTACTTGTCTGCTAGATTATCTGAGTGAATCCTGTTCAGAATCAAGTTAACATATGTTGATATATTTACAGTATGTGCAAAGAATTAATTCCCCTCCCCTCTCAAATTTCTTGCTGAGTTCTGAACTTAATTGTTGGGCTTTGCTGAAAGCTAATTGCTGCCTAAATAGGCTTAAGAAATGAAGCACACTTGAACACTATTCTGACAATTTAAATGATCACACTTTGCATTTTATATATGCAGTAAAATACAACTTCAAAGAAATGTTGCCATTGTTAACAAACATGTCAAAATTCTATCATACATGTAACTTAAGATAGCTTTTGTCCACTTATACATGTCTAGGATCTCTTTGATTGACCTATATTGGGCTGTTCCATATCCTGATCATACCTATGCAAATTAGCATAATGGGCTAACCCATTGTAGTCTGTAAAGCCAACAGCAAATTAAGGAATATGGGAAATGGTTACACCTTATCTCTTTTCCTTTTGATCTACACTATTTAAACTGCCTAAAGGATAGTTTTACATCAGCTCCAATCTTAACTATTTACCATTTATACATGCAACATTTAATGGGCATATACTGAAAGTGGTGTTGTTTTTCTTCTATTTTTGAAGATTACAGAAAATGGTTTTCTTAAACACAACGACATAAGGGGTTTGGGAATATTACAAAAACATGTTTTAGTATGGCACATCATGTTACAGTTTGATTAAAATCAGATCTGAACTTCACATTGGACAGTGGTGACCTGATTTTAATCAGATTATACCTCATTATGGCAGGTATGTCATCATCTTGAAAATATATTTCCATTTCCGCATTTCATCAGCATGATCAGAGTTTTCTGTGGCCAATTTTATTGGTATTTGTCAACAAGCCTGATGGGCACATCCCATAAAATAAAGGACGGCCTGATCTGAAATTAGAGGTGCCCTGGGTGTCAGGCTATCCGATTTTTTGAGCACTGGGATCTAAGAATCCCACACTGAAAAAAAAATTTGTAAGCTGACATTATACTGTCCTAACAAGTTAGATATAAACAAAAATATGGATATCTCTTGTTATATGACTAAGTCTGCTAATGTTGTTTAAATTGTGAAATACCTGATTGTTTACATTGTATTTTACATTATTATATGAATGAAAATGGGATAGGATTTGATGCCTTACTGTACATGTAAGGAAAATCCCAGTTTTTTTTAATACCATAAACAGTATTTTTTCCATTTGTTAATCTTGACTGCTGTGTAAACTTATTGAAGATATGTTTACATGTGAGTCATTCATTTAGAAATGATGCCAATATGGCAGATATGGCTGCCATTACTGAAAACAGGTAAACATTAACATAATTCTGAAAGGTACTGGCATAAGATAATTTATCCAAATTTAATAGAAAGAATTCTTGATCGAAGGCTTTGAAAATTTTACAAGAACACTAGCCAATCCATTAAGGTATGGCTGCAATTACTAAAGATTGAACACGCTTTCCATGACATCTTTTGTAAACCTGTTGAACAGAATGTTCACTAAATTTAGAAGAAAGCGTTGTGGCATAAAAGTCTTGATATTGAACTGCCAACAAATATGGCTACCAATGCTAAAAACAGAAATGATTAAATTTGACAAAAAGCATTCTGACACAAAGCTTTTCAAGCTTTTACAAATGGTCTTGAATTCTCATCATTACTAAAATAAAAACCTTTAAAATGTACAGAATAGTCATTGTAACATATATTTTACCATCTGTTTAATTAAAGGCTAAAAGCCATTTGAGCAATCCCATATCCACTTGGGCCTCTTGTTTTATGTGAGCTATCTTCCCCAAAAAATATATTAACTTGATAAAAATATGCAGGTAAATCCTTTTACTGTATAATACAGCTGACATATGTATGTACAATGCAATGTTATACAGCTACCATACTGCATTTGTCCACCGTGTGAGCCACATGTATGAATTTGATGGTGGTTTAAACTTTGATCAAAGAAAAATGACTGTAGAAGGCATTTAAGCATGCAAATATATTGCTATATATAAATGTCTTCTACACCTTTTTAATCTCTTATTTTCTTCTTCTTTTAATACCCCCCCCCCCCTGAAACAAATGCTGTTTAACCATAGAAACATTGTGGCTTGTATTTATTTATTTTCTTTAGGTACCATATATGTCACAAATCATAGAGGAGATACCAGATGTTTCATGTAATCCTGAAGACATGTTGAGGGAGGATTTTGTTAAGGATTATCAGTCAAAAGATGATTTTGTCATTCCATCATTAGATAGACTGAATCAAATGAACCATGAAGAATTAAGTGCGATGTATCATAGGTAAGAAATATTATCCAACTGAGAAATTATTTTTGAAGATTGCATCCTTGAAGATGAAAGGATTCTTAATTTGATTATTAAATATGAAATATTATTGAGCTTGAATCACATCATGGTATATAGCTTAATTCATCTTAAGAGCAGTTTTGAATATTTTATATAGAAGAGCAACATTGGAAACTTAAAGAGTTGTAAATTTTAAATATAAAAAAACCCCAAAAGGACTGATGATTCAGTTTCATGTCTGACATGAGTATAAGAAAAAAATGGAGCTATGCATGTATTTTGGTCATATGTAATTAATAAATATCATCAGAACTTTGCATGATACAGATATATATTTTCAAATGATACAATTGATTATATCACTTTACTTCCTAGTTTAATTCATTTCAGCTTCCACTAAAACTTATATATCATGAATCATGGTCATCCATTGATGTTTGACATATGTGTTACAAAAGTCATGGTCATAAATTGATGTTTGACATATGTGTTAGAAAAGTCATGGTCATACATTGATGTTTGGCATGTGTGTTACAAAAGTCATGGTCATACATTGATGTTTGACATGTGTTACAAAAGTCATGGTCATAAATTGATGTTTGACAAGTGGTACAAAAGTCATGGTCATAAATTGATGTTTGACATATGTGTTACAAAAGTCATGGTCATACATTGATGTTTGGCATGTGTGTTACAAAAGTCATGGTCATACATTGATGTTTGGCATGTTTGTTACAAAAGTCATGGTCATACATTGATTTTTGACATGTGGTACAAAAGTCATGATCATAAATTGATGTTTGACATATGTGTTACAAAAGTCATGGTCATACATTGATGTTTGACATGTACAAAAGTCATGGTCATAAATTGATGTTTGACAAGTGGTACAAAAGTCATGGTCATAAATTGATGTTTGACATATGTGTTACAAAAGTCATGGTCATACATTGATGTTTGGCAAGTGTGTTGCAAAAGTCATGGTCATACATTGATGTTTGACATATGTGTTACAGAAGTCATGGTCATACATTGATGTTTGGCATGTTTGTTACAAAAGTCATGGTCATACATTGATGTTTGACATCTGTGTTACAAAAGTCATGGTCATACATTGATATTTGACATATGTGTTACAAAAGTCATGGTCATACATTGATGTTTGACATATGTGTTACAAAAGTCATGGTCATACATTGATGTTTGGCATATGTGTTACAAAAGTCATGGTCATACATTGATGTTTGGCATGAATGTTACAAAAGTCATGGTCATACATTGATGTTTGGCATGTATGTTACAAAAGTCATGGTCATACATTGATGTTTGACATATGTGTTACAAAAGTCATGGTCATACATTGATGTTTGATATATGTGTTACAAAAGTCATGGTCATACATTGATGTTTGGCATATGTGTTACAAATGTCATGGTCATACATTGATGTTTGACATATGTGTTACAAAAGTCATGGTCATACATTGATGTTTGACATATGTGGTACAAAAGTCATGGTCATACATTGATGTTTGGCATGTATGTTACAAAAGTCATGGTCATACATTGATGTTTGACATGTGTTACAAAAGTCATGGTCATACATTGATGCTTGGCATGTATGTTACAAAAGTCATGGTCATACATTGATGTTTGACATGTGTGTTACAAAAGTCATGGTCATACATTGATGTTTGACATGTGGTACAAAAGTCATGGTCATAAATTGATGTTTGGCATGTGTGTTACAAAAGTCATGGTCATACATTGATGTTTGGCATGTATGTTACAAAAGTCATGGTCATACATTGATGTTTGACATGTGTGTTACAAAAGTCATGGTCATACATTGATGTTTGACATATGTGTTACAAAAGTCATGGTCATGCATTGATGTTTGGCATATGTGTTACAAATGTCATGGTCATACATTGATGTTTGACATATGTGTTACAAAAGTCATGGTCATACATTGATGTTTGACATATGTGGTACAAAAGTCATGGTCATACATTGATGTTTGGCATGAATGTTACAAAAGTCATGGTCATACATTGATGTTTGACATGTGTGTTACAAAAGTCATGGTCATACATTGATGTTTGACATATGTGGTACAAAAGTCATGGTCATACATTGATGTTTGGCATGAATGTTACAAAAGTCATGGTCATACATTGATGTTTGACATGTGTGTTACAAAAGTCATGGTCATACATTGATGTTTGAGATGTGGTACAAAAGTCATGGTCATAAATTGATGTTTGGCATGTGTGTTACAAAAGTCATGGTCATACATTGATGTTTGGTATGTGTGTTACAAAAGTCATGGTCATACATTGATGTTTGGCAAGTGTGTTACAAAAGTCATGGTCATACATTGATGTTTGGTATGTGTGTTACAGAATTCATGGTCATACATTGATGTTTGGTGTGTGTGTTACACAAGTCATGGTCATTCATTCATGTGTTTGACAATCATGGTATAAAAGTCATGGCTATACATTCATGTGTTTGGCATGTGTGTTACAGAATTCATGGTCATACATTGATGTTTGGTATGTGTGTTACACAAGTCATGGTCATTCATTCATGTGTTTGACAATTATGGTATAAAAGTCATGGGTATACATTCATGTGTTTGGCATGTGTGTTTTAAAAATGATGGTTATACATTTACATATTTGGCATGTTTGTTACTAAAATACATTCATGTGCTTGGTACATGTGTTTCAAAAGTCATGGTCATACATTCATGTAATGGGCATGTGTGTTTCAAAAAAATATAAAATACATTCATGTGTTTTGGCATGTGTGTTACAAAAGTCATGGTCAAATATTTTTTTATTCATTCATGTGTTGAGCATGTATGTTAAAAAAAATTGACGATACATTTATATGTGTTTCAAGAAATCTAAAACACATTCATGTGTTTACAGGGTTCGTACGGTCTTTGAAGGTCTTTGAGAGTTTGGGAAAAATGAGGTAGCATTTTCAAGGCCATGAAAGTTTGGGAAAATCGAGCATATTACCCTGAGGTCTTTAAAAGTCTTTGAAAATTGAAATAAATCCAAAAATTTTAATTTCTTTCCAGAATCACAAATAAAATTATCCGAGGTTGTTCGATTCGGATGTAATCTAGTTATCCTGGTTTTTTTCTTTTGATGACCCATTCAGTTTCATTGCTGCCGCAACAACAAAAGAGGCTTTGTTTGGCCAACCAAAGTTGGCCTCGGCGGCGACTTCAGTAAGACATGAACTCTTCATCAAAGTATGACGGCTACACACTTCGTCAAAGGAAGTCACAAATAAAATTGCCTAAGGTCGTTAGCTTCGGATGCAACTGGTTTTCCTGGCTTCTTTCTTTCGATGAATCGTTCAATTTGATTGGACGAGTCCATCTTTGGCCTATCAAAATATTCTTTACACTAATTCACTCTACGTAGAAAGTACGCGAAAGTAACACAATCGAGGATTCAAAATTTGTTCAGTCGATTTACATCTTCAGTGTTTAAAAATGCCAGGTCTTTGCTCTTTCAACGATATCTGGCTTGAACAAGAGAAATGCAAGGAATGGCTGCAAAAGGATAAATTATGTAAACGAAAGACGTTTTGTACATTATGTAAAAAGACGAGCAACTTGGCTTCAATAGGAGAAGGTGTACTTTTAAATTAGTAACTACATACTGTTCATTTAGTGGAACGAAGATGCAGAAGTATAAGCTATTGGTAATTTTGGGCAAAATAATGTTAACTCATTACTCTTCGGGTATAAAATAAGATATTGTTTAATGTGATGATTTCGGAGATATGGCAAAAGAGGGCCCATTTAATTTTACTTATACCGTCAGTTTATTTAACACGTTTGAGGGACAAAAATCATTTTCGAAAATTTTGTTCTACATAATAATGTTCCTTGGTTTAATATAAAAACATACCTTGTAATAAATTCAATTCACGGATATACAGTTTCAAAGTGTGCATGCATACACTACAGTAGAGTTAGGCAAGAGTTGTTGTTCTTGAATTGTGAGTTTATAAAAAAAAAAGTGTCCTGTGAAGCTTTAACTGTAAGAAGTCAAGTTATTTCATTAGGTAAATAAATAAAAGAATTAAAAAAAACGTATTTGCAATTGACAGAATATCCCCGTTTCTCATTGCTGACCCTCGACTTTTTCCCCAATGATATTAAAAAAAAAAATGATTAAAATCACATTGCCAAAATTGATTTGTGTATCTATAGTCTGACTATACATCCCCGTATGTTTGTACCCCTGATAGAAAGTGCACAGAACTAAGTCAACTGAATCATTGATTTATAATTTCTAACCTGAATGTGACCAGAATGCACATTTCATGATTAATGGACTTTCCAAAGAAACAAACGGGTTGGTATAGTTAGACTGTAATTGAGCCCGTTTTGCCCAGTACTTTGAAGTGCTTGAAATATTAATAGATTTATAGATAATGTTTATTTTAAAAAAAATGGAGAAAAAAACACGCCCAACCTTGATGAAGTGTTTTATTCTGTCCTTTCCAAAAGAAAGGAATATGTCGAACTTTGGAATGGTCTCCAAAAAATGTTGTTGTTGTCACATGGGCAGGCAACAGTGGAGAGAGGATTTTCTGTCAACAAACAGGTATCTGTTGAGAACCTCAGCAGAGAAAGCCTCAGAGCTCAAGGGCTAATCATTGACACAATGAGAAAAGCAGGTGGACCTTTGGAAATCATCATTAGCCATGAAATGATGACACATGGCTCCTCTGCAAGACATAAGTACCATGCCTATCTGGATTAGAAGAAAACAGAGAAGGATGAGAAAAAACAAGAAGGAAAGAAACAGGAGTTAGCCTTGGATGAAGTGGAAGAACTTAAAGCCAAAAAGCCGCCTCTTGAAGCTAACATTGCCAGCCTACATGTTTCCTCTGTACAGAAAGCAGAAGAGGCAGAGTTAAAAGGACCCATTGTGTTTGTCACAGAGTCAAATGCTCTTAGGAGAAAAGCAGAAGAAGAGATGACAGTGGTGGCGTCTCTTTCCAAAATGATTGAAGAGAAAAAAAAAGCAAATATAATATTGCATTTAAAGCAATGCTGATGTCTGTTAAGAGAACAATTTATTTTGTATTAAATCTGACACGTATGTTACATATTTCTGAAAGAACAACGAATGTTAACCTATCTTCCAGATAATTATAATACAATTTTAGGAAATTAATTATAGTTGTACTTTAATCAGTAATCAATATTGTAGTATTTGGCATTCATTGTTTTCTCATATAACCTGTATACACAATATTAGCAAAAATAGGACTTGGAAATCTCTGTTTGTGGTCTTTGAAAGTTTGGGAAAAGTCTTTGAATTTATCATCCATAGTTCAGTATGAACTCTGGTTTAGCATGTGTTACAAATAATCTAAAATACATTCATGTGCTTAGCATACGTGTTATGAAAAATCTAAAATACATTCATGTGTTTAAAATCTAAAATACATCCATGTTTCAAGAAATTTAAAATACATTCATGTTTAGCATGAGTATTTCAAGAAATCTAAAGAACATTAATGTGTTTAGCGTGTGTGTATCTAGAAAATCTAAAATACATTTATGTGTTTAGCGTGTGTTTCAAGAAATCTAAAATACATTCATGTGATCATCATGCATGTACAAAAAATCTAAAATACATTCATGTGTTCAGCATGTGTTACAAAAAATCAAAAATAACATTAATGTGTTTAGCATGTGTGTTAAGAAAAGCTAAATTATATTCATGTGTTTAGCATATGTGTTAAGAAAAGCAGAAATACATTCATGTCTGAAATGTGTGTTTCAAGAAAATTAATGTAATTAATAGAGCACATTATACCTCATCTTCGCTAGCCAATGTAATGGCTTCTCTCTGGTACACAGCCTTATTTTTTATGATAAACTTCCAAAGTATTCTTTTCAGGTCAGTTAATTCCACCATTTTAGGCCAATCGGCAATGCATACTGGAACCTTGGCTAGCGAAGATAATTTTATTATACCTGATCCAAAACCCAGACCAGAAATATTTTGTATGGATATCATAAAAAACTGCAGAATGCTTTAGACCTGAACCAAAAAACAAACCAAAAATAGAAGTTCTATTTATGGGTATTGTAAAACAGTATGGAGTCCATTAAACATTTTGTCATGCTCAGATAGATTGCAATATACCTGAAAAACCAAAACATGCATAAAGACTGCAGCATTAAAGACACAGTGCAGTAGACCTGAACACATGAACACACAGTAGTACGAAATATACCTGAATCAATGAGTACACAATATAATGCAGTAGACCTGAATACATGAACACACAGTAGTACAAAATATACCTGAATACATGAACACACAGTAGTACAAAATATACCTGAATACATGAACACACAGTGGTATGAAATATACCTGAATACATGAACACACAATATAATGCAGTAGATCTGAATACATGAACACACAGTAGTACGAAAAATACCTGAATACATGAACACACAGTAGTACGAAATATTCCTGAATACGTAAGCACACAGTAGTACGAAATATACCTGAATACATGAACATACAGTAGTACGAAATATACCTGAATGCATGAACACACAGTAGTACAAAATATACCGGAATACATGAACACACAGTAGTACGAAATATACCTGAATCAATGAGCACACAATATAATGCAGTAGACCTGAATACATGAACACACAGTAGTACAAAATATACCTGAATCAATGAGCACACAATATAATGCAGTAGACCTGAATCAATGAGCACACAACAGAGTGCATGAACACGGAGTAAAGTACAATAGACCTTAATGCATGAACACGGAGTAAAGTGCAATAGACCTTAATGCATGAACATAGAGTAAAGTACAGTAGACCTAAGTTAATGGATGAACACAGTCAAGTACAATCAAGTTTTATGCATTAACACAAGGTAAAGTACAGTAGACCTTTATGCATGAACACAGATTAAAATGCAGTAGACCTTAAATGCATGAACACAGAGTAAAGTGTAATAGTCCTTAATGCATGAATACAGTAAAGTGTAATAGTCCTTAATGCATGAACACAGTAAAGTGTAATAGTCCTTAATGCATGAACACAGTAAAAGTGTAATAGTCCTTAATGCATGAATACAGTAAAGTGTAATAGTCCTTAATGCATGAATACAGTAAAGTGTAATAGTCCTTAATGCATGAACACAGAGTAAAGTGTAATAGTCCTTAATGCATGAACACAGTAAAGTGTAATAGTCCTTAATGCATGAACACAGTAAAGTGTAATAGTCCTTAATGCATGAATACAGTAAAGTGTAATAGTCCTTAATGCATGAATACAGTAAAGTGTAATAGTTCTTAATGCATGAATACAGTAATGTGTAATAGTCCTTAATGCATGAATACAGTAAAGTGTAATAGTCCTTAATGCATGAACACAGAGTAAAGTGTAATAGTCCTTAAGGCATGAACACAGTAAAAGTGTAATAGTCCTTAATGCATGAACACAGTAAAGTGCAATAGTCCTTAATACATGAACACAGTAAAAGTGTAATAGTCCTTAATGCATGAACACAGTAAAAGTGTAATCTACCTTAATGCATGAACACAGTAAAAGTGTAATAGTCCTTAATACATGAACACAGTAAAAGTTTAATAGTCCTTAATACATGAACACAGTAAAGTGTAATAGTCTTTAATGCATGAACACAGTAAAGTGTAATAGTCTTTAATGCATGAACACAGTAAAAGTTTAATAGTCCTTAATACATGAACACAGTAAAGTGTAATAGTCCTTAATGCATGAACACAGTAAAAGTGTAATAGTCCTTAATACATGAACACAGTAAAGTGTAATAGTCCTTAATGCATGAACACAGTAAAAGTGTAATAGTCCTTAATACATGAACACAGTAAAGTGTAATAGTCCTTAATGCATGAACACAGTAAAAGTGTAATAGTCCTTAATGCATGAACACAGTAAAAGTGTAATAGTCCTTAATGCATGAACACAGTAAAAGTGTAATAGTCCTTAATGCATGAATTCAGTAAAGTGCAATAGTCCTTAATGCATGAACACAGTAAAAGTGTAATAGTCCTTAGTGCATGAACACAGTAAAAGTGTAATAGTCCTTAATGCCTGAACACAGTAAAAGTGTAATAGTCCTTAATGCATGAACACAGTAAAGTGCAATAGACCTGATCCAGAAATTCAGAAACCAAAACATACTTGAATACTGTATACCATTGATATCATTAATGCATTGTATTTTGCATTCTTTCATAAACTGTAATCAAACTTGGTATACATTATCAGCAACATGTGAAGACATTCATATTGTGTTCTTCAACAATTTATTCATGAACTGTGCCCTAGGCCTTTCCACTATCCATTTACAACTCAGGGTTTTTTGTGTAACTGAAAAATTATGGGAAAATTCATTCCTCCATTTTAAAATTTGAATGATTTAACAAAGATATAAAAGTCACGCTTGCAGACATGATTAGCACACATTTTGGTTGTTTTACATTTTCTTTTAATTTATAAAATGAATGTCACAACCCTTGAAACTATTTAAAATTAGTTTCTTCATGCGTTTTGTATTCTATATATATTGATGAGTTGTAGTTTTAGATCCTGAAGCCAAAGACTATTGGGTCTTAAGCTATTGCACAGCTCTACAGCTATAAAAATGCAAGGATCCCCACAAACTTTTGTAATAATTTTAATAGTAAAAATTAGCCTCAGCAAAAACATTTAAAATCATTAAATACTTTCAGTGATGTCGTATCAAAGCAAGACCGAAGCAGGGAAAAATAATTTAAGGAGATTACCATCATTCATTATTTAATTAATGTAATCTACAAAAGGGTTATATATATATATATATATATATATATATATATATATATATATATATATATATATATATATATATATATATATATATATATTTTTTTTTTTTTTTTTTCCTTAACATTTACTGATTCATCATTGATATCCAAAGGGTGGTAAGGAAAGTGTTGGAACGTAGATTGAAACCACAGCATTATTGTGATGTAATACAATGATGTCAGTCATCATCATTGCATGACATTTTCTATAGATGTAAGCAGTCAGTTTGATTGGCTTAGTTAAATCAATATTGCTTTCAAAGTAACCTAGCAACAGTGAAATAGAACATGAATTATGCAGGTACTTCATCTGCCACAAACCAGAGTTTTAACCAGTTGGAAAAGCTTTTACAGATGTGAAGCATGATAAAATAAATCATACATACACAACTTTTGATGCCATTGGTCTGGATGAAAAACACTTTGCAGATATTAGAAACATTAGATAAAGTCAGTAATATCAGCCAAGTTAACTTTCAGGACATTACATCAAATGGCTGGGATGTTGTTTATATAAGATTAATCATGTGTGTGTGTATGTATGTGGTGTATGTGTGTGTATATATATATATATATATATATATATATATATATATATATATATATATATATATATATATATATATATATAATTAAATGTATATATTATTATTTATTTGAAAATTTGAAAAGCGCTGTAAAAGAAAATGTACCCTAGATATCTTTTTCTTTATCCTGTTCAGGTACATTAATAATGTGCAATATCTATGCAAGAAGAAAGTACGGATGGGGCTGTTGGAGGATGGTGGCTGGGAAGTGTGTGCCGAATCAAAGTACCTGTCTCCTCCATTATCATCCTCAGGATCTAATTCATCTTGTCTCATATACTCAATAGGGTAAGACTGGAAGTCACATATGTACAAGATAACCAGATGTGTTAAGGTTTAGCTAACCTGTGTCTCTTGACAGTCATCTCCATCATCCTTTTGTCAATAATTGCTTCTTACATCTCTGGAGTCCATATACTTGGAAGATGGGCTGCTACCATTAAAAAAAAATCCAACATGTCTGATAAGATGGGCACTTATTTAAAGTGAACTTGCATCTGATTGGCTGAGCTTTTTATTGCTTTGGAAACCATATTTCTCATCTGGGTTTTTATCACTTGAAATATAGTCTATTACATTGCTAAGATCTTGAAAGAAATGAGTAATGAGATCCTTGCACAATAATTGGGTAATCTTGCATCTGATTAGAGGCCATATTTCAGGTCTGATTTGGATCAAGCTTTGAATACATGCTTATATTATCAAGATAATGCACAATTTAAGTGTTTAGTAAAAACTGAGAATATTGTTAAAGTGATTATGCATCTAATTGACTTTTTTTTGTACCACTCTGGAAGCCATATTTCTGGTCATATTTGGATCAGATGTGGACATATATCATGAAGATCCTTGATGGGTTCAATAAAGAGAGAGAGCCACAATAATGCACTAATCTTGTTTGTTATTAACTGAGGTTGTTACCATGCTGGAAGCTCTGTTTCTTGCTTATATCATCAAGATCCTGGACAATTTCATTAATGAGTACGATTCAGGCATATTAATGAAATAAACTTGCATCCGATTGGCTGAACTTTTTATCACTTAGAGCCATAATAATTCTAATTCCATGTTTGATCAAATGTGGACTATGGCATTGTGGGATTTACATTTCACATGAGTTTGATAATGCATTGGATTGGTGCATATTAATCAAATTATCTTGCTTGTGATTGGCTGAGCTTGTTACCACTGTAAACACTGTAACTTTGAGTCAGCTTTGTAAAGAGGCTTAGATCATAAAGAACTTGGATGAACTAGATCATCCATACATGTTCATGAAGTGATTTTATATCTGATAGGATAAGCTTGTCAGCATTTTAGTGCCCATATTTCTGAGTTTTCTTTTGTTGCTGCAATCTTGGTGTGTATGCTTTTATCTTTGAGACATTTTATCTTGACCCAGATCTGTTTTTATGACCTGATTTTTATCAGACTTGGTAAATAGGCAAATATAATCATAATATTTTATTATGAGCAGTACCTATGTATACATGCATTTATGATATTACATTATGAGCAGTAACTATGTATACATGTATTTATGATATTCTATTATGAGCAATACCTATGTATACTGTACATGTATTTATGATATTCTATTATGAGCAATACCTATGTATACTGTACATGTATTTATGATATTCTATTATGAGCAATACCTATGTATACTGTACATGTATTTATGATATTATATTATGAGCAATACCTATGTATACATGTATGTAAGAGGTGATCATGCAAATGATTGTTTCAGGTTTTATATACCATTCTCATGATGGGATTGTTTTGAACAATTTGATTGAATTCGGTAAATAGGCCTTTGTCAGCATGATCTTGTTTGAGTATGAATATGTATGAAAATAACTCGTTTTGTAATGATGTGACCTGATTGGCTGAATTTATCAACAGTCTAGCAGGTATATTTCAGATCAAATTTTGATCAAACTTGTTAAATAGTCATATATTATCAAGACATTGGATTAGTTTGAATATGAAGAAGATCATCACACATTATTAACGTCATCTTGCATCTGATCAGCTATACTTGTTACCACTCAGGAGATGAAATTCCAGTTGGATTTTGTTCCACCTTTATAAAGAAACTTCTGGACAGGTACTGTATTAGTCTGATATACATGTTACTTTGTATTAGTGAGATATACATGTATTAGTGATATATACATATATTAGTGAGATATACAGGTATAGTGAAACCTGTATAGAAAGATCACTGCTGTGTGAGACCACCTGTCTTGAGATACCATATTCTCAATGCACAAATTTAATGATTAATATATAGCATTGTGACCTGTTATGAGAGACCACCTGTCTTGTGAGACCATAATTTTATGGCAGAAAGGGTGGTCTTTCAAAACAGGCTCTACTGTATTAGTGAGATATACATGTATTAGATATGCATGTATTAGTGAGATATACACATATTAATGAAATATATATATATATTAGTGAGATTTGCATGTACTGTGTTAGTGAGATATGCACATATTGTACACACATATACACATTAGTGAGATTTGCTTGTATTAGTGAGATATGCACATACTAATGATATATATACATGTATATACACATTAGTGAAATATTCACACATTAGTGAGGTGTGCACATATTATCTTGGATGACATTGATCATTAAAGGGGTTATATTGTCAAGACCTTGGATGACTTTGATCATTAAAAGGGTTATATTGTCAAAACCTTGGATGGCTTTGATTGTTAAATGGGTTATATTGTCAGGATCATGCATGACTTTGATCATTAGGTGGGTTGAATTGTCTAGGTCTTGGATGACTTTGATTGTGAGCAAGAAAGTTTATATATTAATTAAATTTTCATTTTTACAAAAGAATCTTTATCAGGATATAGTAAAAATGCCAAATCAATAATATCAAGTCTGGGAGATAAGTTACATAGGTTGTGTTCTTACTCATTGCTTAATAAAATGCTCAGATATTAGGTTTTGTAAGGCAGGCGAGTGTTATTGGGCTGTTTGTTTTGTGTTTGTAAGACTGGGGAGTGCTATTGGGCTTTTAGCTTAAGTAAAATGAAGTCTGTGTAGACTGGAATTATTATTATTTTGGAAATACATGGCACCGAAGAATAGTTTTGGTGTGGCATTGCTTTATGCAGATCAACACAAGTAGGTTATTAATGATGAAGCAGTTGTAGTAAAGTGCCCTGCCTAGGTATACACCTCAGTCAAATTCATATTAATTAGTATGTTTTTATTTATTAATAGAATGAACATATTTAAAATACTCAGTAACATTTGGTTAACCAGTATAAATTATATGTAGTTTTAATTTGTATACCTTGATTGCATTAACAGAAGTGGACGCATTGGTGTGCATATCCATCCTGAATCAAAAGGAGATGCTTAGTTTGCATATCCATCCTGAACCAGACGGGTGTGCATTAGTTTGCTTATCCATCCTGAATCAAAAAGTTATGCATTTGTTTGCATATCCATTCCTAAATAAAAAGGGGATGTGTTACTTTGAATATCCATTCCTGACTCAGAAGGGGATGTGTTAGTTTGCATATCCAGACTGCATCAAAAGAGGATGTGTTAGTTTGCATATCCATCCTGAACCAGACGGGTGTGCATTAGTTTGCTTATCCATCCTGAATCAAAAAGTTATGCATTTGTTTGCATATCCATTCCTAAATAAAAAGGGGATGTGTTACTTTGAATATCCATTCCTGACTCAGAAGGGGATGTGTTTGCATATCCAGACTGCATCAAAAGAGGATGTGTTAGTTTACATATCCATCCTGAATCAAAAGAGGATGTGTTAGCTTGCATATCCATCCTGAATCAGAAAGGGATGTGTTAGTTTACATATCCAGTCTGCATCAAAAGGGGATGTATTGGTTGGCATATTCATCCTGAATCAAAGGGATGCATTGGTTAGCATATTCATCCTGAATCAGAAAAGGATACATTAGTTTGCATATCCATCCGGAATCGAAAGGGGATGCATTGGTTGGCATATTCATTTTGAATCAGTTTTAGTGGAGTTATAATGAAATCTATTAAACATATTAATATGCATATTTAATCATATTTTAGTGTTATGAAAGTGATTTTACTTTTGTTTTAGTGGGGGATTTTCCTCATATTATTGGCAACTTTTGTAAATGAAGTTAGCATATGTATTTATAGGATGCATGACCTAGTCAGGTGGCACATGTCAGAGTTTTTTTTTAATGCGTATATGTAGAAGACTTGAATAGATTTTCAAACAACATATTAAACAAGCTGCATGTGGCAATGTTTAGTGCTAACTTTATTAACCTGATCAATTAGAAACCATAGGCAATCAAATCAATAAGCATTTTACATTCATAGATAAATAACCTAATACGATTGTAATGCCATATTTGATTTTTGCTATTTTATCAAATTTTGTAATTTAAATGTATGGATTTCAACAAAGATAATAGAAACTTTGCATAATTGCTTAGAAACCACTTGACCTAGGTAAATATGTGCATGATATGATTAGGTTCTGATGTAAAAGTAAATTTTATGGTTTGTCTTTCTTTTGCACTTTTTGGAGATTTATTATATTTTAAACCATTTTATATTGTAAACCATGTTAAGTATAACTGTTGTAACAGCCCAATTATTTATGCAAATTAAATTTGAAAGGCGAAGTTTGTATTTCTTTGTAAATGATCAGAATAGATATCAGTGCTAGTAAAATAAGTTTGCTGATGTTAAATTGGTTTGACATTTTTAGCTTAGGATTTATTTCTGCATTAGTGGCATCCATGTTTGTACTTAATTCAGTCTGTTTTCTAATTATTTAGCAAAGACGTTTATTCATTCTAATTAATTCCCATTTCTTTTGAAAATATTAACTTATTATTTCAGGATCAATAATGATTTTTCTTTTGATGATGACATGGTCAACTTTTACCGCTGTGAGGTGTACTCATTTGACCCCAGGTAAGTTTAAAATTACTGTTATATGGTATACCTGGTTAATTTTTACTCAGGTAGCATCTTGCTCCCTCTCACCAACCCCCACTCCTTCATGTGGAGAAATAGTATACATTTGAACCACTCAAGATGAGTGGTGTCTCCGTTCCATCCCATCACTTATTGAGATCTTCTGCTTACTTTGCAAATCCTTCCCTGATGGCCTATTGGTTTGAGCATCTGCCTTGGATGTGGGAGGTTGCTGGTTCAAACTCCAGCAAAGTCATACCAAGGACTCTATAAATGATACTAACAGCTGCCTCAAAAGGTGCTCAACACTAACAGTTTAGTGTTAGGACTGGTCTGCCTGGTGTCAAGATAATGTGACAGGGTGGGATGTGATGCTACATATCTGTGCCCTGATGTCCCAGAGCTAGACATCGCTATAAACTGCCACACAAAAGACATTGTAGCAATATGTCTGAAATTTTTTAAAGCTTTTTTAGAAATCCAAATCACACAGACACATCTACTCCACATAATTTTTGTTCAAACCTTGTGTCTATTGTAGTATATTTATTGTTTAGACTTTCTGTGATTACATTGCAGTGAACTTGCTTAATGCAGGGCAAGCATAACACTTTAATTGCAAATTTCACAGCAAATGCCTTAAAGTGATTAAATTATACTGTGTGTGATCAGTAGTAATTAAGAAATGATTAAAGATGTTAATAGCTTATGGTTAGATTTTGAAAGAGCTTAAGTAGCATAAAACAGTTCACATTTAGTGGATTCAATCAGCAGGCTTGATTAGCTTCAGTATTTAAAGTTTGTTGTGATGGGTTTTATACTGTGTGTGATCAAAAGGATTGATGGATCTTGGTTGGATTAGTCATTACTAAAGAGCTCAAGCGGCATAAAACAGGTCAGTTTGGCTTTGGTACTTAAAGCTTGTCAAGATATCTAAGCAAGCATCATCTTCCAATGCCAAAATCTACAGAACCAAAGTAGCACACAAAATTCAATAATTGATAGAAGCTTGAATCTCAGTAGTCAGAACGATGTTCAAAAGGACATGAATGTTCATTGTGCCAATTTTGTAAAGTTGACTTTGAAAAAAACTTCCAAAATGCAACCCAAAGTCCACCAATCTTGAGCAGTTCTAGTATGGAGTCAACAACCAGTCAGGAAACAGTTTAAACGTTTTGGTGTGCACAATAGAGTTGTACTAGTATTGCCACATTCCAATACAGACACTGAAAGGACATTTCCCATTGTAAGGAAAATTCTAGCTCATTCCAGAGGAAATTGGGATCCAGTAATGATGCACCATCTGCTGATATCAATAATGACAAGAACTGCCACCAAAAGCAGTCCAGGCAATGATCTGCTAATATCAATAATGAATAGGTCTGACACCAAAACAATCCAGGCAATGATCTGCTAATACCATCAATGAATAGGACTGACACCAATATAATCTCGGCAATGATTTGCTAATATCAACAATGAATATTACTGACACCAATATAATCCAGGCAATGATCTGCTAAGATATCTCTAAAAATATTTGTTGCTGTGAAAACATTGATATGATGAAATACTGAGCAAATTTTAAAGTCGAAAAAAGTATTTTGTTTAATAGTTTGCATGCTAGAAGTGAAAATGCTTCTGATTTAAAGTCTCGTCTTCAGAAAAATTTGTGTAAATCTCCTGAACTGTCCTAAAAACTTACCGCTATGTATGAAATAGTACATTAATGCCTTTATTCTTATCAGCTTCTCATTATCTTATATGTAACAACATGGTTGCTTTGATTTCTTGCATTCATTGCAAAAGGTTTTTTTCTTTTGAAAGCTTCACTGAGATTGTAAACAATAGAGTTAACTACCTAGTGTGTTTTTATAGCTTGGTGATGTTATTATAAACATAAGGTTGAATCATGTTATTGCCACAATTTTTTTTATTGCCAATGATTTATTTTATTTAAGATCAAGAAGTGTTTCTCTGCAAATTGCATTGAAGAAACGTAAAAGGAAGATTACATCATAGAAAATATTTTTTTTTTTATTTTACCACTTATCATCACCTGTATTAGACTTTTAATTTATATCTGACATAATGTACAAGTCCAAATGTACTTATGCTCAGGACACAGATACTCACAGTAAACATGGAACTCCATAACTGTGCTTTGTATTTCAATGAATTGTAAAAGGATTTGTATGAGTCCGTAGTGGGAGTGATGTAACTAAAATCTGTATTACATCATCATAATGGGTTTTTTTGGTGTAGATTTACCCCCTGCACTTTATCAAACTTCAATACATCACAATGGCAATATATCATGACATCACTAATTCTGATTTTATTGATTATGCCATTCTCAAAGAAATAATTTATTTTTATTACTTAGTTATTGTTCATTGTGTCTTTTATCTAGACGGTTCATGTACAAATTACTATTTTTCTTTATTTTTCAGTAGGTACTTTAAATTTGTAATTTTTACATTGTCATGATTGCATGATTGTAGTGCTTGATATTAAATTTAGGATAGCTCATCAATGAACTATTACATGAAACAATTCTAAGTTGAAGTTGAAATTTTTTTAAAATGATTGTTTAGTATCAGATTAAGGTAAAATATCGGATCAAAGTTTGATAATATTGTCGTCTTGATGGTCAGTATGAAGCAGGAAGACTTCAAAAGGAGTGACCTGGACTATTTCTACAAGCTGGGACTATCTGGAAGGGAGTTTCAGAACAATCTTGGCTGGAAGATGATGACCTTGCATGGCCTCAAGAAGATGCTCAACCATACACAGGTGAGACTGGGGCTGGAAGATTGAATTTGTAGGATACTACTATTATGTCTGAGTAAGCAATGGCATTAACTGGCATTTTACAGTACCATATACATTAACACGAATACACATCATTATATGAAGCAAAGAAAGATTGAATATATATGCCCAACATGAGATATCCATAAAACTAATTAAAAAACTAGTGCCCCGAATAGTGTTTATTGCCATAAGAGTTGAATCTAAGGAATATAATGGGGGCTCTACATAAATGGTGCATGTTGGTTAAGATTTTGAGACAGTCACTGCAGATGTGAATTGTGGTCAAATTCACACACAAGTGTTACATATTGATATTAAAATATCACCACTTGGATGGAAAATATATAAAACTAGGGTTATTAGGTCATGAGTTCCCATCATTTTGTTTTACTTACACAGTTCTTTGATTTCAATAATACAAAGATCATGTCTACAGAATCAACATGTTATTATGGCTCTGTGGGTTCACTACCATTTTTCAGCACACAATAGCCTATATATAACAGCCAGTATATCTGGTGGAGGAAGAACTTGGGATAACCCTAAAAAGATCCACCAACCTACAGGGAAATACTGGCAAGCTTTCTCACATACCCAAGTTGGCTGAGCCCAAGACTCAATCCCATGCAACATGTAAATGTAAAAAAGGCACCAACTCACTTATAATCGAGACAGTTGTGTCATGATTTATAAAAGGATTTGCATCCAATAGATGTGAAGTATCATAATTAGTCCTCTCTACTTCATTCAAGTTTATACACAAAGACCTAATATATGTCATTTTTTTAACAGTATTGGAAAGATCTATAAATGATGATTTGGACTTACAAAATAGCCAATGTTATGATATTAATTTCAGCTTAATGTACATTTGATTGAAAATAGCTAGCACTTTTTTTCTTGCAGGTATAAGAAAATCTTAAAAAATGACTATTAATAAACATTTTAGCAAAAATACAAGTGCTGCATAGAACATATTTTCAGTATAGATCTGCTCTATTTTAGCTGTTTATGTTTTACAAATTTGTATTAATTCTCTAGGAAATAAATCTTTAGATTTTAGGCATGACTTTGTATGAAAAATTATACATTTTCAAAACCATTTCAAAACATTTTATTACAAGCACATAGTTATGACTTTTAAGACTTTGTATGAAACATTATACATTTTCACAACCATCTCCATGTTCAAAATATTTTATTACAAACACATAATTATGACTCTCTCGACTTGACTGTTTGAATATTTAACAAGTACAATTATTTTTACATGAAATGCGGTAAAGGTTAAAACAAAAGCTTTTACCATATAGTTTAGTACTTTTAAATGCTTTAAGCAAGAGAGACATCCTTCTTTCAATGTCTCATTTTACCTGTAAGCTGTATGTCTGTCTGTCTGTCAGAATTGTTTTAAGCAAGAGAGGGACATCATTTTTTCAGTGTCTCATTTTACCTGTGAACTATATGTCTATCTGTCAGTAAGTTTTTCTTTAAGCAAGAGAGGGACATCATTCTGTCAGCATCTTTTATACCTGTAAGCTGTTTGACTGTCAGTTTGTCTGCTTTTGAATCAAAATGTTGTTCAGCACAATCTCATGAAGATAACCAAGTGTATGCAGGTGAAACCCAGTACACAATGTGAAGGTTCTGCATTCTAGAATTATTATATAGCACTTTTAAAATATCAATGGCATTGTTCAAACCAGATTTGGAATATTAACTTCATTATCTTCATACTGTTGCCATATTGCCCTACATTTACTTGAATGTTTATACTACTAGTGTACCCAAGTGTTTTCGCTTAATACAACTAAATATGTAGCAGTCTGAAAGATTGATTCATCACTTGGAATGTAATTACCCTGTCTTTTTTTTACCATGTCATTTCACATTTCTTCAGAGTAATAAAAAATATGATTTCTTTATTGTTAGTCAAAATAATGATTCATTCCCATGTATTCATCCACAAACCCCAGTGTTGCATATATTGTGTTTCCCCCATGTTACATGACATAAGCTTTGGATGCATAATTTATCATGGGCAATAATTACACCATTTTTTCCTCTGACCTTTTTTACTCATTATGATCTTCCATACATATAAGCCAGATTGAATCATGAGCTACACCTTGATTATGACAAACATTACACCCATTTCATAACATGCTATATATTCAGTACTTTCCATAATAGCCAGGAAACGTGAAATACTTGCCTTCTTCTCTCTTACATACTGGCAATTGAAATTCACTGTTATCAATGATATATGAGAACTCAAATCCTGTTTTTTTAAAATTATCCATGTTGGGGAAACCCTCTACAAGATATGTGTGGCTCATTGATCATCATATCATTTCAGTTACCAACAAAATCCTTGATTTATAAAAAGTAAAGTGTGTAAAAATGTCACAAATCTTGTTAGCAATATTGGTCATAGTCCTGAATTGCTTATGGGATGGCCTTTTATTATCTCTTGCTCATTTGTACATGTTTGTTATCACTATTGTTCCTAAACTAGTGGGATGCCACAATTTGAGCATCTTGAAAATCTTGCTATCACTGTTTCTCCAGAAATCATGTTACTAGCGATATGAGTAAAGGACTTTGATGATATCTAGTTAGATCTAAATGAAAATGGTGCTGAACTGAATTATTATATGGCTGCCATGGTGGTTGTCTTGCTTCTCTTGAATAGATTGTCTTGTTGATGAGATTTTCACTAAAAGATTTATGTTGATGCATCAGAAGTCTTAAATTAAACAGGTGCCGATCTGACATCCAAAGTAGCCACCACTACTTCTTCAGAATGGGTGATCATACTGACCTGGTGTTTGCACCAAATAACATCTATGATGTCTTTTTGATTTAAAAGAAAAATGTTCTGGTCTGGCATCCAATATGGCCACCATGAGAGCCATATAGAAAATCTTACTTCTACCACACCTAATTGGTCCTAAAATGAAAATGATACTAATCTGACACTCAATATGGTCACCATGAAAATCTTGTTATTGCCACTCATCCAGAATGGATGGTTGTAAATGGATTTAAAAATGGTTGTAATCTGACATCCAATATCTCAACCATGGCATCCATATTAAAATACTTATTTCTACTCCACCTGTATGTATGGTTGTACTGTTTTCACTCAAAGACTTCATATGATGTTCAGTTGGTCTTGTGGGGCCATCATAGAAGTCATGTTATCACTATTTATCCTGAATGAACAGCGCTATCATGGGATTTTCACCTAAGACTGTCTGTTGGGTCTGACCGCAAACATTTGGTACCAAAAGTTGTATTTCACTTCTTTCTGTATTTTAGCATTAAACCATTTGTTGATATGTGTGAAGATTGCATTGAATGATATAGCTTCATTTACCTTTTTTCTTCAAAAACTGTGGATTGAACACACCAAAGTTTGTGTTTTTTGTTGTTGTAGCTTAACAATGAGAGATGTTCATTGATCTTTTATCTGTTATGTCAGGTACAAGGTCAAGAGACATTCAGTGATCTTTTATTTGTGATATTAAGTACAAGGTCAAGAGACATTTATTGATCTTTTGTCAGTGATATCAAGTACAAGGTCAAGAGATGTTCAGTGATCTCTTGTCTGGGATATCAGGTACAAGGTGAAGAGACGTTCATTGATCTTTTATTTGTGATATCAGGTACAAGGTCAAGAGACATTCATTGATCTTTTGTCTGTGATATCAAGTACAAGGTCAAGAGACATTCAATGATCTTTTATTTGTGATATCAGGTACAAGGTCAAGAGACATTCAGTGATCTTTTATATTTGATATCTGATACAAGGTCAAATAACTTCAGTGATATTTTATATCTAATATCAGATACAGGGTCAAGAGGTGTTCAATAAGCTTTATCTTTGATATCAGACAAGGTCAAATCCAAGACAAACAAGATTGTACTTCACTAAAATATAACTTGTGAACATGTTAACACAAACCTAAGAAAATAGTTTTGTTACCAGGTTTGGTATGTTTGAACTTTTAAATAATATCACCTGTCCTCTGCAAACACTAAAGTGACTTTCTTGAATTCCTGGACATTTTTTTTATTGGTAGTATAGCATCAGTAGCTTTGAGGGATTCTTATTTTTACACTACTATGATATCAGATACATGTGTCTCAATGACTTGTCCATTTGACCTTTCAGTGGAATGTTCATTAGATCTTTTATCACAGACTAGATAGGCATTTTTGTGCATGCATTTTGTTTTCTGTCTGGATGATCTATCTTGTACACTTTAATGCACAATGCATGCAGAGTGCTACATATTTCTACTGTGAACTAGTTTCTTGTATATTCTAATGAACATTCTATTGAACAAGTCATTTGTTTTAGCTATAGTCAAATACCAGAAGATCTGTGGTCCATTCATTATCACAAGTTTGCTATCACTAATCCTCCTCATCTACTTAGAGGATTGCCACGACATTTTACACACACATGGTCTAGTTGGTCCTAGATGAAAATGGTGCTGCTCAAACATTTAATATTCTCATAAAGACTTCTCATATGATCATAGTTTTGTTCTTCAACTTCAAGTTCTTGCAGTGTCTAATTGGTCTAAAGTAAAAATGGTGCTAATCTGACATCCAAAATGGCCACCACAGCAGCCATTGTGACATTAATATTATCACTACTCCTCTTGATTAGGTGACATTATCAACATACATTTTTAACTAAAAGTTTGACTTCTTATTGTGTTTAGTTGGTCTTGAATGAAAATCTTACTCATCTGGTGTACAATTTAGACACCACTTGAGGCATTTTGAAAATCATGTTATCATTACTTTTCAAGCATTGTTGGTCATATCAACATGAAGGTTTCACTAAAAGACATCTTATGATGTCTTGTTGGTCCTAAATAAAAATGTTACTAATCTGACAGCCAATAATGTCATCATGGTAGCTCTTTTGAAAATCTTCTTAACACAAATTCCATTGAATAGAAAGCTCAATTGATGCAATATTTTCACCAGAAGAATTCTTTTGATATCTAGGTGGTCTTAACTAAACATGATACTTACCTGTCACCCACTATGGCTGCCACAAAGCAGACATCATGAAAATCTTGTTATTGCTTCTTATTCTAAATGATAGGTTATATCAGCATAAAGGCTTCATTAATAGAATTCTTATGATGTCCACTTTATCTGGAATGAAATTGTGCCAGTCTGATGTTCTAAATGGCCATCACTACAGCCTTCTGGAAAATCTTTTTGCTGCCACTTATCCAGAACAGAAAGTCATATTGACATGGAGTTCTTACCAGCATGCTTCTTACGATGTCTAGTTGGTCATGAATGAAAATGGCATGGATCTGCGGTCTAAAATAGCTGCCATATTGGCCAGGTTGAAAATATGGTTTTTACAACTTCTACCATCATGGGGTTTTCACTAAAAGGCTTCATATACTTATTTAGTTGATCTTAAATTAAAATATTGCTGATCTGATGTCCATCTTTAAAATCTTGTTTTAGCTACTTCTCTTAAAGTCATTTTCAGATGTAGTTTTCATCAGAAATGATCTTATGGTGGCGACTGGTCCTTAATGAAAATGACTAACCCTCAATATGACCACATTGTTGGTTATCTGGAATATATCTCTACTCCCAAACAAATTCCTGTATCAACTTTGGGTTTTCATTAATAGACTTCTTATGACACCTTATTGTTCCTAAAACAAAATGGTTCCAGTTGTTCATCCAACATGTCTGCCATGACAGCTGTCATGAAAATCTTGTTGTTGCTACTCCCCATGAAGGGATGATATTATGATATGAAGATTTGACCAAAAGACTTATACTGATGTCTGTCTTGTTTTAAATGAAAATCTTGACAATCTGACATAAAATACGTCCACCACTGCAGCTAATTTAAAAATCTTGACAATCTGACATAAAATACTTCCACCACTGCAGCTAATTTAAAAATCTTGACAATCTGACATAAAATACTTCCACCACTGCAGCTAATTTAAAAATCTTGCTATTGCTGAAGAGGTTGTTTCAGCAATCAGCTGTTAAAATAAATAAATGGTCTTATTTTGAATACCTGGAAACTCGTTTTGCCCAGTAGTGTCAGTTATTCCAAAGGACTCTAGTTGAGTTATAGAATCTGTCACAGATTAAAGGAAGAAATAACTTGGTTACGCCTTGGAACAATTAGACCATTTCTCCTGGTATATGCATACAACGTTACCTAGGGTGAATAATTGTTTTTCTAGTTAAGCAGCTGAACTAGCATGTTACTCACTGTAGATCACTTGCCGTGAGATACACTAGAAGCTCGGTATATACAGGTATTTCACCCTGGCTAATACTTACATTCCAGTATATGTATGTACAAGTATTTTGTTTAACTGACACACTGTTCTTTGGATCTTGTTAAGGAGTGAACACTCTCCATTTTTTTTCTCCAGACATAGGGGTGTTACATTTGTATTTTATTTTATATTTGAAGCAATTTAAGTTTTTAAGGTTACTTGAAATGACTTTCCTACTAAGCAGACTTGAAATGTTGTGAACTTTTTGTTACAAGCTGCTAAGGGTTTAATTTAATAGCATTGCAGCTGTCTATAGCTTTCAGTATGTATGTCTATATGTATGTCTGTGATCATGGCGGATCCATGAAAGGTGAGCATGACTAATACAAATGTTGTTAACTCAATTCAAGAGAACTGTTTGCTGTCTGTACATATAGGTGTGCAGTTTTAAAAGGCTGGCTGTTTGACAATCTGTGTGTCTATATGGATATGGAAGATAATGTAACCATCGACCATACAAAAACGAAACTGCCAAATTTGTAAACTTGTGCGCATGCTGAATCTATGAAGGGTGTGAGCAGCCGATTCTTGTGTGGGCCAGCCTGGGTCATATGTTTGTTCCACTTGATTTGATGTTTCAATTGAGAACAATTTGGGTCATTTTAATTACATGAGATTATTCGAATCTTAATTTGATTACACAATCTTATTTGAATCTTTTTTTCATTCCATGAGGTGATCTGAATCTCACTTTCATTGTACAAAATTATTTGAGATTATATGAATATTATCGTCATACATTTGTATATGAACAATTTCTTTTGTTTTCCTATTTGTGAATGTTTGGAAAGAGTAATTGAATGAGACATATATGTTTTAGAGTGTGAACGAATCAATGTCATTGTATTTATAGTATATATATTTTTTTAATTAACCCATTACATAAAATTCCATCTTTCATCACATTGTGTTGTGTCATCATTTGATCCAAGCATCCATTCAGGTCTATCCTGTTCACAATCTCAAACAGAAATTATAAGCTTCATAACCTGTGTTATTTTGTTATCTGCAGAGAATAATAGATGTCTTGAAGATTGACATTGAGCGGTCTGAGTGGGAAGCCCTCCCAGAGATGCTTCAGTCAGGAGTGCTAAAACAAGTGCGACAGCTGTCCATTGAGCTTCATTTACATATTGCCCCACCCCAGCACAAAGATGTCCCAAAGCCAAAATATCAACTGGCGCTTAATATCCTTAGACAGTTGTATGAGGAAGGCTTTAGAATTTTCTGGACACATCCTAATCCTTCATGCATCTTTTTATCCAAATGTAGAAGTTTAAGAAGAGCTAATTGTCATGAAGTGAACTTTTTGAAAGTCTCTTGACCTTTATTTATCGTTATCTTTATTATATTACCTGAAATAGGCATGTATAGGGTACAATGAAATGATAAATCAGAATAGTGCTGTGTCAAGTCTTGTTATCTTTTTGACTTTTATCATTTATAAGAATGCTTAGACGTCTTGAGGTTTTTTGAGAAGATGTATTTTATTTTTGGTATTTTATACAGTTATTATATGTTAAAGCCAAGCATCATTGGAATTGAGATTCAGCTGACTTACATGTCAGTGCATTGAAGATGTCCATATTTACTTTCCAAATTTTACAGGCACATCAGACTATTTGTTCACCATTTGTTCTTGTTGTCCAATAGAACAATTTTTATTAGTCCATTTACAATATAACGACTTCCCTTTTGTGTGTGTTTGCATTCTTTCAATAAAATTATTGCTCTTAATATCTTGTAGAAAGTAATATTAACCAAGAAAGGAATGGATTTTACAGGAATTATATGTGCATGGATTTGACAGATTGTCTTTTAAGGTTTCTTATGTGTGTGCTTTGACTGATTGTATTTTAAAGTCTTTTATGTGTATGCTTTGACTGATTGTATTTTAAGGATTTTTATGTGCATGGATTTGACTGATTGTCTTTAAAGTCTTTTATGTGTATGCTTTGACTGATTGTTTTTTAAGAAATTTTATGTGTATGCTTTGACTGATTGTCTTTTAAGGATTTTTATGTGCATGGATTTGACTGATTGTCTTTTAAGGTCTTTTATGTGTATGCTTTGACTGATTGTTTTTTAAGGAATTTTATGTGTATGCTTTGACTGATTGTCTTTTAAGGATTTTTATGTGCATGGATTTGACTGATTGTCTTTTAAGGTCTTTTATGTGTATGCTTTGACTGATTGTCTTTTAAGGTCTTTTATGTGTATGCTTTGACAGATTGTCTTTTAAGAAATTTTATGTGTATGCTTTGACTGATTGTCTTTCAAAGAATTTTATGTGTATGCTTTGACTGATTGTCTTTTAAGGATTTTTATGTGTATGCTTTGACTGATTGTCTTTTAAGGTCTTTTATGTGTATGCTTTGACTGATTGTCTTTTAATGAATTTTATGTGTGTGCTTTGACTGATTGTCTTTTAAGGTCTTTATGTGTATGCTTTGACTGATTGTCTCTTAAGGTCTTAATTTTAATTTACAAATACCAATTGTATTTCAGTATTTTAGTATTTTAATATTTGCTTTTTGTTTTTCATATATCTGGATAGATATTTGCAGGAGACATTAACACTTTCTGCAAGTTTTTGAATTTTTTATATATAGATTTAATAGTCTACAATCAGAGTGGCCTGTTGTTCATTATCTATGCATCATCTGTCCATTCATTGGCTCAAGTTTGTTACTTCACCTTAACTACATGGAAGATTACATACCATGAAACATTTTCAGACACTTTCAACCACAATACCTTGTTGGTTCTAAATGAAATGATGCCACTCAGACATGCCGTACTGTTGCCACAGTGGCCATTTTTATAATATTGTTAATGCTACATTTTTTGAATGGATGGTCACATGAACAAGGAGTTTACACTAAAAGACTTGATATGATATCTTTTGGATCCTAAATTACAATGGTACTGACTAACATCCATAATGGTGATGTGCGTACCTAACATCCAAAATGGTGACCCTGGCATACATCTTGAAATCTCGCTATTGCTACTTAAGCTACATGGAAAGTCGCATTTTGAGATAGTCTTTTTGCCAGAAAACTTTATATGGTGTTAAGTTGGTAATAAATGAAAATGGTGCAGATCAGAAATCCAATATGGTCACTATGGTTACCATCTTGAAAATCTTGTTATTGCTACTTAAAAATGGATAGCCATATCAGCATGGGATTTTCACCAGAACACTTATGTATATAGTTATGACAATGGTCCCAATCTTACATTTAGTGTGACTCCCATGACAGACTTAACTATAACTTATGTATATAGTTATGACAATGGTCCCATTCTTACATTTAATGTGACTCCTATGACAGACTTAACAAGAATACCCACAAGAGAACCTGTGGCATCAGAATCCTTGACATCAGGCAAAAACGACACAGCTATAGATAATGAAGGTTGTGTGAGTCTCTGTGGCAAGTGGACCATCCATTTACTTGTAACTGTCTCCCTATTGCCAAGTAGGTAGAATAGGACACCTGAACCTCCTGGGTTTTGGATCCATACCAGTCCCCATGAATCCTGTCACTAATATTATGATTGATTTGACTTTGGATCAATACCAGTTCCCATGAATCCTGCCACTAATATTATGATTGATTTGACTTTGGATCAATATCAGTTCCCATGAATCCTGCCACTAATATTATGATTGATTTGACTTTGGATCAATACCAGTTCCCATGAATCCTGCCACTAATATTATGATTGATTGACTTTGGATCAATACCAGTTCCCATGAATCCTGCCACTAATATTATGATTGATTTGACTTTGGATCAATACCAGTTCCCATGAATCCTGTCACTAATATTATGATTGATTTGACTTTGGATCAATACCAGTTCCCATGAATCCTGTCACTAATATTATGATTGATTTGACTTTGGATCAATACCAGTTCCCATGAATCCTGTCACTAATATTATGATTGATTTGACTTTGGATCAATACCAGTTCCCATGAATCCTGTCACTAATATTATGATTGATTGACTTTGGATCAATACCAGTCCCCATGAATCCTGCCATTAATATTATGATTGATTGGCTTAAAAACTGTGATGTATATACTATGTATAAAGTTTTCAATGTTGAAATATTGTTTACTATTCCTTTCATGTGCAGGGAATATTTTCTTTCTAAAAGTTGTAGTTTTGATTTGCTTTGCAATTATACTGTTAGAAGACAATGAAATGTTAATTTAAAATAAATATAATTTGTTACTGGCCTATCTCTAAGATATCCTTGCTCATTTTCATTGCATTTGCAGCATATTTCAGAACCTTCTTTTGGTTAGATTGTTTCGTTTGCAAAATATTTGATTCTTCTTTATATCATTATGTTTCTGGGGATTTTTTTCAGCACAATTTTTGGTTCACAGAAAGGACATTGAGCTTTTTTATCCAAAAGCTTTAAGTTGAAAAGAAATGTCCATATTAAATGTGTGATGTCCATTCTGATGATTTATGAGAGATGGATGCTAAAAGAACTTCATGATTTTAATATTTTGTAGGCAATTTTGGACGGATAACCAATAACATTTTAGTTTGTGTTTTCTCAGTTGTTTTGTGTATTCTGATTATTTTAGAAATGAATAGTTTGCATTCTTTTAAAATTACTATCTCTTGTATCTGCTTCAGATTTTATCATTTAGTAAAAATCCAAAACTTATGAATTTTTGTTGACAAATTAGTTTTTTTCAGTCACCATGGTGCTGATGTCTAAGTATTTTTCTTTAACAGTGTTTTCCATTGTATTTAGTCGTAACTCTTTTAATTGTTTGCTTTTATGTAAGTTGAGCTGTGTTTAACTTTTACTGTAATATTCAGTATTGCATTGGATTACTGGGTTTCCCTTTATATCAGCAAAACAGTTGATTTATAAGTATTAATTAGTGTATATTTTAAAGCCAGACAGCAGTCTATACAATAATACATTGCCAGTAAATTTACTTTATTAATCTTTCAAGAATGTTACTATTAGTCTGTTGTCCAGAATTTATCCTTTTTTCTTTCGATTACAGCTCTTGTTATTCTTTCTTTTTGACTAAGCACTGTGTGTGTATGTGATTTGGGTTTTTATGTAACTTTAAAACAATTGCAGTCATATCACTACAGTATCTGCAATGTGGCAGTTTATAGTAATGTCTAGCATTTGGGAATCATGCCGCAGACATGTAGCATGATATAATTCAGCTCCCAAATCTGAAGTGACTGTTTCAACTGCTAAGCCACCAGAGCTGTGGACTAAGTACTAAAGGAAATTGATATCTTATGAGACATGCATGCATGGTAAGAGAATTTGTAGCATATTATCCTTAGGTCAGGTATGTATAGAGTTTTCAAGAAAGTTGGTAGCATTGTAACCTCATTTAACATATTGTGTTGGCATAGTTAGTCATAATGCATATCATTAAGGTCTATGTACCCATTTTGGTCATTGCGTTTTAGAGATGTATGACTTGAAACAAGTACAGAAAAAGATATTTTTTTTGTTGTTCTAGCTGATTGGAGTACTTGCATTACATTATGGTTATACCTGTGATTCGATAAAAAAATAATCACCTGTCACAAGAACAATCAATTTATACAGCTTGAAAGGTTGCTTCCTTGTTCTAATTCATGATCATTTCCTATAATCAGAGCATACATATCTGTAGAGTTTAAAATTTTTGGCAGTATCACTCAGCAATTGATGAAGGCAGTATGATATTGCCGAAAATTTGGAGCTCTTAAGATATTATTACTCTGAGTATGAGAAATTACTCGTGCTCAATCAATTTATATTGTTTTAATTTTCAAACCTTCACAAATCATTTTTGAATTGATCCTTTAACATGTAATGGAGGTTATGCATCCGTTACAACAGTAACAGCTATGTCTTGAATATTTTAACACTATAATGTGAAGATATATAATATATATATATATATATATATATATATACAGTGTATATATATATTTGAATATATTCTTAATGAAGACTAGGTTTGAAGGTTCTGGAGTTTCTCATTTGTAACTTATTAGAAACCACTAAAATAAATTGATGAATTGAATGGCAATTTATTAGATAATTATGACTGTCACATTAGCAATTAGCAATATGTAATCTAGATGTTCCTGTCATTTAGAATGATTTTTTGTAATGAACAAAATAATGTAATGACCAAACTAGTGTAATGCCTAAAATAATGATCAAAATGACCATGACCTGAAGTTTGTTTGCTGTCTTATTACTAGTATATACTAATTAATTCTTATGATATTAAGAAGGTATTCGATAGACATCTTATAATATGTACTTTTATTGCGTTGAACAATCTGACTTGGATGAGATCCATATGATAACCTTTTTATTAAACACCCTAACCGCTTTTCATGATGTCTACATTTGTTTTTATTAAACACCCTAACTACTTTTCATTATGTCTACATTCTTTTTATTAATCATCCTAACTACTTTTCATTATGTCTACATTTGTTTTTATTAAATACCCAAACTACTTTTCATTTTGTCTACATTTGTATTTATTAAACACCCTAACTACTTTTCATTTTGTCTACATTTGTTTTTATTAAACACCCTAACTACTTTTCATTATGTTTACATTTGTTTTTATTAAATACCCAAACTACTTTTCATTATGTCTACATTTTTTTATTAAACACCCTGACTACTTTTCATTTTGTCTACATTTGTTTTTATTAAACACCCTAACTACTTTTCATTTTGTCTACATTTGTTTTTATTAAACACCCTAACTACTTTTCATTATGTCTACATTTTTTTTATTAAATATCCTAACTACTTTTCATTATGTCTACATTTGTTTTTATTAAATACCCAAACTAATTTTCATTATGTCTACATTTGTTTTTATTAAACACCCTAACTACTTTTCATTATGTCTACAATTGTTTTTATTAAACACCCTAACTACTTTTCATTATGTCTACATTTGTTTTTATTAAATACCCTAACTGCTTTTCATTATGTCTACATTTGTTTTTATTAAACTTCCTAACTACTTTTCATTATGTCTACATTTGTTTTTATTATGAATTTTTCACATGGGATGGCTCCAACTTAAAGATTATTTTCAAAATCTAGTGATTTGATCTGCTTTATCAGGTGCATTCCAAAAGTTTATGGGTGCAGGGCCCTGGTAGTATAAGGCATGCCTTTAAAGATGACCCACAGATCTCACACTTGAGTTTGAGTCTAGGTTCATCCATAGTGAATATGTGAGAAAGCTTGCTGGTAGCTTCCTGTGGGTCATAGCTTTTAATTTATCTTTCCTGGGTCACCAGATATACTGACTGCCATATAAAGTCTATCATGTGCTGAAAATTACATACTGAACTAAACCATTGTGGTTGTAAAACAAAGATTTACTAGATACCTTTCAGGTTCTTCTAGTATTGCGTTATGTGGGGATTAAAGAGCTTGTTTTCATCCTCATCATTCTAGATTACTAATTCCAACCTATCTTAGCTTTGGATGCTTATCCCTGTCTTCTTAATACTGAAAGGTTTTCCTCCACAATATTGCATTTAGCAAGCTTCTGCTATAATTTTCCCCCATAATTCATCTCTGCCATGGCAACTAAAACATAATACATCTAATTACATATTACACATGCTATATAATTATAATAATAGTAATAATTTTATTTTTATTTCTATCATTTATTTATAGTTGCAATACAGCTTGAACTAATGCAGTTGTTCATAACTGTATAATTACTTTCCCTTGCATGATCTGTTGAAGCAGTAATTTTAGAAACTTGAATTTTTTTCCTCTAGAACTGTATAGAAAAATAATTTATAACTGATACCAATTTTTACATAATTCTCATCAGGTTATTAAAATATTTTTTAGAAAAGGAATAGTACTTTGCAAGTATTTGAATTATTGTTAATAAATATAAATCATTTTGAGCTCATAAGACAAAGGGCAATAACTCTTGCCCATTACCTTCTTTTGTCACCATCAATTGTCACTAGTTTTTAAACTTGGCTTCTGTACTTTTGACTTTGAATGTGATACCTCCCAATATTCCATGCCATTATCAGCATCAAATTTGGTATTCCACCAAGGAATTTCACATTTATAGTGTGGATTTTTTTATTCCTCTACAGGTTCTATACAATATCTTACCCAATTTAGGGAGAATTTGTCACAGTTACAGACTTAGCATGACAATGCCTAGTTTTCCTTACTTGAATGGGTGTTTTATTAGTGGCATCTTAACATTCTAAATTGCTTTTTATTTGCTGCTGTTATTTCAGTATAACCTGTCAACCAAATGCATACAATGCAAGAAATTTAAGGCAGTAGAAAACAGTATATCAGTGATAAATGTAAATATCTTAAGAATACATCTAAAGTCAGCATCTCCTTCAAGCCATGTGGGAGACCATGCTGGGGTGCCTTTGAACAGGTGTGTTATCTGGTTCATAAGATAATAATGCAATTATTAAACTTAGATCAGATTTACCCATCTTTCTGTCTCTTGCTTGGGGGTTTTCTGGTTCATTGGGATAGTGACAATAAGCTCCTCCCCTTGCCCTTGTGTCTGAGCATGACCTAAGGGCTGGTAAGTCCAGGTGCATGGGATATTTGCATGATCTTTTAGATTCAGTTGTCAAAATGACTTCACTCCCAGCCAGCCTGTCTATATCAGCATGGGGACTTTATTGCTAGATCTATCCAGTCAGCCATCATTACAACTCCATGCAACTGTGAGGATGGAAGGGACAGACCCACCTGTCCTTATGTGCCTTCGACAACATACCCATATCATTAATTAAAATATCCAGCCAGCTAGCCATGCCATTGGCACAACTGGTACAGTTGATCGACAGGCTGCATTCTGCATGGCAGCAGTTGTGCTGACCATACTACTGGCATACCAGTCAGCTGTTCTCACATGATATTCATCCAGCTAACTTGGCCCACCATATGTTCATGGATTATCCATAAAATAGGGTTAGTAATTTATACATACATGACAGCATTGTTTCATCTATGCCATTGGGTATGGTTTATCCAGATATGCAAACCAAACCGGAATATAGCGATACACAGTGAATATAATGATACTCCTACATTACAAATTTATTCAGATCCAACCATGGAGTGGACTTAATTCAGTGTCTAGGTAGATGTGAAAGACGTTTATAGGGTGCTATCAGCTTTAGAATACTCTCCACCTTCTACCACCACATACGACGATAAAGTCAAAGCATCAGTAGATTTCAACAAGAATGTAATCCATCCTTCTAAATGCTACCCCATGTGGTGAACAGTACGGAGATTAATGACCGTCTGTAGGTAAGATCTGCAATCACGGGAACGCCAAAACAATCTTTTCTGAAAGTCGTGTGCTAGCGGCAGCTTTGATAAGACCAACTCCAGTACATCTGACCTGGATTTAAAAAAAAATATAGCAATATCTCATGTCTTCCCCACTGTTTAGTGCAGTGGACAAGAATGTATTCCATGCCACTTAGAAGCTGGTTCTAAGTGTTGTTACCACGACTTTGATGCTAGATTTGATTTCAATGTTTATTTTCCGACTTGCAGGCTATAAATATGCCTGAAAGGCGACGGTCCCAATTGCTCGGATAATTGACAGGCCAGCTTACCGTTCTAAGGCCAATGTGCTCTGTCAGTCTTGACCTGATACGACGTGGCGTATGTTTGTGACACCATACCTTGGCATTATGTATGACAGCTCAATAACTGCCCCTGCTATTCAATTACAAATCCCCATAGAACAATCCGCCCATGCCACATCCGAGAGATGATAGACAGGACAGGGTCAAGGGTTGTTTTGAGGCACACATTAAATTCGGATCAGCGACCAATGCCAGGAATGCAACGGTCAAATCGGTTTAGGAGACAACCTTATCTGGGATGGCAAGAAGCCAAGTTTCTACACTTCCAACCTTCTTAACTCGAGCAGATGACCTGTCAAACATACAGACCGCAAACGGCATACCAGTGGGTACCCGACTACTGCAATTCAAGTACCATGTATCAACGTATTTATTCAGAACAAGTGGGTGAACCAGTTCATTTAGGAGGGACTTCGGATTTCATTTATCCAACCTCCTCCTTGTTTCTTCTCTCCTCTCTTGAGGTTAGACAATGATGCTTCAGGAGCCAGTAAGATGCGAACTACAGCAGTAGTTTAAATACCAGTGTTGGTTTCTGCTACGTACAGATACAGATACAGATACGACAGGAAATATGGTCGCTCATTAATAAGCAAGTGGTGAAAAGTGTACAAAAAGAATCTCTAGGGTTTTATTGCAGCATTTTTCTTTATCCAGAAGGCGAATGGCAAGTGGAGGCTGATCACCGACCTGAATTGCTTAAAACAATATATTATGCGACCGTAAGTCAAGATAGAGACCGTGAGATCGATGGTATCCATCAGAAGGGACGAGTGTGCCGTTAGTCTTGTTCTGTCGACGCATCTTTTCTATTCTCAATCCAACCTGCATCGTGGGTAATTTTAGGTTTTGCTGCTCGACACGACACAGTTTATCAGGTTAAATTCCAACCCTGTTCTGGTCAATGGTGGCCTACTTGGACAATATCACCCAACGCCATGGCAAGTTCCTCAAGGGCAGAAAAGATCTGTTGCTTTTAATCATTAAGGTTTTCCAGCGAACATGGAACAGCGGTAGTTTTAGGCAATTCAGGCCTGGTGCGAAATGAGGACAATGGGCCCCCACAGAGCCGGTGCAAGGCATTTGGCGCCCTAGGCGAGATCAGATATCTGGCGCCCCCTTTCCCACTCACTCCCTCCCCTACCCGCTCATCATGAAATGAAACCCAATTTGCCATTTTTTCTGGCGCCCCCTTAGCCCAGCGCCCTAGGCGATTGCCTATTTACCTAACAGAAGCGCCGGCCCTAGGCCCCCAAAATCTAAATTCTATTTCACTAAAACGTCAAATATTCATGTAAAATGCTGGTTTGCGTTCAAAGTCAAATTTAATTTGAGATAATCCGCTTTAATATTAATCTGTTTTAAACAAACAAATATATTTTTTTTACTCCACCCACCCACACCCCCAGCATGCGGGCCTAATGCGAGCACACCTTTCGCATCAACATGTACTCGACACGATGTTGAGAAAAAAAGAATCAGAAGCTAGAAAAGTCGACCAGAGTGACAAAAATATCTTAGATTACCCCCATGACCCGTTCTGACACTTAGGACACTCTCTATCATACTATATAACGGAGAAGGTACGTATATTCCAAAAACAGAATTCCTAAAGTTGAATCACGTTAAAAGTAAGTATAGATAGTACAACGTAGAAAAGTCATTGATGGCTTGAATAATATAAACATATCTCAGGAGTAACACAAGCCATAGAGTATGCTCGTGTGCCTTTAAAAACAGAAATAACAAGGAAATCGAGTATCATGGTTGGAACTAAGTATTAGCACAGGAGTCCTGACGTTTTATAAATAAAGTACGGCGAAATCTCTGACAACATGAATTCCCTTATCGGAGATTTCGCCGTACTTTATTGATAAAACGTCAGACTCCTGTGGTATTAGGAAGTTACATACCTAATTATATAGAACAGGGTTGGAATTTAACCTGATAAACTGCGTCGTGTCGAGCAGCAAAACCTAAAATTATCCACGATGCAGGTTGGATTGAGAATAGAAAACACTGAAGGCGGATACAGATATGTCAGTGTGGACCGTCCTCCCAGAAATGATCCAAACTGGCGTCTTGAAACAAGTATCAATTGAATTTCATTTACATATAACCTCACCTATACACACGATTATGCCCAGAGATAGTTATTTGCTTGTGATCAATGTTCTCAGGGACACGTACACCAATTAATTTTAGAATTTTCTTGACTACCTCGAATGATTTGTGTGGTTTTCAATCCAAATGTAGACTGAAAAGGCTCTCAAACTGCCAGGAAGTAAATTTTGTTAAAGTTACATAGCACTAGTCTGGTGTATGAAGAAAATAATGGCCGTTATTCAGAGATGAGAAATGCGTAAAGAATGGCCGGCTCTGGTTAGCCAAAGGTTAAGGGAGTAACCCCAAAATAAATCCTAAGGCTTTTGGAAGATGTACTACATCCCCTTCTGGCAACTCCATTATCTGGAAAGGATGGGCTCCGCCAGAGGACTTTTGCCCAAGACACACTGATAATGCTGGACAAATCAACCAAGTGTCAGTACTATTCAAGACGAAAAAGGAAAATGCCTCACAGAGGCAAGTGACATTGCGAAAAGATGGACTGAGTATTGTAAAGAACTCTACAACCCTCCGTCCACAGGAGACCCAGAGGTGCTTGAATTTTGAAACTCCACAAATGATGATGATTTCCCCCTTTCTCAAAAAAGAAATGGAGTCAGAAACAAGAACACCGAAGAATGGGAAGGCAGCTGATGTAGACAAAATCCGAACTGAACATATCAAGAGAGGGGCGAATCAGTGATAGAGCTACTAACAAACAACTGCAACAAGATTTGGCAGACAGGTGAATGGCCAACATAGTGGACCCAGTCACTGATTATAACACTACCCAAAAAAAGGCAATATCCAGCTGTGCCAAAATTACAGAACTATCAGTTTGATCAGCCATGCTGGTAAGGTGATGTTCAAGATCATCTTGAGCCGATTGAAACCACAAGGAGAAGAAATAATAGTGGAAGAACAGGCCGCGTTCCGAAGTTGAAGAATCACAAGTGAACAGTTATTAATTCTCAGGGTTCTGTGTGAAAAGTACTCGCAACATCTACAAGACATCTATCACATGTTCATAGATTTCAAAAAAGCCTCTGACAGAGTGTGGCAGGAGGTATTGTGGGCCACAATGAAGAAGTACAACATGGGTCAAAAGTTGACCAATAACAACAAGCAGCTGTACGCCAAGGCTACCAGTGCAGTAATTGTGTGGGAGACTGGTTCAAGACAACAGTTGGAGTACGTAATGGATATCTCCTGTCACCCACTCTTTTCAAAATCTACTTAGAGCACGTCATGAGTGAAGCCCTGGAAAACCACTGAGGGACAGTCAGCATTGGAGGGCGTAACATCACCAACCTACGCTTAGAAGACGAGCTTGCCACCTTAGTGAAGAACCTGGATTAAACATCGTCCAGATTTGACACTGAGATAAGCGCCTAGAAGACAAAGCTGATGATAAATAGTGGCACGAGCAGCACAAACAACGGCAGTTATGTAAAAACTAAGACCCATCTGGAGAGACAAGAATATCTGTCACTAGTCATTTCAATATTTTTGTATTCATGAGAGGCTAGGACCCTGACAGCAAAATTATAACGAAGAATCCAGGTACATAAAACGAGATGCTACAGAACCATCCTATGCATCTCTTACATGGACCACATTACAAATGAAGAAGTGCGTAACAACATCAGGCACAAATAAGGCCATTATGAAGACCTCACCACTGTCAAAAAGAGAAAGCTGAAATGGTATGACCATGTCACTGGAGCCAACAGTCTATCCTCAACAGTACTACAGGGCAGAGTCCTGGATGGCAGAAGGAGAGGTAGACAGAGAAAAAGGTGGACTGACAATATCACAGACTGGACCAGGAAAAGCAATGTGGAGTCACAGGCATTGAAACATGATCATGACAAGTGGAGGGAACTGGTCAGATGTTGAGTAGCTCAGTACCTCATAGACCACACTAGGTCAAGCGACTGATCATGATGCTGATGATGATAGTGGTGGTGGTTTCTAATATTATGTTCAAACAAAATAACATTAAATTGTACCTTATTTACTTTTAAACAAATAATCGTCCCAAAGCAGAACGTTAAAAATAGAAATGCATTGATAATTAAAACTGATTGCATACCCTGTGTTTGATATACTATGGATTATGTTCTAACCATGTTCTGTTTTATTACGCAAAATATGGGTATCTAATGTAACATGTAACGGCTGTACATCCCTCTATGAGATGCTTTCTGAAATGTGTAGTGTTGACAAGGGAAATATGAACAAGGCGCAGAAAATGCAAAAAAGAGGAGTTTTAAGAATTTGTTTAAAATGAGCAACAACAATCAAACCTCTGTCTGTCTGTCTGTCTGTGTCTCTGTCTCTGTCTCTGTCTCTGTCTCTGTCTCTCACACACATTTAAAGCGAAGAAATGCAGCTTTAAAGGGGTCTTACTTCGTATGTGCAGTTAGAATGTTTTTTTCCAAAATAATAATTTAAAACAAGAAGTAATAATGAATACTTTGTAAATTCAGTGAATAATTTAAATTAGTAAATCCACCCAAATTAAAAACTGAACACAACAATAAGACTGATTCCACTTTGAATATTAATGTAGGAATGAGCACAAATTCAAGTTAACAACATTGATCTAAAACGCTAGACCACACTACTTGATCCAGGATGTAGGTCAGTTTCCTATCTAAAACATTCAAAGTTGTCAACAAGTTTATGAATTTCAAGGAGACTTATACAGGTTTATATTTGTATTCCACCTGAGTATTGATTCTTTCTAAAAGTCTTCATGATATATCATAGTAATTGTCACGGAATTGTGTATGACTGGTATCAATATGTATAAGTGATCAAAAATGTACTCAGGTTTCGCTGCCGCGTACAGCGTCACCGAGGGTGGTTTATTAATTATCGGCTCTAGTTATTTCGAAATAATGAGCGAAACTCAGCTCATGCTGCATGTGCGAATTGCCTGCAGTTTTAAAGTCTGAAGTACCTAGCTGCGCTTATTGGTCACAGTAAGGGTATAGTATAGAGCCAATTCTTAGTAAACATCGTATTACAATCCTGTCTTGTCAGAAAGCTTCTCGCTTTAAGGAAGCAAAACTTTCAGCTAAAGAGCTGACAGTGGCTATGGTGCCCGTGTGTGGTGCCGTGTGAGGTGCCATGTTATACTGACCCTTGGATAACCGTGTGTGGGGCTTGTCTATCCTGACCGTGTGTGGTGCCTTGTGCTATGGTGACCGTGGGGTTTGTCTATGCTGCCTGTGTGTGGTGCCATGTTGTAGTTACCGTGTGGTGACCGTGTGCGGGGCTTGTCTATGCTGCCCGTGTCTGGTACTGTGTGGTGTCCGTGTGCGATGCCTGTGTGTGGTGCCGTGTGTACCCGTGTTGTGCTGACCGTGTGTGGGGTCCGTGTGTGACCGTGTGTGGGGCTTGCCTATGCAGCCCGTGTGGGACCGTGGGTGACCGTGTGTGGTGCCTGTGTATTGTGCTTTGTGTATGCTGCGTTATATATATATATATATATATATATATATATATATATATGTGTATATGTGTATGTGTGTGTGTGTGTGTGTAATATATATAATCGGGTGATGTGAAGTCGCAGAACTCTTTTGTTTTCTTGTGACGTATACGCTGTGTCTGGTGACGTTGGTTCAGAAGAGTGTACTGGTGTTCTCAATGCGAGTGACCAAGGTTTCGCGACCATCGGGTCTGTGTTGAATGAAAGGACTCTCGAGGGATCCTTCAAACAGACAAGGGGGAGTGGACCATGCGTGGCGACTGCGCAATCATTGACATGAGCGGGTTGAACCGGAGATACATCTTGGACGTCAAATGGACGCCACGATAGTTATAAAATACGTGTTCCGTATTATTGCTATTTCCATCTGAGCAAACATTTCACATTTATGTATCAACTTCGTTATTTGAACAATAAATTCGTTAATTCATAATTTCGTATTTACATCGCAGTCTTGTTATTTGAATGATAAATTCATAAATTCATAATTTCATATATACATCTCAGTCTCGTTATTTGAACGATACATTCATAAACTCATAATTTCAGCTTTACTTTACTAAATCGTTACATGGACGATAAAATCATAACATAAATGCCTGTACTTAGGTAAGTCGTTATATGAACGATATAAACAAAATTAACAGGCATTTACATCTGTCTCGTTATACGAGCTATATATATTTGTAAATTCATACATATACATGTATTTGCTGATCGGGTGATAAGACGTTATTCACGTCAGCTTCAAATGTCTCTCGTTGAAATCATCCTTTGAGGTTTGTTTCATTGAGTTACTTCTTGTTGATAGTTCCATGTTAGGAACATTATAATTTTCCTTATCTTTTGTTTATAATGGTGTCATATTTGTTTTACATTTAAATTGCGTTTATAAATAAACATCTTATTAACGCAGTTGCTTTCGGTGTCTTCACTAATCCAGTCCCAACCCGGATTTATACTGTGACAGTAATATAATCAAAAGTGGCCTTGACTGAATTCACTTTAGTTCCAAATTAATAAACAAGTTTAAGAATTTCCAAGTGAAAAACTGTTCTTGACCGTTACAGGTGAGTTACTGTGAATGAATGGACGCTAGGTAAGGTCATTCGAATTGTTTGTATTTACCTTTACTGTATCACGCTGTTTATGTATAGGTCGGATAATTTAATTGTCATGATACAGTCTTCATGTTGCAATAAAAATAATTGTCGCTGGTGACATTCCATTAGGGAAGTCTCGCTAGTAGTAGCATTGAATGTATTCAATGTAGGTGCACGTTATCTTATTACGTTAGCAATTTTGTGTTAAAATCATTCTTTAGAATTTGTACTGTGTTAACTTTGTCTCTTGTTCGTTTTGCTGAATTTCATCATTCAAAGCGTTCTGTAACTGTTCACTTGGAGAATGTAAAGATATTAATTTCTCTACACCATGTCGCTTTATGATTTCTCCTCTGTTTGACTGGCTTCAGATATAGTCTTAGTTAAAGCAGTTGAAATAGTAATTAATTTTTATTGATTTGACTAATGTCAGTGTATACATTTGGTTTTTATTTAAAAACTCAACAAACTGCACGAGATTCAGTACACGCATCTACATCTCTTTAATAATCCCAACAACCTAGCTTTGTAGCTGTTGATATGCAGCGTTTAACTGTTACTCGGATTACTTATATCTATATTTTGTATCGTGCTTTAACAACTCACCGTTTACACTTTCATCAATTAAATTGTTTTCGTTTTAAATCTTTTATTGATGCAGTAAAATATATTTTTGCTACGTCACGGAAAATGACGAACAATAAAGTCTAGTTGTTTATTCTCTCGATTGGAGCAACAATATGTACAAGTAAACGTTTGTTATAAAGTCCATCAATCATTATCTGAGCTTTGCTGTAATTTAATTGTATATTCATATACAAAAATTCAACCAAGAGAGAGCTAGTTTTGTTCAATTTTCACCTACGCACTGTATATTCATCCTTAATTAACCCTTTGATATAGTCTTTTTCAGAATGTAACTTCTCACCAAAAGAAACCAATATAACTGATTACATGTTTGGTTTTTGCATCTGCTGTATTCATTAATGATTAAATACACCTTTCGTTGATTATACCAATTATTGCTTTGTTTAACACTGCTTATGTTAACTGATTGGCAAAATAATTATTTAATGAATACAGCAGATGTAAAAATCAAACATGCAATCAGTTAGAAAATGAACATCACGGAGAGCCAAGAGATAATGATGTTGAAAACAAAACACAACACACACGAAACACTATCTTCAAGGAGATGACGACTCTGAAGGATATATATATATATATATATATATATATATATATATATATATATATATATATATATATATATATATATATATATATATATATGAAGCGCTTTTGGCGAGATGTTTATTTTTGAACATGTTGATATCAAAGTGTGAATTTAGGAATGAATATGCAGTGCGTATGTAAAAATTGAACACAAATAGCTCTCTCTTGTTTGAAAGTTCCCTATATGAATATACAATTAATCTACAGTCAACAGTAAAGCTCAGAAAATGACTGCTAGGATTAACAAAGAGATGTACTAAGATGTAGATGCGTGTAATGAATTTCGTGCAGTTTGTTGAGTTTTGAAACAAAAAAAAACAAATGTATGCACTGACATTAGTTAAATCAAATAAAAATAATTACTATTTCAACTGCAAGTATTAACTTTGTTGGAGTTAGAGATTTTGCCTGCTAAGTGCTTTCACTGAGACTATGTTTGATGCTGAGTTAATTATCGTTGCAAAACGGAGTAGCATAACAATGTAAAGATCATTATCAAATCTTTATGAGGTCCTGGTGTTTAGTATTTTCTTTAAACACTGAGAAAAATTCAGAAATGAAAATTGGACAAAGACAGTCTATATCAATTGATGATAGAAATAATATGTGCCTTAAATCTGAACAATTACTGTGTCAAAAGTGTTGGGATTTCCTTTAATTCATTTGTTGCAACTACTGGTCCTTTTGCGCAAAGAAAATGTTTTTCTAAAGTACATAAGACTTTAGAAAGATACGTTTCGAAGATATTAAGAGAACCGGCTACTAAAGACAGTGACAATGAAAAAAGAAACAAAATTTTAGAACTACAAAGCATAATAATGCGAACAGTAAAATGAGTTTAGATGCACGTTATTAGTTTGCACAGAGCTGTATGTGTTGTTATCCTTGATTTAGATGTATAGATACCAAATAATCAGAGCTTAGACAATGTGTGTGCCTGATGTTCAACCATGTTTGAAGCCAGTCAAGTAGGGGAGAAATAATAAAGCGACATGATATAGATAAATTTATATTTACAACACTATCTTTACATACTCAAAGTAAACAGTTACAGAACGCTTTGAATGACGAAATTCAGCAAAACGAACAAGAGACAAAGTTAACACAGTACAAACTCTAAAGAATGATTTTAACACAAAATTGCTAACGTAATAAGATAACATCGCAAACATTATTGCTCTAATCATGCACCTACATTGAATACATTCAATGCTACTACTAGCGAGACTTCCCTAATGGAATGTCACTCACTATATTTCTTGCAACATAAAGTCTGTATCATGACACTTACAATTATCCGACCCACAGATAAACAGCGTGATACAGTAAAGGTAAATAGAAGCGATTCATATGACCTTGCCTAGCGTCCACTCATTCGCAGTAACTCACCTGTAGCGGTCAAGAACACGAACACTCGATATCAAAATTACATTGGACTTCCACGTGTTTTCATATAATAAAATGAAAAATGGTATAGCATGTGACGGATGTTAGAGCTTTCGAACTAAGTAATACTGTCCCATTCATATTGGTCATATTACGACGAGTTCCTTCCGCGTTTGTTTTCCTCTCTATCGTCATTGTTTTAGTTTATTGTGAAAAACGTGATGATCATATAGAACAGAAGCGAAGCGAGAATCCATATGTAACACGTTGTATGACAAAGTAAAAGCCTTTGATCATCTTACAATAATTGCCCTGTACAAGCATTAGTGAAGCACTGTCACAACATTATGACCCTTTAGATGATGTGCGTATCACATGTAACAAATCTGAAACATGGAGACACTTAGTAAAGAATATCGAATTTCAGGTGCAATGGGTCTTAAAGATGTTTTAAAGTTTTCTTTGAAATTTTTATGTATGAAAATTACTGTACTTAAGTTGTTACTGGACTCGGCAGCTATACGGCTTAAAGCCCGATGCTCTGTTGCTCTGCTACTACCCTTAAATCCCCATATCAAAGCTATTGTTACACAACTTTAGTACCGTAAGCGGTAATGAAAAAAGGTGCATGCTTCTGTTTTGTACTCCAAAAGTACCACCACTAAGTTCTGAAAGAAATGGAAGAAAATTTCAAACGTAATTGTTACGTGCTTAGGCTCGAATAAGCAGCAACATAGAAAGAAGTGAAAATAACAAGCTTGTAAAATTTAACAAAAAATTTATTAAATACAAATATTTTCATAAAAGAAAATAAATAAACTTACGGTTTTAGAGAATCAAGTCCCAAAATTAATCCAAAAAGAATTCACAATATAATCCAGTAGTGGAATTGTAAGAGTCCTGATAATAAAATGTTCTAATAGTTCACGGTTCGAATCTTGACGATGTAATCCAATATGGACGACGATGTCACATGATGAAGTCAGTTTTAGTTTTATAATAATCCAAATGAGCACAAGTAATTTCTAGATAAATAACACAATAATTTTTTCTTGATCCCAAACGAACGAATTGAAACGATTTCAAGTACACCGTAATTAAAAATAACTCAAAAAAAGACAACTTAATATTATAAAAGCCCAACTTCTACTGAACTGTTCTCTCCCAAACAATAATTTAAACACCTGCTTTTACGTAAACAAGAAAGGGGTCACGACCTTCCAGAATCTCTCAGAACAATCTCACGTTCAAGAAATCACGCAAACATTGAACGACTCCACTAAATTAGAAAGATGTTTATACTTTACTTCATTTTGTCCTTGGAATCAACCAATCATTTTAAAATAAAGCTCTAATGTCTTTGGAATCAACCAATTATTTTAGAAGCTTGTTTACACTCTGAAGCAAGGTCAGAAAAGGAGGTTAACATCTGTTGTTTACTTGTAAAGTACATAGGTCATCCATTTCTAGAAAATCTCTCCCAACTAACGAATTTTAAACCCAAAATGTCAAATTTGAATCTGACAAACAAAATTAAATGATTTAAATAAAATATACGTAACACCTTCCCCCCATAAAATAAAAAAGGTTTATATGATAAAACTTTCTATTTATCACAAACCAATTTACATCTGAGGTTAAAAAAACTCGTATAAATTATACAGTGTATATGATATAATATATTTATACACGGGAAAGAGCGTCTGCAATTAAATTATCTTACTTGTCCATATCCCACAATATGTTCTAAAACGTCACACTAGCAATGCAGAACTCACTTTTAGATAAATTAATTGTCAAAGATGCATCAGTGAGTCTGTCAAAGAATTTTCAAATTGTTGCTAGATGTTCTATCCAGGTGTCGTAGATGATGACGTCACAATTTTCTAGGCCAGAGATGATCATTTTGATGAGACATTGAAATGGACTTTCTTTATATTGGTAGAGTCCATCTGGAGTCACAAATGCCGAGATTTCCTTTGCTCTTTCCTTTAGTGGAATCTGCCAAAATCCTTTCACAAGGTTAAATTTGGTGACATACTTGGCATTCCCTAATTTATCAATACAATCGTCAATTCTTGGTAATGGGAATGAATCTGTTTTTTGTCACACTGTTCACCTTCCTATAATCAGTGCACATACGGAACTTTTTATCTGGTTTTGGAACAAGTATGCATGGTGAACTCCAATCACTTTTACTGGGCTCGATAAAATCATTTTCCAGCAAATATTGAATTTCCTTTTTTAAGTATTCCTGTTTGATTGGATTCATTCTGTATGGATGTTGTTTAACAGGTTTGGAATTTTCAATTTTAACGTCATGAAAAATTCTCTTTGTCCTTGTAGGAATATCTGGAAATAAGTGCTCATATTCAAATTATAATTGTTTCAGTTCATTTCTTTCTTGCACTTGTAAATGTGAAAGTTTCTGGTCTAGAATTTTCATAATTTCTGAATTACAAAGGTTCGTCATTTCAATATCAGTCATCATTTCCATATCAGTAGAATCTGATGATATTCCTTGACTGAGTGGGACAGGTCCAACTAAATTAATTACATGTTTAACGTGGCTATCTCTTTCAATATACTGGTACTCCTATAATTTATTTAGATCCCAGGAGCATTAATACTATAATTTAACTAATTCATTTTCTTCTTAACTTTGTAAGGGCCGTAATATCTAATCTGAAGAAAAGTATGAAGAATGAACAAGAGTGACACAACTCCATTATCAGACTCAAAAGTTCTCTCCATTGTAGTTCTTTCAAACCATAGTTTCATTTTTAACTTGAATGGTTGAATGCCCAATTCATATATAACTTGCTGGAAAATTCCAGACATGAAGTTTGAACCTTGATCAGACAGAATAGATTTGGGAAGGCCATACTGAGTAAAAAGACTTTATCAAAGCTTTTACTATTGTTTTAGATTTTATATTCCTCAACGGAATTGCCTCTGGAAACCTAGTTGACGCACACATAATGGTCAACAGGTATTGGTTACCTGACTTGGTCTTGGGTTAGGGACCTACACAATCTACCATAATTCTACTAAATGGTTCGTCAAAGGCAGGAATAGGTTTTAGATGAGCCTTAGGTATCTTCTGATTGGGTTTACCTACCATTTGACAAGTATGACAAGATCTACAGTAGTAGGTAACATCACGTTTGATTTTGGGCCAATAGAAGTGAGTCAAGATCTTGTGATAAGTTTTATTAATCCGTAAATGATCAGCCAAAGGAGTTTCATGGGTCAGATTAAGTATTTCCTGTCTGTAAGGTTTTAGAACTACTATTTGATTGTCAGTCTCACTAAAAATTTAAAATTTTCAAAAACTAGGGGAATTCAAATTTAAAACAAAAGTTTTCTGAGAACAATTCCAGCCATATTCTAATTTATCTCAATCCCGGACGAGCTTCCAGTACACGGTAATTAAAAATAACTCAAAAAGAAGACACAACTTAATATTATAAAAGCCCAACTTCTACTGAACTGTTCTCTCCCAAACAATAATTTAAATACCTATTTTTACGTAAACAAGAAAGAGGTCACGACCTTCCAGAATCTCTCAGAACAATCTCACGTTCAAGAAATCATGCAAACATCGAATGACCCAACTAAATTAGAAAGATATTTATACTTTACTCCATTTTAACCTTGGAATCAACCATTCATTTTAAAATGAAGCTCTAATGTCCTTGGAATCAACCAATCATTTTAGAAGCTTGTTTACACTCTGAAGCAAGGTCAGAAAAGGAGGTTAACATCTGTTGTTTACTTGTAAAGTACATAGGTCATCCATTTCTAGAAAATCTCTCCCAACTAACGAATTTTAAACCCAAAATGTCAAATTTGTATCTGACAAACAAAATTAAATAATTTAAATCAAATATACGTAACATAATGAACTAAATGATAAACAAATACGTTGATTAAATGATTTACTAAAAATTTGTATTGGTAAAAAAAAAATTGAACGTACGTGTTTGATATATCCTCAGCAACCATTCAGTTTGTATTGTGTATTGTTCATGTCTTGATAAATGTTTTGTAATGCCTCTTGTTAGTTGGTTCCTTTGCTTTTGTTTATATACGAACTGATTTGTTTGCCTTTTCAATAATATTTTAGATCGATTGGTTCACTGGTTCTAATCTGTCCGTGGCTTAATTACAATTTATCTTAAATTTTTTCTCAACATCCACTAAGTTTTATCATGTTTCACCTACACATTTAAAATCTTTGTTTATATTACGCTGATTAGTCGGCCCTCAAGTGATGTATGTTAAACTATGCAAAGGGATTATATATTCGACAAACTTTATTATACCTCGTTCTTTAAAATTGGATGAAAATCAGTATCGGAAAATACTATATCAGTTTATTTCATCTTATATAATATTTGTTTAATGTGTTTCTAAACAAAGGAACTTTAATGTCATGAAAAATCAGTTTCAGACCTGCGTTCATTCTTCGCCGCTATCGCTATCGCTGGACTGTTATTACTTCTCAGCTTTGAAGATACGCTTCGCTGCCTCCTCTTTTGAATTATGTACGAGAATTGTACTGTCTATTGGCCAGCAATACGCTTCTTCATTACTTGATTCATAATTAATGTATCTTTAATTACATCTATTATTGGCACAAGGTTCAATAGAATGAATTGATACATGATGTAGTATACCTGAGATTACCTTTGGTTTTGTCTGTATCATCTACCTGGTATTCTCGATTTGCTTCAGGACGTCCATGTAATGTTATTCTTATTACGTCATACCTTTTTCTGCATGAAAACGTCGTAGTCTTTACAAACAAGATGATTCTACTTCCGTTATATTCAAACAAATGTCATGAGGAAAATCTTTACCCTACTAACGTGTGTGATTAAATTAATAGTTTATGAAACTTATGTTTATTAGGACAGAACTTTTAAAGTAAAATTATTAAGATTGAAAATTGTATTAAAAGTAATTGTCATTAATTTATATTAAAAGCAAATTCCACCAAAATATATTGAGATAAATTTTATATATCTGTGTAAATATAACTGTATGCTATTTTATAAAGATGGCGCTTAACGATCAGGTGCCTATATCCATAAAATATATTTCGCTCGTATCTAAATGTCAGCAATTTTCAGCAAAAATACATTTCGCATGTATTAAAATGTCAGAAGTTTAGATTTGAGGGAAAGTTGCTGAACAGACAATGTATTATATCAATTATGGATGAGTTACGCAGATGGTTCACTCGATCCTCCTGGGAAAAGTCCAAGGGTCATATTCTGACTGGACTGAGCGCATGCAAAAACTGTATAAATAGAGAAGCTAGTTTACGAAGGGATAGTTCCTTCCTCGAGGCAGAACAGCTCTGTATTTTCTTATAGATAACAATCGTCTGTGTTCGCAACCTTCTTTAAAGAATGGGCACTTTTTAATATTTGAGACTTTAATGATACAGATAATATTTTTCAACATTTTTGTGCGCGTTCTTTATTTTTTATATTATATTATAATGGAGTTTAATTGTATTTGTGGTATGTATTATTAGAAAAGATGCATTCGCCACCAACTTTATGTTTAGATTTAATCTAGAAATTAAAGATTCTTTAAGTAATATTGAGTAATGTTTAGTTACCTATTCCAAATTAGTATTTTATTTTAATTTTAGTAAATACATTTGTTCAAAATGATTGTTGCATCGATTGCAACTATTGAATTTTATACTCATTGTATATCATGAAGTTAATCTAGTTTGTACTATCTGTATCAAATTCCTTTAGGCAGAAATTATTCAAACCGTATCGTAACATATTTCTAAACTTCTATAATATATCACGCAACATTAGCGTATCTTTCTTAACGTAATAGTCTTTGAGATCACAGAGTGGGTTCAGTTCAAATGATTCATTCCATTCTGAACATAAATGTAATTGTTGTTGAATGTATTCAGATTGTTTAAAGGCGAGCAAATTTGTTACACTGTCTGCATATATGTGTCTTTAAACCAGTGAAAACTCTCCATATTCGTTGGGGCAAATACATTTATTTCGTCAAGTATTTATATTGCTTAGTCTGAAACGATATTAACGTTTCCTTTAACCTTTTCATCGCTTTAAATCATTGTCATCTCTTCCTGCAATTATCTTATAAGCAAGAAACTAATTTTTTTAAACAAGGGTTTAGTTTGGTTATTTCCTCGAAATATCTACTATAAAATACTTCCTTAATGATATCTTTTTTTCATTACGGTATTTACATTCTGACAAAAATATGTCTCATTGTTTGAAAAAGAATTACATGTCTGAACCAGACAGGTCATGAATGAAAAATGGAGTTTATATTTACATATTTATAATTTATATTGTAGTATTAAACATAACCTAAGTAAATAAAGAAGCCGATAGAATGTATTTACTAGTTTTTGGTGCTTAATGCGTATTTTCCTATGCATTGTTATTGCATTAAGACTTGGACATTATGCTATTAACATCAAAAGGCAAACTAAATTCAACCTATAACTGATGTTGAGCATTTCCTCTGGTGTCTTTCTGGCTGGAGTCTGCCTCTCTGTGACATTTTTCTTCAGAGCTGATCACCTTTTTATGTCAGTTTTGAATGCAGCACCTTGTTTCTCTGTTAAAAGTCTTCTTTTATTTCCTTCTACTCCTTGACTTTCAGAGGCAACCATTATGTGGTGCTCTAATAGTTGATGTCTACATACATCTACTAATTTTGATTTTATTTTTTTTCTTTTGTTCTATTTTAGATCATCTATGTTTCGTTTGCATTTTAATTCTTCTTGCCTTGACTGATTTTGCAACAATGTCTAGCTTCGTTGACATTAATCTGCGTTTGAAAACATAAAAATTAGATTTATATTTGCGTTAAAATTAAAAAGCAACTGTCCAGCATCTTATACATCAATAAAAAATCCTCTGCTGTATATATGTGTTAGGATTGATTTTTTAGTAAAATTAATAAAGATTGATATTTTCTTTGAATTGTATTAAAGTAATGAGTTTCTAAAATATATTAAAGGTAATTTCACTTGTTTTTGAAGTACAACTATACAGAATAGAAAGGGTTGTTGAGCAAGTGGAAATTAGGCAATGTATATCGATGTGTTGTGTAGAAGAAGCAAGATACTAAAGCTTGCCAATGTATAAGCTGTGTGGAAACATATAACAAAAATACATAATACATGAATTTTGCCTAGCTACAGTTCTAAGTACCAACAGTAAAAATATGTCTCTGACCTAGAATTGGCATAGGTTCAATTCGGTTAATGAAGGTGGAGTAACTTCTCTCTCTAAAAAACTTGTGAAACAAAATGGCTTCCAACTAACGGATATCCATATTTGGTCTGACGTCGTTAAAACAAATATAAATAACTACAACGTTAAGTCTTATGACGCAAGTAAGGTGGTTTTTACTGGCTGAAACTGGTTCTTACCGGACTAGAGAGTTAGTATTTTTCTGTCTGATGCGTAGAGGGTATGACCTTGTCTAACCCTGAATCTGGCCCACTATGTATAAATAGAGATGCGCGAATCAGGTCAGATTCAGTTTTCCGTATCAGCAGAAAATTGATGTTGACTCTTCAATTCCAGGTAAGCAACTGTACATGTTATAACTCTTTTAAGGAATAAGTATTTTTAAATAATTGAGATTTTAACTGTAAAATTGTTTTGTGTGTAACATTACTATTGAATTCTTTTATTTATAATATATTGTAATAGAATGTTTTATATTCATATTTAATTATATTTATGTAAGTTTTATGGTAAAGGTTGAATTCGCTACCAGCTTCATACTTTGATTTAATGATTGAAATAAAGTATTCCTTGAGAAAGAAAGAGTAATATCTAGCAATATATTCTAGATCAATATTCTACTTTAAGATAAGTAAAATGTATTCTTTAAATTAATTGTTGCATTAATTACAGTTATTATATTTCATACTTCGGCTATCTTGAAATTGATTGAGAATTAACTATTGTATAATATTCTAAGGTGCAGAAGCTATACGAATAAATGAAGTTGGAAAGCTTAATAGGAAAATGTAATATGTAGTTCATGAACTTTTATTATAAAGCTTTTAGATGTGTTTCTAGAATGTAGTAATATATATGTGTGTTGATTATTTAAATAAAGTTTTCCGTATCAGCAGAAAATTGATGTTGACTCTTCAATTCCAGATGTAGTGTAGCTGTTTTAACATCGTGACGGTACGCTTTTAAGAGAGCCTTCTTCCTTCTTCTCTCTCTCTCCATTGTGATGATTACAACGATTTTTCTTTACATAACATATGTCTTCAACATTATAAATTAAGTTTAAAAAATCACTGTCAGCATATTTAATGCACATACGGAAACCAGATTGAATATATTTACCAGTTTATTGTGTATAATACGTGTTCACCTTCGCATTGTTGCCTTCAGACTTGAACATTATGCTATCAACATCACAATAAAGATGTAAAAATGTGTTCAACCTATAACTGATGATTAGCATTTCCAAAGTTTACAACTAAACATTTATTAGGCAAAATATATACTTTGTTACCTCCAGTATAAATGGTCATTTGTTTAAATATTGTTTTTTGTGAAAAGGAAAAATTGAAGTCATTTTTACGTATACATTTGACCACTATGTTATTGATCGGTTTAGACACCAAACCCATTGTATAGCTAATTTACTGAAATGCAGTCAGCTCCATTGAGAAAGTGTACCGAATTAGCACTGTTTTTGCCACTGTGTCATATTTCGATTATTTTTAAACTGTGTTTGAACTCAGAAATTTGAATTAGATTTGTTATTAAATTTAAAAAATGTCCAAGTCTTTGTATGTTTCAAATTGTATTCACGTTTTATCTTATCAAGTGTTTACCGTTATTAAACCGTTTTGTATATCTATATTATATGTATTATCATTCATAGTTATAGTTTTTTAGGGTAATTGAAGATAATTTTTTAAATACTAAATTTGTTATCAATCCAAGTTCGCACATTGAAGATGAATCATGAAACAAGTGCATAGATTCATTCATAATATTCCAAGATTGAGTTGCGAACTATTTATTATTAATGTAAATATCACGTGATCTGACAAGGACACAAATTTTGGAAAAGACCTAGTTGGCATAATTTTGCCTTAATCAGTATTAAAACAACTGACTTGTTATGGTTGAGATTGTTCATATGCAATGATCGCCGGTAATTTGCATTATTACATTGCACTCTACAAAAGTATGTTATATTTATGTTCCCAAATGATCTCACATTACGTCCAAATGTTTATTCTTATTATGACTGTAAATGTTGACCT